>CANTUT010000334.1:0-282500 GCA_947687605.1 Reutealis trisperma | reverse complement strand
GAAATCATTTTTATATTATATATGTTCGAGATTATTTGGATTATTCAGATTATGTTTATTTAAATCAAATTTCAGTCTGAATTAAAATTATTAATCAAACTCAATGTATAATCAAAACTTATGTGAAACTTTATCTTTAAAATTTCATGCCAAATTTTGAATTTTTGCCTATCCCTGCCTCATTTATAGTCCTGATTTTGACACATGTAATATAACTATATGGAGACAAATTAAAATTTAGGAAATACAAATAAATCAAATATTTAGAAAATATAATAAATCAAATACATATATCTATATTCTAATTGCTAGAATATTCGAGAAATTTATAAAGTAATATAAAATCAACTAAAATGGGAGTAGAGATCTACCCTTCACCATGTTAATCCAAATGTAACTTGTTGGGTTATTTTAAGATTTGGCAGACTCGAAGATACATTTGCCTTCAACAATTTGTGAGTCCACACCCTGTTTTATTTCCCCGTAGTTTTGATCTAAACATCTTTTAGGAGATGGCGCCAGCAAAACAACTTGACATTACTAAACTGAAGAAAACAGCATGTGCCAATATTATTTGTTCATTTTCACAATTAGTAAGTCTCAACTCTCTTAAATTTTTACAATCAAATGCATCCAGGTCCAAAGTACGTCTATCTTCATGATCGCGCATTCGAGCATAATGCAGAACTCGAAGATTTGATGCTTTAACGATAAAATCCTTTAAGTACTTAGCTTAATGGTTGTTAACATGGTAAGGTTTGGAATGCTTAAGTCCCTTAATCCCTGAGATAATGTCATATCGAATTGCTCAAGCAAAGGGTAAGAACACTGCAGCTTTTCTGCCACAATTTTATTTATTTGTTTAACTGAGTTAGGGATTACTCCATTTATTTATCTGTCAGCTTTCATCTCATTTAATTCTCTTTTTCTTCCTGTTTATGGAATTTTCCTTAACGTTAGTTGGTATTTGGCTTTAGATTAGGGCAGAGGCAGAAGTACGAAGGGGTTCGGGTGGCTTGTAGCCCGGGGGCAATTTAGGAAACAAAATTAGATTTAGCTTTTAGTATTTCGAACTTCCGGTGTTCTCTAGCCTGGGGGCAGTTTAGGAAATTCATTTTTAATACTTGGCTTTTACTGGTCCAACTTCAAGCACACTTGCCCACACTTTGTTGAAGGCTGTAACATATTTTGCTGTGACATCAGGATAATGTTTTGATGATATTTTGTGATATTATTTGTTGATATCTAGTTTGTATAATGTTAGAAAATTACAGAATATGTAAAGGTATAGTGAATTATGTATTTAGCACAAACTTAGGAAATTTTGGTATGAATTAGTTGAAATACATACTCTATTACTGTTATATGTTTTGTCAAACAGCTATAACTCTTTGCTTATAAAAGCATGATAAAATATAGTAAAACAAGTGGTGTTTTACGCACATATACATTCATTATTTGTGAGTTTTCATCGACACACTTTCTTCTTTGTTTTTTATCAAATTCAAGTTCTTTTCTAATCTTCTTTAAGTGAGAAGTAGTTATCAATCTCATTCATTTAAGGTATGCAGTTATGCTATTCATTCTAATATTTTATATATTCTTGATTCTTATATATATATATATATATATATATATATATATATATATATATATATATATATATATATATATATATATATATATACACATGCATACATGCATACATACATACATATATATAAATGTCATAAATATATATAAATGTATATGTGAGTGTGTATATATATATATATATATATATATATATATATACATATTACTGCTTATATAGACGTACTATTCATGTATAGATATATGGTATGTGATGGTTGTAATTGGTTATGTATGGACATAAGTGATCGCTAAAATAGAATTCGTTAGCTTGAGTAAACGAGGATAAGGTCCTATGCTGTCTGGTTATTCTTGTTAACTAACGTTCCTAGCCAGGACAAATAGATTCCTCTGAGATAAGGACATAGAATTGAGACACATTATGGTTTGACATAAACCATTACCCTAACTGAGATTGAGATCTTTAATGAAGGGATTATAGTACATGATAATTTATGATTGATGGTCCATGTAATATTTAAAGTTATTAACTATAAACATTCATTTTTAATTAGGTAGTCATCATATGGAATGCTAGTTGTCACTCACGAGTTATGGGACTAAGTGTGAAGTGGGGATTTCACATTAGTAGAGAAAAATATTTTCTCATTCCCATTGCTAATTAGACATGAACCTAAAAAGTCACACACCAAATAGTGATCACTTTCCAAGTGTAAAAGGTTTACAATAATAATTAATTAATGTGTTTAATTAATTGATTAGTGGTAAAATGATTAAACATGTAATTAAATTTACAAGGATCCTAGCATGTCCTGATGTTTAATCTATGAAGGTTTCTATTCAATTAAATCTTAATTTGTATATTATGCAAATAAGAAAGATTAAATTGAAAATTGATTTACACTAAATCAAAGAATTAATTTTAAGCTTAGTGAAAACCCTTAACACATGAGATGTGGTCTAAGCCTATATGTGATATGGAAAAAAACAATTTAGGGGTTAAAAGAAATTCACTATTCATAAGCCCATATGATGGATTTAGGGGTTAGAGAATTTTCTACCAAGATTAAAATTGTAATTACATCTTTTGGATAGTAAAAATGTCCATTTTACGCCTAAAGGATAAATGGTCTGTTCTCCATTTGAAAAAGCAAAGTCAACTTTGTCCCTTCACCAAATGATGAGCTAAAGGGTGTTTAAGTCTTTGTGAAGACTTAAGGGTTAAGTCTTGAAATGATATAAAAGCATTGAGTTTTTATGTTGCAAAAAAAGAGAACATCATTTTTCATATTTGAAGCATTTTGAGAGAGAAGTTGAGAGAGAGAGAAAGGAAAAATGAAGAAAGTGTTTCTTCAATTTTCTTTTGATCTTTAATTCTCTTCTTTGTTCTTTGTGAAAGAATAAATGCTTGCAAATTGAAATGTGTTTAGTCCAAAATATACCAAAGAGAAACCTTAACATCCTAAAAGTTTTTGAGGGAAAATCTTGAATCAAAATTGGGCAACCAAATGAGTGATTCAATAACACTACAAAAACCAAGAGGAAACTTAAAGGTGAGCTAGATGTGGATGATCTAGAGGCTTCACACTTGGGAAGCTCTTTGTTAAAGAAAGAAGGAACCTACAAGAGATAATATGATTACTCTCATTTCTTCGTTCTTTGCATATGTGTTTTATACACAAATTAATTGATTGCTTGAATGGATGTTTGGACCAAAATTGGGTGAAGTGAAATTTTAAAATGTTTGAAATTTCACCCCACCACCTTCCACCTTGCTTCTGTTGTTTTTGGCTCCACCATTTTTTCAATTGGTATAAGAGCTACTTACTTTCTGTGCAAAACCTCTGTATATGTTGTTGTGGAGGTTTTTGATTGGTTGAAAAGGAGTTATTGCACAAATGTTATGTTGTCAGACACAGAATTCATGCCCGCAAATCAATAATCACGACCGCAAAATGATGTCGTGCTCGTGAATTTGAGGATTAGAACAAATGTGGTTTAGGTCAGTTAAGAGAATCGCGATTGCAATTCAAATTTAGTGCCCTCGATCGCGACTGAGATTTTCACTGTGTTTTTACCCAATTTTAATTTTTTCCAAAATTGTTTTGGATTAATTTTTCAATTAAATAAATTTTTATGACTTAAAATATAATCTTAAGCTATAGAACCTGAAATATGTGATATTCAAAATGGATATTTTGGAAATGCTCCAATAATGAACAACATATCTATAAATGCAATTGTTGTATATATATATATATTTTGTTTTTGTTTGAGAGGCATGAATGGTTGATCATGGATTTAGAAACCATAATGTATGATTTCTAATATGGACATGTAATAATTAATTTTATTATTTGATGGGATGTAATTAATGTTAATTACTCATTTAGGTTGTAAATCAATTCCATTGATCTTGTAAGCTCTTTTGTTTTTGTAATCTCACCTTGGGATGCCAAGGTTACTAATGTACATATGGAGATGTGGAGATGCAAGAACAAGAAGAGGTTCGACCTTTGAAGATGCCTAGTGCGAGCATGAAGATACAAGTGTACTAATTTCATGTTTGCAATTTGTATAACCTAAATCCCATATCCATTCCTTATGGCTAGGAAGTGGATCCATATAACACATAGCGTTGTTATATTTAGTTTGAATGTTTTCTTGAAGTTATTATGAAGCACGTGATGTTATGAGTATATGATACATTGTATGTCAATAACAACAATGAGTATGTGAGGCATATAATGTTCAAATCATTATACTTGTTGATCCAATAGGTTTGACTTGACTAGTGTGAAAAGCCAATAACGACAATGTGTATTTGATGTTGGAAACATTAGGAACTAGATTGATTAAGCCTCACAAAAAGTTGTGATGAACAAGTGTTGTTCACTTATTAGATATCAAAATTCCAATGACAACAATGTGTATCTAAGGAATTTGTGATAATCTAATAAGAATTCAATCACCTACTAGAAAATTCACCCCAATAGGATTTTCGTTTCCTATTTGGAAGTATAGGATTCGCCAAGCTAGTAGGATTACCATTTTGATTGAAGATCAAATTATTATGGTAGCTATATAATTACATAATTTATTAATCTTGTTATTTTCTGCTTTTTGATAATATGAAATTGACAAATCCTCTTGTGAATATATTTAATTCTTTTAGGCTCACAGGGCCTAAATCTATCGACTAGTTTGATAATCGTAAAATAGTCCATGCATTTGAGAACATAGGAATGTATTCAACTTGATTTGTTCTTGGTCTTTTAGAGAAAATACTACTCTAAAGGAACATATCACTCTTAGTACATGGAAACAAAATATTGGATGAGGTTGATGCTATATGATTGTTTTATAAGTCAATGGTTGCAAAAACAATATATGAGCATAACAAGACTCCAAGTAAGTATGCATCACCTACAAGAATTGTATGATGAGCATAAACCCACCTATACTTATACAAACACTGCCTAGGATCGCACCAAAAACCTCTTACATTAACTTAAATAAACTTTTTTTTTTTTTGAAAACCTTAAGTTGTGGAAGCATAATTAAAATATACTTTAAACACAGTCCATAAGAAAATAATATTTAGAATTTAATTAAAACCTTGAAGCATAACATTTCAAAATAAACATCAAAAAATGAATATTCCTAGAGCGTCTAAGGATAACTCTTCATGACATATTAAACTAATTTTCTTGGACAAGGAATTCCCCAAGCAAAGTAGGATGCTTGAGCCATCACCTTGCCACCTCATAATGCTCACCTAGAACCACATAAGGAAAAAGGGTGAGATAGATGATCTCAATGAGTAAACAATAGGGATTATACAATAACACATATCTCTAAGAAAGGGCTCATAGCTCATAACTTATAGTTCATGATTCATAGTTTGCAATTTAGAAAGGTTCACAAAATTTACACTTATAACACACAGAGTGAAGGCTACTGCCATAAATACTCAAACACATAGAGTGAAGGCTGTTGCTATAATCACTCGAACACATAACATATAGAGTGAAGGCTATTGCCATAATCACTCGAATACATAGCCGATAATTACTCACATCAGCACGAGGATCACATAGCAGATGATTACTCGCATCGGTATGAGGAGCACATGGACAATGATTACTTGCATTGGTACGAGGAGCATATAGCCGATGATTACTCGCATCGGTATGAGGATTTTTGTATAAAAAAAAGGGTTAAAGGTACCATAGCAAGAGCTAATGGTAATCATATATAACAATAACATTTAAGCCATCAATAACATGTATCCTAATAGCAATAGCAGTTTATTGTTAGAACAAAAGATATAAAAATAGTGTAGTTTCAAAAAGAATATAAGTTAGGGTGATAATTATGAGAAATTCTTAATGGATAAACAAAATAGTTTTGGACCAAATGTCCTTTGGCAACCCAAGTTTTACAAAGAAATCACTTAATTAAATTTTCATATAAAAGGAACTTGGGTTTCAAAGATCACAAAAGCTTACATAACAATATATCACATTCTTATAACACAACATAATGTTGTTTACACTTATAACATGAACATGGCGTTTACTCACCTTGGGGTTCCTTTGCTCCTAGTATACATCCCTTTGCACTTCTAAAGCTCCTCAAACTCTAACATAATATTTAATTTAATACGTAGCATTTATTTACTCATGATACTCCTATCTTATAGCTATCCTATGCACATATAACATACACATACACTTAGAGTTCACATATAGGTGTACTCATCACTTGCACATAACACGTTGACTTTAAAAGTCTTACACACTTAGGCCTTATAGGCTCACATGTAAACACATTACAATCATGTCAATACCTTTCTAAGATCATCACAATATTGTTACCTTAATATCAATTTACTTTAACAATCATCTTAAAACACTTTACACTTCCATACATGTCAATTTGACAATTAACCTTTCAAGTGTCATGCTTAACTCTTATGATCCTTTTTATTCAATTGTCACTTCATCAACTTAAAACCATGTGTTCATCATCAAGTCATCATAACATCTAGTTCCAAATTTCCCAATCACATTTACATTCTAATCACAATATAAGGTTAAGATACCTTAAGTATACCTTAAGTATACCAAAATGCCTTTAAGCTTATCTAGGGTCACACCTTCAATTAACTTGCAATTTTATCATTTATTATACATAAATACATGTCAATAAGCATCAAAACACATCACATAAAATTTATAAATATTGGGATAAAAATATTAATGTAGGCCGAATGCATTACCAAAAGGAAAAACTAAATTCTCTTTCTTTTTGCACTTTCCGTCTATTTCAGTAATATGTAAAAATATGGTTTGAATCAAGATTTTTTATGTAAACACAACAAAAATCATTTTATAATTTTAATTCACATGAATTGGCCACACATAGTATTGCTTGTATATGAAAATTCAACTTTTGGGTTATAGGGTACAAAACCATGAGTTTTCTTGTTTTCGGTATTTTTCGGTCATTTCAGAAATATGTAAATAGGTTGTTTAAACCATTAATTTTCATTCAATCATAGTAAATATCAGTTTATAACATGTGCATACATGATTCGGTAGCCATAGATAATGTTTATATAAAAAAATTGCAAGTTTTAAGACTTATGTGAAAATCATGAGTTTTTGCACTTACCGCGCTTTTCGTTCATTATAGCAATATACAGACACATGATTCGAATCATTATTTTTCATCTAAACAAAACAAACATCATATTAGAATGCTATCTCACACAAATTGGCAGCCACATATTAATTTAATAATAGAATTTTCCAACTTCTAAGTTCTAGCATAAAAACCTTGAACTCCTTTGTTTTTCGAAACTTTCCAGTCATCACAGAAATATGCAAAAATGTAATTTAATCCAATATTTTCATCAAAACAAGTCAAAAATCAGTTTATAAACCATTGATGCACAAATCACTCCCCCCTAGTGATGTTTATGCATAAAAATTGTGATTTTAAGTTATAGAATTCACCTTTGGAGAAATCTTGTGGAAAGATTTGTGTTTTCAGTAGAAATTAAATTTTCTCTCCCAAAACTCACTCAAACAGAATTAAATCTGTAAAAATCAGTAATCAACCAGTTCAAAATAATTTTTCCATAATTTATTTCATAGAAATTAGTTTAGAAATTGAAAGAGAAGAAAAACTTATGATTACAGTCAAGAAATTGCGAAACTGAAAGGTGTTTTTTTAATTTCAGTTGAGAGAAATATTTTAAGAGAATTTTTCTGCCAAGATACAAAAAAAATAAAGTGATGGCTACTAGAACCCTAGGCTGGCTGAATTTTGCAATATATATTGGGGTTTGAGTGCAATTCCCACTAATACCCTTAATGAACTAGGCTAGGAGGATTTTAGTGTAGTGAGCTTTTGGGTATTTGGGATTTGTTTAAATTTTGGGCTGATTATAATTAAAATAAAAAGAATATTTTTCTTATTATTCCTATAATATTTCTCCCAAAATATTTATTTTAAAAATTATTTTAAAATGCTCATAAAATTATTTTATGCTTAAAAATCGCATTTTTACATGAAAAATTCATTTTACGAAAAAATAAATTATTTCATACTAATGCATTTTATTCAAATCATTTATTTCATAATAACAATTCATATTAGGCATGTTAAAATTAATTTGACATACCCCAAACCCATAAATCACATCACACATAAATTTTCACATAGTCACACAATTTGTCACAAAAACTCCTACAGTAGATGTGGATTATTACATTCTGTCCCCCTTAAAAGAAATTCGTCCTCGAATTTCCAAATCTAATAGCACAACACACTTTACTTAACTTCTCCACCACACTTCTGCTGTGCGACTCAAACCCAATATCTACTACAATTAACTTATCAAATACAGTGAGGCACATACTCACAATCTATAAAAAAGAATCGCATTGATAAACTTTTAGCTTAAGTTACACCTATGTTAATCTCTTGTTCAAACAAATCTTCAAACTAATCCTTAATAATTTTGTATCCCTTTAACTTTAAACAAAAGTAATAGAACCTTTAATTTCACCTTCAATCAAATATAATCCCTAGCATTTCTTTTCCTTATATCTCTACTAATGTTAACATATATAATAACGCCTTACTCACTACTTCCATTCATTATTTATCACATTAGTCCTATAAGAGTCCAGCAAATAACTCCTAAATTAATAACTCCAATTGATATTCGATAATTTTCTTTCCATGTTAATAATTATTACCTAATCTATTATATCCTCAATAAATATTTTTGTGTTTAATAACTTGCTAACATTATGATTTCTACACTACCATCATTCATCAATTAAAATATATTTAAACTTAACAAATATTCCTATATATATCATATCCCAAACAAACTTGAATTCTTTTAATTTACAATCCCAAATAAACTTCTCATAACTATTTCAGACTTACTCCATAATATACACATTGTTATTATGACCTAATTACCTAATGCTTCATTCATACCCTTAGCTCATAATATCATCTCACTTTAGGTTTTCCACTTGCATCTTGCAATACTTCACATTCCTAATTATTTAACATATCCATATTAAAATAATAAACCTTCTAATGCCATTGCTATACAATGAAGTCTTCATGCAACTTTTATATCTTTCCAAATCTATGTCATTCTAGGTTATCTCAACAAAAATTCTTTTCATACTAATGATCAGTACCAAATTTTTTCTAGTAACCTCAATTGAACATTATTGTATCTAACACCTTTAAACATTTCTCATCTAGATGACACAAACCCCTTTCAGGTATATTCAAAACTTTTTAAATTTTCAAAATTGCATAGCATCATACTTATCCCTTTATCATCATTACAAGTCTGAGAATACTTATCCTTTTATGTCTCCCCCTCTTAAAATAAATTCATTCTTGAATTTCAATACTTACTCCCATGTTCTCGAAAATTGGGGATGCTTCTGCCGCATCCCTTCCTCAGCTTCCTAAGTATACTCATTCATTCCATAATTATGCTAGTAGACCTTAATCATAAGTATCTCTTTGATACACAAATCTCTCCCCATCCTTAGTTTGAAATTCTACTTGCTTTTCTCTATAGTTAGAATAAGCTCCATACTCATATAGCTAATCCATTACTATGATCATATCGAATTCTAAGATACCAAGTTCTAATAACTCCATAGGAAGTTTTCATCCATCAATGTCTACCTCATAATCCTCAAACATATACTTCACCTACCTCATATTGTAAACTTATGTATATATAATGTAACTAATTTATTTCATTCTCCTACTGATCATTACTAAATATCAATTTTCCTCTTTTAGCCTCAATCACAATTATCATTTAATAACTCCATATATTTCTTATATCAAACTATTGTTAATATAAGCATTTCATACTTCATAACATTATACCTATCAGTCATTAATCTAAATTGGATCAATACTTAGTCCACTTCTCCTTCTAATCCACTTAACCCCACTATCAAATTATCATACTTAGTATGCTTTAACATAAGCACCCATCATATAATATCATATCATAAGACACATATCATATAACATGTTTCACATATCATAGCATGTACGATGTATCCTAATCATGTAACACATGACCTATAGGATAATGAGCTCTCCTATCATATTTAAATTCAATCATCTCCTAAGCAATAGAAGATCAAACCCAAGCCAACTAGCTAGTTAGTCATATAATATCATTCACGTCATATAAGTCCTATGCCACTAGTCTAACTGTTACCTACTATTAAAGGAAATCTTAGTTGTGTCTCTTATGCTTGGCTCCTTGCTTTTGAGGTTAAGATGGTCTAAGTGGTGGAGGTGTTGAGGCCACATTTCTCGAATCTCTCATCCATAGGCAGTCCTTCATGAAGTGACCCTTCTGTCCACATTTCAGACATGCGCCAGAGACTTTCGGTAAACTCCAAAATGCTTCTTGCCATAATGGCTGCAAGTCTTGGGCAAAGATTCCTTTGTTGGACCTCCTCCTCCTTCTCTATGTTTGCCTCCTTGATCTTTGCCCTTATACTTACCCTTTTGTTCATGTTCAGCATACTTGCGTCTCTTAGCTTTATATCTCTTTTCCATTATCTTGGCCTTATCTATCAGCTTAGCTAAGGTTGAGAACTCAATTGCTGCCAATGAGTTGAATAGTGGTGTGATCAACCCTCTTAGGAAGTGGTTGACGCAGCTAGCTTCAGTAGGAATGATGTTGATAGCAAACCTACTAAGTTGATTGAACTCCTTAGCATATTCCGATACCGACATTCCAAGCCTCTATTTTAGTTGCTTGAACTGTAGCACTCTATCTTGCCTTTTGCCTTCAGGCAAGAATTAATCCATCACCTCTTGCTTAAATTCTGCCTACGTGGGTGGGTCAGGTCTATACAATCGTTTCTCAATATTTCTCTCATAACAGTACCAAGCCTCCTTTTTGAGTTGGAGTCCTACCAACTCAATCACTCAGGCATCTGAGCAAGATAATCGACGGACTAGCTTGTCTACCTTATTTAAGAATTCATGTGGGTCATCACCCTCCTCACCACAAAAGGTAGGTGGCTGCATCTTCTTGAATTCTGAGATGGTCATCCCTTCGTCAGATAGCCATTTCCTTTCCTTCTGTGCAGGTGCCATTACCACAGGAGGTGGAACTCCATTCCTTTCTTGCGTTGGTGGCACTTCTCGCCTTTGAGCTCGTAACTCTTCCAATTCTTTGTGTAGGTCTCTCATTTCTTCGTGCATAGCTTGCACCTCTTGCGAGAATGCTTGCTCACTATAGCCCATAGTTGGTGCCCCTAAATTAGATCTCTCTCTTGACGTTGCAGGGGTAGAGGTAACATTTGTAACAGTGTCCAATATCGCATTCTCACTAGCCCTAATAGGTTGAGCAACTGTGCAGACCTTTTTCTTGAGAGGCATTCTGCTATCACGATATGGGAATTTAGTACTAACTCCCTCCTAAACCATCTAACCCCCATTATCATACTATCACATTTACCATGCATTCAACATAAGCATTTATCAAATCATATCACAAGGCACATATCATATACCACTTATCACATAGCATATATCATAGAGTATATATCACATAGCATCTATTAAGGTATGTATCATGTATCATAATAATGTACCATATAACTTATAACATCATGAATTTCCCTATCATATATAAGTCAGTTATGTCATAGGCAATAAAAGAAATCAATGTGTACTTAATCTTTAAGCAATCAATTAACATCATTCTCATCGCAAGGGTCTTCTTTTTCTGGAGGATCATAGGCACGACCTTCTCGAACATCTCTCTTCATGTCCTCATACATGCCAATATGGTGCTCTAGGTCACGGTTCTCTAGCAGGGGTAATCTTCTTAGTCATCTGAAGAGAAAATCATAAGTCACACAACAATAACAATGATTGCTAAAACCTACTAGGATTTCGCGGAACTATGCTAGTGATAGATTGCAAATGACATGATAGAAAAATTTCTATGCTCCAGGATTATACTTATTTAACCCAATAAATAGACAAGTCTAATTAGACTTTTTTTAAAAAAAAAAAAAACTACTGCTCTGATACCACCTTTGTTGCATCACAACTTTGGAGACATGACAGTCCTAGAATAAAGGGAGACATAAGGTCACCCACGTCTATAGAACCCACTTATACTTATACAAACATTGCCTAGGATCATACCAAAAACCTCTTACATTAACTTAAATAAAACCTTTTTTTTTTTTTTGAAAACCTTAAGTTGCAGAAGCATAATTAAAATATACTTTAAACATAACCAATTAGGAAATAATATTTAGAATTCAATTAAAACCTCAAAGGATAACATTTCAAAATAAACATCCAAAAATGAATATTCTTGGAGCGTCTAAGGATAACTCTTCATGACATATTAAACTAATTTTCTTGGACAAGGAATTCCCCAAGCGAAGTAGGATGCTTGAGTCATCACCTTGCCTCCTCATAATGCTCACCTGGAACCACACAAGGAAAAAGGGTGAGATAGATGATCTTAATGAGTAAACAATAAGGATTGTATAATAACACATATCCCTTAGAAAGGACTCATAGCTCATAACTTATAGATCATGATTCATAGTTTGCAATTTAGAAAGGTTCGCAGAAATCACACTTATAACACATAGAGTGAAGGCTATTGCCATAATCACTCAAACACATAGAGTGAAGGCTATTGCTATAATCACTTGAACACATAACGCATAGAGAGAAGGCTATTACCATAATCACTCGAACACATAGCTGATAATTACTCGCATCAGTACGAGGATCACATAGCTGATGATTACTTGCATCGGTACGAGGAGCACATAGCTGATGACTACTCGCATCAGTATGAGGAGCACATAGCCAATGATTACTCACATCGGTACAAGGATTTCTGTATAAAAAAAGGGTTAAAGGTGCTATAGCAAGAGCCAATGGTAATCATATATAACAATAACATTTAAGCCATCAATAACATGTATCCCAATAGCAATAACAGTTTATTGTTAGAACAAAAGATATAAGAATAGTGTAGTTCCAGAAAGAATATAAGTTAGGGTGATAATTACAAGAAATTCTCATTGGATAAACAAAATGATTTTGGATCAAATGTCCTTTGGCAACCCAAGTTTTATAAAGAAATCACTTAATTAAATTTTTGGATAAAAGGAACTTGGGTTTCAAAGATCACAAAGGCATACATAATAATATATCATATTCTTATAACACAACATAATGTTGTTCACACTTATAACATGAACATGGCGTTTACTCACATTGGGGTTCCTTCGCTCCTAGTATACGTAGTTCTTTTGCACTTTTAAAGCTCCTTAAACTCTAACATAATATTTAATTTAATACTTAGTATTTATTTACTCATGATGCTCCTATCCCATAGCTATCCCATGCACATATAGCATACACATACACTTAGAGTTCACATATAAGTGTACTCATCACTTGCACATAACATGTTGACCTTGAAAGTCTTGCACACTTAGGCCTTATAGGCTCACATGTAAACACATTACAATTATGTCAATACCTTTCTAAGGTCATCACAATATTATTACCTCAATATCAATTTACTTTAATAATCATCTTAAAACACTTTACACTTTCATACATGTCAACTTAAAAATTAACCTTTCAAGTGCCATGGTTAACTTTTATAAACCTTTTTATTCAATTTTCACTTCATCAACTTAAAACCATGTGTTCATCATCAAGTCATCATAACATCTAGTTCCAAACTTCCCAATCACATTTACATTCTAATCACAATATAAGGTTAAGATACCTTAAGTATACCAAAATGCCTTTAAGCTTATCTAGGGTCATACCTTCAACTAACTTGCAATTTTGTCATTTATTATACATACATACAGGTCAATAAGCATCAAAACACATCACATAAAAATTATAAATATTGGGATAAAAATATTAATGTAGACCGAATGCATTACCAAAAGGAAAAACTAAATTCTCTTTGTTTTTGCACTTTCCGTCTATTTTAGTAATATGTAAAAACATTGTTTGAACCAAGATTTTTCATGTAAACACAACAAAAATCATTTTAGAATTTTAATTCAAATGAATCAGCCACAAATAGTATAGCTTATATATGAAAATTCAACTTTTGGGTTATAGGGTACAAAACCATGAGTTTTCTTATTTTCGGCATTTTTCGGTCATTTTAGAAATATGTAAACAGGTTGTTTAAACCATTATTTTTTCATTCAATCATAGTAAATATTAATTTAGAACATGTCCATACATGATTTGGCAGCCATAGATAATGTTTATACAAAAAAATTCTAAGTTTTAGGACTTAGGTGAAAATCATGAGTTTTTGTGCTTTCTGCGCTTTTCGTTCGTTATAGCAATATACAAACACATGATTCGAATCATTATTTTTTCATCTAAAAAAACAAACATCATATTAGAATGCTATCTCACACAAATTGGCAACCACATATTAATTTAATAATAGAATTTTCTAACTTTTATGTTCTAGCACAAAAACCTTGAACTCCTTTGTTTTCTGAAACTTTTCGGTCATCACAGAAATATGCAAAAATATAATTTAATCCAATATTTTTCATCAAAACAAGTCAAAAATCAGTTTAGAAACCATTGATGCACAAATTGCCCCCCTCTAGTGATGTTTATATATAAAAATTGTGATTTTAAGTTATAGAATTTACCTTTGGAGAAATCTTGTGGAAAGATTTGTGTTTTTGGTAGAAATTAGAATTTCTCTCCCAAAAACCCATCCAAACAGAATTAAATCTGTAAAAATCAGTAATCAACCAGTTCAAAATAATTTTCCCATAATTTATTTCATAGAAATCAGTTTAGAAATTGAAAGAGAAGAAAAACTTACGATTACGATCAAGAAATCGCGAAACTGAAAGGTGTTTTCTTAATTTCAGTTGAGAGAAATATTTTGGGAGAATTTTTCTGCCAAGATACAAAAAAAAAAAAAAAAAAAAAAGTGATGGCTGCTGGAACCCTAGGCGGGCTGAATTTTACAATATATATTAGGGTTTGGCTGCAATTTCCACTAATACCCTTAATGAACTATGTTAGGAGGATTTTAGTGTAGTAAGCTTTTGGGTATTTAGGCTTTTTATTTAACTTTTGGGCTGATTATAATTAAAATGAAAAGAATATTTTTCTTTTATTCCTATAATATTTCCCTCCAAAATATTTATTTTAAAAATTATTTTAAAATACTCATAAAATCATTTTATGCTTAAAAATCACCTTTTTACATGAAAAATTCATTTTGGAAAAAAATAAATTATTTCATACTAATGCATTTTATTCAAATAATTTATTTCACAATAATAATTCATATTAGGCATATTAAAATTAATTTAACATACCCCAAACCCATAAATCACATCACACATAAATTTTCACATAGTCACACAATTTGTCATGAAAACTCTTAGGGTAGATATGGGTTGTTACATATTCTTTGTGAAAGAATTTGAATTATAAGTAACTTCTTTTATTTCTTACTAATTTTTAATTAAACTAAACTTAGAATTATTTTAATGTGATGATTAAATTCATCAAACAACTAAAGAATCTAGATGTTTTGATGAATAATAATTTTCAAGTAGTTTAATTCTTCAAATTCATTCCAAATTTCTATTAGATGGAAAATGCACTTTAAGGTAATAGAAAACATTTCTATTATAAATCATAAAAAGTAAATTGTAAGGGACAAGTCCATAGATAATGCTATAGTTGACAAAAGAAAATGTTTCTATCGTCAATGTTATGAATATTGGAAAAGTAATTGTTTTAAGTATTGTGAATCCTAAAAGACAAAGAGAAGGATAAACCTTGTGAAGGTAAATCTATCTCTTGTTACTATATTCCAATGATTCATATGGTTCATCTATTGCTAGGATTCATGATATAGGTGCTTCTATGCCATATGCATGATTAGAGTAAGCAATGGAAGCATGGAGATTAAATGAAGTGATTTTGAGAGATCTAAAGGGCAAAGTATTTATTTCCAAAGAACTTTTAGAATACTTCATGATGATTTTAGAAATCATATTTTGTATATCTTGTATGTACTTAATGATGATTTTAAAATCATGTTTTGTAAATCATGTATGTATTTCATACTTAAACTACATTATTCTATAACTTTAAGGAATTGTGAATTCCATTACTAGAAAAATATTTGCATGGTTTATTGTGGTAATAAACTTAAGAGTATGAATTACATGTTTGATGTATTATTATTAAGTTAATAATAACAAAACAAATTGAAGTGCTTTTATGATAATGCCATAAAGAACTCCAATCTAAAACCACTATGATTTCTTTGGTTAGTTTCTTTAGTGGAAGATAAGACAACTTAGTTGGATAACATTTGTCACTACCCATTAGGGTGTGAACTTGTTTCTACTTAGAAGTCTAGTATCTACTACAAAAACAACTAGATCACCTTTTGTTGGACAAAAGGATAGAAATCAAAGAAGTTTTAGAATTTATGCATATAGATGCATCAATACCATTTGTAAAATGATTAGTGGGAGTTTATCTTAATTCATTGTATTTATCTAAATATATGATATTAACCCATTTGGAGAAAGGTAAATAAAATAAATTGTTCATTTGAATTTTTAAAACATTCAAGAAATTCAAGATGAAAAGGAAAATAAATATTAAGGGTATTTCATAGAAAAGGGAAATAGTATCATAACCCTTTGATTTGATCGAAGTGGGGAGAATTTGATTACCAATTTTTGAGGAATTCTCTAAATATAAAATTGGCATATAATCATAATTCATTTTGGGAAAACTGATGTGCCAAAATACATATTAACAAACTGCAAGTGCATAAGTCATTATCAAGTAATAAAGTAGTGAATATGAGTATCATCTCTATGAGGATAGTTTATAAGTATTAGTGCAAACTTTAACTATTGTCTAGTTAATCAAAATGAAGATTAATTAAACTAAGCTAAATTAACTAAGCTAACCTAAGAAAGCAAGTAAATGATATTAATGGAAATAATCTAGCAAAAATAATCTACATATAAATCCCCTTAGTTTCTCATGCACATCAAACAATGGATTCAGTTGGACCCCTACGAGATTAGTCTAGAACCTCTCTCAAGCGATCTAGTCCCTAATTCCTAGGTAAATTGAAAGGAATCTCTTCTCATCCAAGATCAAATAGGAACAGCATTAATATCAAGGAGTTAAAGCCCAAAGAGTTTTGTAGATCTATCTTTAGCATCCCAATCAACTCTTTATTTCTATGGGTGATCTATCTATATCAGGGTATCTCTACTCGTCCAATATAGAAACAATATCCACTCAACAAGCTAGCAATTGCTAATTAGAATAATAAGATTTATCATGAAAATAAAATAACCAAAGATGAATTAATTAAAGTTTAAATCCTTTAATCTATACAATCAAAAGTAGGGTTCATTACACATAGAATTAGTTCATACTAAAATTGAAGAACAAAGATGCAGAAAATAAAAAAGGAAGAAATCTTAAACAAATTTTGAAGATGTTCTTTGAAATCTTCTATTTAATCTTCCACATCCACTTGGATCTTGGTCTTTGATTCGATTAAATCCTCAATATCTCTAGCCTTCAAGCCTCTCCCGTGACTCTAAGGATTATCCAATCCTTAGATCTCCATTTTTGCTTTGTGGCAACTCTTCCTTTTCATTTTCTGCATTAGTTTCTTTATATAGGCACTTTTCTAGGTTTATGCCATGGCCGTGTCACTGGGCATGGCAATATTGTGGCTGCACGTCACAGTCACAGACACGGCTATATGAAGCTACTGAATATATTTGAAATTGGCCCTTAATGACACGACTAGTGCCACAGCCGTGGCTCTAGTCATAGGACAGAGATGAACTTCAATCCTTTGCTTGTTTTCTTCTATTTTCGCTTCTTGGCTTCATAGTTTCTTGATAAAGTGATCCATGGCTCCTAAAAACATAAAAGAACTCTGGAAAGACAATAAACAAATAAATCAAACTCAATTTAAGGATAGAATACATTAAGAACAAGGGGTAATAGTTATACATTAAGAACAAGGGGTAATAGTTAATTAATACTTATCAAATTCCCCCACACTTGAGTATTTGCTTGTCCTCAAGCAAATCAAATTATAACAATAGTAAGAAATAAAACTCATCCTCTCTAGTCAAAGAATTTCAAAAAAATTTACAATAACTTGAAATCAGCAAGGCTCAAACATGGTGGCCAAATCAAGAAACCTCTAAAACAAATCTCAAAAACCTAAAACCTAAATTCTAATTACATAGAGACAAAAGTTCAAGTAAAGTAGATTTATAAGGATTTTTCCCTTAGGTGCTTGACTACTCACATGACTTTTCATTGATTATGCATTTCAATTCATGTTTTCTTTTTAATTAACTAAGGAGTCCAATTTGTTTGAACTATCATCCTAGCCTTTTTACGTGAATTCAAACACTTGTTATGCCGGCCCCTGATTACTCAACTAAAATCACACATTCAAATGGCTACTAGCATTATTCATATTCTCTACCCCTTTTGTTGAAAAGAATCAAGAAGAGCAAAATATGTAAACATTTTCAAAGCTCATTTGCATAATCTTTTTTTTTTTTTTAGAAAAATAGTCCAGCTACCTAAAGTATTAAACATTTCTACTAAACTAGAACAAAAGTAATAGTGGAATAAAATAGGCTCAAAAAGTGTAACTAAAGTTTCAAATTTTAGGCAAAAAGATTAGCAAAAAATAGATTCCCTAATTATGACCACCACATTCAATCCACATTGCAACAAGTCATTGTCATAGCAAAATTAGACCAATTTATCACTAGAGAGAGTTAATTTCAAATCAAACTATTACCACAACTTAATTTACTTGAATACAAGATTCAATAAAAGATAGGGCACAATAACAGACCTCTCCCCCAAATTTAAGTAACACATTGTCCCCAATGTGTTATAAATAATTAAAATAAAAAAGGAAAAGAGAAAATGAACTGCCCTGAATGATGTACCATATGAATCTTGTACGGTGTTCCTTCTAGTGAGAGTTTGCTATGATCAATGTTTCTACATATAGAAAGATCGAACAACAACCAAGATAAGATCCATTTAATGTAAAACAAAAATAAAAACAAAAGAAAACAAAAAGAAAAAAAAAACAAAAGAGAAATAATAAAAATAAAAATAAAAATAGAAACCATCAATGGGTTGCCTCCTATTAAACACTTCTTTAACATCGTATTAGCTGGACGTTATTGTTATTCATCCTCCACCAATGACATAGAGGTTTGCTTATGTTGTCTACCTCCATAAACTAAGATAAAGAAGAGTATGGAAAGGTTTTGGCCTTTGCATAGCATTCTTTTAGCAACAAATATTTTTGGCTCCCCATTTTGTGCAAACCTAAGCTTGCCAGTTTTAGAACCATTGTTGAACAATCTTACCCACATACTAGATGTAGAGATGTAGCCTTAGCACCCAAGAAAGCAGGCATGTCACAAATGTCAGCCACCTCGTGCAATTCTGAGATGCTCCACCCAAATTCACTAACCTTTAGCTTTAACACCTCTACAAAACAAATTTCTTTTCCTAATGAAAATTTAGAGACTACAATACTGGCCACATACTTGAGTCGCTAACAAATACGCACTTAAAGAAAGGTAGCAAAGGTGTAAGATCATTTGTGGCTGGGTGTTCATTTGACAAAATTTGGGGTATAGGAGAGGTGGGTATTGGGGTTGTGAGTGGGGTATTTCCATTCTCTTTAAAAGGTGGGAGAGATGGAATGATAGGGGGATTTATTTCCACACTTATATTTGCTTGATCAAACCCTTTGATCTCAAAGCAAATAGTTATTTTTTAAATTTTAGTCTACTAAGGAATGAGTTTTTATTTTAAAGTTTTATTTTTGCTTTGCTATTGCTCCTTGCTTCATAAAGCAAATTAAGTTACGACTTCTTGAGCTGACCAATCAAGTTAACAGTTTTCCACCATATGAGGCAAGCCACCACCTACTATCTGAGGCTAGTCGTCACCCGCCATTCGAGGTAAGTTTCCTTTCCTTTTCTTTTCCTTGTCTTTCTTTCTTTTTTTTTTTTTTTTTTATTGTTCTAAGGCTCCTTGCCCAATGTTTGGTTTGCTAAGATAGTTAATTAGAATCTTACTTAATTAACTCCACTTGGTAATCAATTAAAATTAATCAATCAACTTAACCCTCCTTTTAATAAGTGAACTAAAACATGTTAAAAGGCCTAGAATAAACAAACCCCTTTCGCAAGAAAGGCTACATAGATATTGATTCCCATTCAAAGGGATACATAGGTAGGCTTGTTCCAAGCATCAAATCCAACTAAAATAAATAACAATCTTCCTTACTTGTCACCTTTTTCATATAAACTAGGATTATGTTATCTTCTTTGATGTATTGATTTAGGATTTAGTTTGGGGAATGTGTGACTTTCCTAGAACCTATAAGGGCTAGAGGAGGTATCCCATATTTTTTTAGAATTTTCATGTAAAGTTTAGTCAATGTGTATTTTATTTGTTGCTCTTTTATATTGAATGAATGAATGAATGGATCATGCATATTTTATCTGTTTCATGCATTTAATAATTGTTCATGAAACTTATTTTAAGTCATTATGCATTAAACTTGCCAAACTATCTTTCTTAAATAAATTAAAAGCTAATCCCTGAATTCAATTCATTTAAAGGGAAGTTAAAGAGTTTATTCTTTCAACTTTGATTTATATAGTAATGTGGTAGTGGCTAACATGATGAAGAAAATGAACTATTTTCCAAATTTGGGGCTTGGAAGAAACTAACAAGGGATTGCCCAATTACTTGAGTACCCCACTACCACTCTTTCTTTTGGTCTTAGCTATAAGCCCAAAACAAAAGATATTATAGAGTTAAGAGCCAAACTAAAAGCTGAGGCCAAAAGGCAAGGTAAGACTTATGATTAGCCTATGTGCCCTTACTTCAAAGCTCTTAATGGCTATTTTGTAAGAGAGGGAGAGGATATCCCCTATTATGACTTTCTTGAACCTTGGTATTGTCCTATTTCTAAATCGCTAATCCCTATTTTTAAAATTTTCTTTAATGTCAGGCTCAAGCTAGAGGGATATGAGCCTATCTATCTATTCAAGGAGGATTAGGAAGCAAGTATGGAGCCCTATCTCTTTTAGACCATCCACATGATTACCAACCACCAAGAACCTAACCCTACCAAGCTCATTCAACCATCCCAAGCACCACTGAATAACTAGTATTTAAAGAAAAGCACTGGCCCTATTATGCCCTCATCTAAGTCTTCTAGGTTGGACTCTTATGAGTATGAGTTTGTTGAGTTTTTTTAGTCTTTCTTGTCAAATTTTGTAACCTACCTCCCAAGCTTATCCTTTTAAGCTGATGTAATCCATAATGATGAGACCTTTATCTTTAAGAAAATGAATACATTTTCTGCTTATTTTCCTAACTCTTTTTGCTCTACTTCCTCTGACTTATCATTAAATGAGAAATTTACAAAAGAAAATGAAAACAAAAAAGAAATAAAAAATAAAGAATGTAAAGAACCAATCAACTATTGGATAAAGAAAAATCCTAAAATTACATACATTGCATCTGCACAATTTAACACATAGGCATTGATCAAAAAAGTTCATGAGTTCTTAGACTATTTCGCATGGGAACCCAAGGATATGGTAGGGGTAGATTTGAGCATTATAGTTCATAAGATCTTGACTTATGAACACATGACGCTTGTAAAGTAGAAACTAAAAAGAATGAAGACATGATGGTCTTTAAAGATTAAGAAAGAAGTAACTAAACCACTAAATAATGGATTCATCAAGCTTATCACCTACCCTTTATGGTTAGCCAACATTGTGCCTGTACCTAAGAAAGATGGAAAGGTTCGAATGTGCATTGACTACGAGGACCTCAACAAGGCTTACCTAAAGGATGATTCCCCTCTGCCAATGAGGACTGCATAAAATATGTATAAAAGTGCCATAAATGTCAAATATTTACCAAGTTCCAACATTAGTCCCCTGTTCTTTTGAATCTGATAATGATGCTATAGCCTTTTGCTACTTAGGGCATAGATGTCATTGAGAGAATATCTCCAAAGTCCTCTAGTGGGCATGAATACATTATGGCCACTGTAGACTACCTCATAAAATGGATTATGGCAGCACCATATCAGGTTCTAAATGGAAAAAAGGTGGCACACTTCATCCAAACTAATATCCTTTATCGGTTTAGAACCCCCTTCAAGATAATCATGGATAATGGCTCCCACTTTCAAAAGGCTCCCACTTTCAAAAGGAGGTAGTATGTCTACTTCATATAAAAGGGATTCAACATCACTGCTTCTCTCCTTATAGACTATAGACTAATGGGATAGTTGAAATTGCTAATAAGACCATCGAGACTATTTTATAAAAAGTTATTGAGAAAAATAAGGTTTGGCATGAATAAGTGCCTATTGCTTTGTGGGTATACAGAACTAGCATTCGTACTCCAATAGAGGCAACCCCATATGCCTTGGTCTATGTAATAGAGGTTATCCTTCCTATCGAGATGCAAATTCAATATGCTAAGGTAATGAGAGAAAACCAACTAAGCGAGACAGACTAGATCAAAGGATATCATAAGTAGTTGAATGCTACTAATGAGAAGAGAATGGATGCCTTGTACGAGATCTAGGGTTACTAATAGAGGCTAGTCAGACATTTTAATAAGAAGGTAAAACATAAGGATCTAGGAGAAGGGAATCTAGTTTTGAAAGAGATTTGGGCCCCAGTTCACTACCCAAGAGAAAGTTTAGACAAAATTAGGTCGAACTGTATGTGCTTAAGAAGATTTGATCTGGCTAAGGTGCCATTCTCATAGTGTGAGGCCTCACCTGAGCACCCAGTCTATTTCACTAAAGGGAATCGAAAATGCCCATTTGGGAGAAATATCATGATTGGAACTCGCTATGAGTTTAGAAAAATTGTATTTTGTAAGTTATAAGTTGTAATAGGAGTCGCCACTTTGATTTTTTTTGCTTTAGCTGGGAAAATTAAAAGAAAAACCCAATTTGATTGACTCTAAAATTATAACATTTATTCCAAGGAAAAGCACTATTCCTCGAATGACCGAAGAGGGCTCGAGGACTAGGTTTTGGTTAAAACAATACAAAAAATTAGATTGGCTTAAATACAAAACAGCTTTTGTAAAAAGGAATTTTTTATGTATGCATGAACAGATATAATATGATGCATGAAACAATATTACTCGTGCAATGCATGACAACATGAAATAATGATAATTACAAAATGTGAAAAAATAAGGGAAAAACTACTTAAAACTATTACAAGTCAAAATGTAATTAGGGGATCTTTCCTCTAGCCGTTACGGGTTCTAGGAAAGCACACATTCCCCAAATATAATCTAAATAGCTTAAAGTAAGAAAAAAAGAATAATAAAACAATTATAATAAGAACTAAAAGTTTTTACATTTGTTTAAGGAAAAGCAATTTTGATCCTAGACTATGTGAAGAAGGTGATAGAGAGAAGAAGTTGTTAACTTTAGTGGAGTTGAATGCCTTAAAGATGACAAGCTTGCTATCCCTTTGAATGGGAATCAAACCCTAAGTAGTTCTCCTTTCTTTATGAAGGAGGGGTTTTTTAAGTCATTGCCTTTGTTATCATGTTTTTATTGATTTTAAGGGCTTAGAGATTGGTTAATTAGATTAGATTTTAATTAAAAAAAAATTAGATCTTTTTAGATTTAGATCTTAAAATTGGAATTGAAAAAGGAAAAGAGAAGAACTTTTACCTTTGGCTTCCATCGACGAGGAACGTAGGGAGTGAGCTTAGCACCAGATCTAAGTTCCACCTTGGCCTGGGAATGTCACGAGCACTCCTTTTGGAAAGACTCTTGCATAGAACAAACTCTTTTCTTGAAGGAAAGACTTTGGATCACCTTTGCTTGAATATCACGAATTCCTTTTGAAAGAAATAACTTGAGTCGCACCTTTTCTTGATTAAGAAGCTTAGAGATAAGGTTTAAGGGGATTAGGAAGCTTATGAATAGGGTTTTAAGATGATTGGGAAGCTTATGAATGAGGTTTTATGTGATGGAGGAAGTTTTAGAATGAGGTTTTAGAGATTTAGAGGATTAGAAAAAGGGTTTTGATGATTGGAAAGCTTAGGAATAGTGTTTAGAAAGCTTTAAGGAGAGTATAAAAGCATCTAGTCCAAGTTGTTATGAGGTGTAAGGTATTTATAGGGGGTGTAAAGGCTTAAAAGGGTGATTTTTTGGTGTGGGATTTTGTCAAAATAGGTTACGGTAACTGGCTGAAGCCTATGGTAACCGCAAAGGGTTTTGCGGTAACTGCAGGGCCAACTGCGGTAGCCAATTAGCTACTACAGGGACCTCTATGACAACCATAGTGGAGGCTGCAGTAACCATAGCCAGCTACAAGTTGCCGCAGCTCATTTTTTAACCCATTCTCATCTATCTTTGATCTTATTTAAGCCTAATTAGATTCTATGCATTTGTGATCAAATGTCAGTCATTTGGAAATGCAAAATAGAGGGTTCACACATAAACACAGATGGAAATGAATTCTCCAATTCCTGCAATTTGGATCAGCTGAAAAGATATTTTTTCTAAGGATGATATTTGAATTTTTCTATTTATTTTTCTATTCAAAGCATTACAATCAAAACTATATAGACCTTATTGTCCCTAAAAAAAGTGATGAATAAAAAAGAATGATGATTGTGATGAATATTTAGGCAGCCTGACTTAGATGTGGTCCAAATCATAATGTAAAAATATTTTGTCTGCATCACATGCTCATTTCCTCTATGCCTAATGCATCAGTTATTTGGTTCTTTTATTTAAATAAAGATAAAAAAACAAAAATAAAGAAAAAGAGCTCTCGGAGTTATGAAGCAAAAGGGCAACTTAGGCAAAAATTAGAGCAAAAGTAGAGATATCTCATATAATGATGATCAAATTTTATAAGAGTATACAATCTATCATCACAAAAAGGATAGCTTCTTTCCATACCTATAGCTTATCATATAGTCATGTCAACTTGCTGGCATGTACAAAGTAGAATATCCACAGCAAATTTCCTAACAACTACTAAAAAGAAAATACATAGACAGTTATCTCTATCTAGGTAGCTCTCCTCCTCCTCCTCCTCCTAGGATGCACATCTCCCTTAGAGTCAAACCCTACGATAATCTCCTCAATTGTCATGCCTCCAATCCTAGTTATTGTGTCCTCCTCTGCAACATCAATAATCAAGGTGCTCACAGTACTAGAATTGCTCCTCTCAATAACTTTGGTCGACCTACTATGGTCCTAGTAACTCCAAAACCACTCCCTGTAGTCACACCAAAAGTTGTCCTTTAAGTTCCAATAGCTCTTGAATTGCTCATTGTAACCATCCTTTATGTTGAAGTCACTGTAGCTGGAGCTTCTCTTTGTACTATGGTGATAACAATCCTCCTCTGTGAACTAACTACCGTAACCCTCCTCTGTATAACCAGAGTAGTGTCACCTTGATGTCTAACTGCAGTCACAGTCCTCTAAGTTACTATCACTGTAGTCTAAGTCACCGCTGTAGCCTATAGTGTCGGTCCTTCTATACCACCTTTAGTCTCCTCTACAAGTTAGGTCACCCTCTTCATCCTAATAGCAATCCCCTGGTCACCTATACCTCCAGTAGCTGCCTCATCCATCTTGTTTCCCTCAATCTCCCTAAGTAAAGTAGCCCAATGCTCTCTCTCAATTTGCCTAGTAGTCTCAGTCAACCAGTTACAGTACCTTTCAATAGTACTAAAAATGACCTATAGTCTCACTGCATGAAAACTCCTTATTCAACCTCTTTTGATAAACCTGGCAAGGGGGGCAGTGATTTGTGTAGAGCCCAAAAAATGCATGACTGAGGGCATATCTTAAGTTTAACCTATCTAGTGTAAGACCCTAATACCATGATAGAATGATGTCCATGCCAATCTTAGTAGACAGACCACCCAATACCTATGGTTCATAATTATGAAGGACCTAATCCCATACAACTGACAATACTAAAGTATGTTCTATGGGCTAAGCTCTAAGAGCCATCCAATCCACTCCCAAACTAATCCTTGCCTCACTATAATAGGTCACATCCGATACTAAATGGTCATGTATAGGGTCATAGCTAGAGGACCAATCACCTTCAAGTTGTCCATCAACCATACCTATAAAACAAATTAAAAATATAAATTCAGACACCTATAAAATGCCTATAATGAAGGGGTAAGAACAAATAGATTTTCCTCACCTGGAGAGACAGTCCATCTCTCCAAACCCTAAATAAAGTAGTCTACACTCATCAAAGTCTTCACTAGTACAGCACCAACTATGGAGTGACTCTGCCCTATTTGCAACACTAAGCTCACCACTCTAGCATCCCCTTAACTGACGAACTTAAGAAACATATATCTGGTCACTAAGTAGAAAACTAAGGCCTGCATCCTGAGTCTTTGTCTCCCTGTATTGCTTTGGTCACTAAAATCATAAAACTCTTGAATAACAGTAGTAAGATTCACCTACCCATCTACCACTAGTCGACTAGCTGTGTCCTCTAGCAGCTCTAAAAACTCCTAAAAAATTCTATAGTGCCCAACTTTGAACTCTGGCACTATCATAACTACTTCCAGGTTGCAGGCAAGTATGGCATAGAACTCCTCAAATGTGGGACACCACTCCTAGATACCTATGCCAAATCAGAACACACAGGCCATTAGATCTCAAAATCGGAAGCACACCTTCAGAAAGTCCCAGTCTACCCAAACTCCTTTCAATGCCACCATGGCCACAATCCCATACCTACCCAAATTTATCTTATCTACTTTTTCAAGCTTTTTTATCCATATATACATATAATGGCTAAAATACAGCTCCATGAATGTGAAAAAAAGTGAAAAAGAGCAAAAAAAAAAAAAAAAAGGCAAAAAACTAAGCAAAAGAAGAGAAATTTGATAAATGGGCAGAGTTTTGGCTCTCAAATGAAAAAATGGATAAATTTGCCCTTCAATTCCTACCCATATATAGGCTTCAAGGAGTCAATATCACTAAATACCTAAAATCTATAGAGAAAATGGCTCTGCAACCAAAAAGGTGTGCATATCTGTGCCTCTATGAGGATCCGTAGTGGTGCTGAGTAGTCACTGCAGTATACACGTGCAGATCTATGCAAAGCCCATATGGATATGCACCCCTTCCTGGCAGTCGTGCCCTATGCGTAGCTCTTCCTCTAATCTTCCTTCTCTACCTCAAGTCTCTATGACTCAATTACAAAGTCTAAAGCTAAGACATAGACTATTGTCTGCCTCTTTGGGATGCAAGACTTAGAATGAAGCACTTTTAAAACCTCGCAAGGCAAGAAAAAGCTGTAATTCAACAATAGTTGAGTCAAAAAATTCATTCACTTCATTCATGACATGCATTCATTTCATCGTAAAGCATGCATTCATAAGACAAGATAACAAAAGAGTTATAAAGCAAATCATACAAACATAGGCATGCATTGATCATACACATAACATAAATAAAATATACATACATTAGTGCATGAAACAAAGAATACATGCATCCTAAAATAGTTCCACCTCCTGAAGGAGTAAAGATAAAATCATCTAGGAAAGCATAAAGGAAATAGAAAAAAGTCAACACCAACATCGAGAAAGCTGTAGTTATTAGCTTCTCCTTCGTCGCCTTTGAGGAGAGACCTCCTCACCTTAGTCCTGTGACTTTGATAGATGAGCACATATGAGCAGACGAAAAAGGGCATTCTCCATCCTACAGGTGATGAGATAATTATACTGAGTGAACTCCTTAGGTAGCTGGATAAAAAAAGAGATACTATTAAGTGCTTCGGATCTTTTCCAAACATAAAAAGACACAATGACACTTTAACCACAAATCTTTTCCCAGTGTAAGAAAATAAGAAATGCATACCTCAATGTCATTAGGGATGGGTCGGGCTCGGGGAGCTAGGAACATTATAATAGAAAATATCTTTCTCCTTCCAAAGGTGAAACCTTAGGAGTGTGGCTCGGGCCACCATGATCATAACTAGGAGTGGGACCTCTAAAAGAGCCAATAGTAGGGGCTTTAGAAACTAGCAGCTGAGGAGTGTCTCTCATCATAGCAAGTGCAATAGAAGAAAGCCCTTGAGGTGTAATCTCTAGCATCAAAAAGTGGGTGCAGAAGTCATGATAATGCCTATCAAAATGCTATAAGAGGTACCCCTTATCACCATTAAAAGGCTTTGGATTGACCAAAATGTCCATCCCTGTACCTCATATCTGCAGGTGGATAAGAGGGCCCCTGCCATGACCCAAACATTTGAAAATGTATCCTCTTGCCCAAGTAGTATAAATGGAAGTAGGGGAATAGCAATAGTAGTCTCTTATATGAAAAGGCCTCTGTAAAGCCTGTAAAAGGGGTGTACAACATCCTCTCTCCAAAGGGCCTCACGATCTATTAATAACAACTAATAAATAAAGCAAGCAAAATAGAAGAAAAAGAAAGATAAGAAAGATACCTGTCACTCAACCAACTAATCAAAGAAATCCTAGAGTGTTAGGGCACTGTGATTGCAAAGGGTGGCATAGTTCATCTCTGCCCATCTCTTCCCCACTGGAAAGTCACTTATTCACTATGTGATAAGCCCAAAGGCAGTGAATAGAATATACTCATAGGCCTAGATCTGTGGTATAGAATTGTCAAAACCGCAAAATGTGATTTGCAAAATTGCAGATAAAACATACTTAGAAACACATGATATGTACCTCATAAAAGATAACCTTCCCACTAATAGACAAAACATTCCCTTATGATAGGTTGATCATCTTGCAATACACAACACTTAAAATAATGCCACCTCAATCAAACTCGCCCCACTGATCCGTATGAGCCAAGCTCAAAAAGATGTTTAGATCAAGCTCATCTCTCATGTTATGTGCAAAGGTGCACCCAACCATCACCAATAGACACAGCTGAGCCAGGGCCTCGTTTAAAATCAGATCTCACCTAGCCCCTAATGACCTTAACTTATCTTTCAAGACAAAGTGCTTAACCTCGGTGCCATCTCTGGGAGGGTCAAAACTGAGCAAGGCCTGGGTCTTAGTAGGAGAGAAAGCCTGCCTCCATTCATTATATATATCTAGGGGCCTAGTCCCAAATCGGATCCCTAAGATCATATACAAGCCAAGTGGAGTATAGGTTAACTCTCCGCACACAAAATGGAAAGTGTTGGTGGTACCCTACTATCTTTTGGCCAAGGCTTTAATCAAGTTCATGTTGACTTTACCAAAAGTCCTCACCCTAGAAACTCAACGAACTCGGTAGGCTCCAACAAGTTTATAGCAACACTTCCTTAAGGGATTGACTTAATCATCTCCTCCAGGTTGCTCATTCCACCCCTATTCTTAATGGTTGATGTCTGTAACGATCCAGTATACATGTATGCATGAAAAAAAAAAGATGATACACAAAACACACAGCCAATTCAAGTCTCCTAGGAAAAGACAAAACTAAAAAGGATCATCATGAGATACTAGCCGCTAGATGACCATTGTAAGAGGCGTGTCTCTTGGGATCGTGCGAGCGCCCATGTGGTCCACTCAAGGTAGAGGGAGCTACATAGTGAGAGTAAAAGGATCCATGAAAAGATCCTAAAGCCATCACTACGAGAATGTTGAATATGATAAGCACAACGAGAAGCAAATAGGTAAGTATGATTAAAATAATTTAAAAAAAGGGAGAAAAGAAGAAAAAAAAGAGAATTTAAAAAAAAAGAGAGAGAGAATTTTTAAGAAAAAAAGAGAAAAAAGGGAAAAAAGAATTAAAAAAAATAGATGAGAGCTCACCAATGTGGGTGATCTTTGAGAGGGTAAAGTGAGTGTGTGTGAGATGTGAATGAGAGAATTAGGGTTTATATAGAATTTTGTGTAGAAAAAGACAAAATAGCATATAGTAAAAAGTGTCATATAATTATCCAACTGTATAAAAATATATTTTCTAGTCCATTTCAACTTAGAATCCAAATCTGAAAGTTCTTATGTGTTTGTGAGATTTTTATCTATTCATAGACATCTCATTCACTTATTTTTTGACCAAAATGCAATTTTTACATAAGAAAAATAGAAAAATTATGAGCATGAAAATCCACCAATCTCCCAAAAATTGTCAAAGTAAGTTCCAAAAATTACTGAAATCATCTCATTACAATCGGAATCATTTTTTGTCCCTAGGTCTATCCAAACCTCAGGTTCACTCTCATCAAAACTGTCTAACTAGTAGACAATTTTAATGAGGGGACAATTGTGAATCCTTATTTCATCACCCCTAAAATTAATTTTGAAATCACCAAAGCTAACTATAATATTTTTGGCACAATTTGACACTTTTCCTATCCTTACCAAACCTTCTGTATTAGACAACATTGTCTCTAAGACTGACTAGAATTTCCTTCAGATTAACTGCTCAGTTGTTCTAAAATTAATTTTGAACCTATCATTGTCGATTGATAAAAAATTTTAAATTCCAAAACCCGCTAAAAAATGGCCCAAAAATCTCAAAAACTTACCCGATAACCTCAAAAACCAAAAAAAAAAAAATGTTGCCAGTTCTTGCATTATATGGAGCCGCGCCAGCTTGGCACGGATCTACATAGACATTGGCATAGATCCGTGTAGTCCCCCTTTCTGCACCAAAATGTCTAAATTACCCTTTTTCAACCTCTTTTGTCCTACCTTTTTGGGTCTTTTCACTTTTTCAATCTCTAAACTATCCTCAGCCATTTTTCCTATAAATAGCTTCATTTTCCTTTATTCTTCTGCATCCCAAAAATTGATATTGATTGCTATCTATCAATTTTTCTTTCTTCATCTCCCTCCAATCACTCTTTAATTAATTAATTAATTAATTTTTTTAATTAATTAATTCTCTTACCCTAACCAAAAGTTAATCAATCTTTTTAATTAACTAAAACTTTTTTTAATTAATTATTTAAAAAATTAACTAATCATTCTAATTAATTAATCACATTTTTTAATCAAACTAATCCTTTTTTTAAAAATCAATCCATCCATTTTATTTAATTAATCAATTAATCACCTCAATTAATCTTTTTTTTGTTCACTTAAAATGAGTTAATTAATCCCTTTAATTAACCCCCAATCAATCAAATCATCTAATTATGATAAAACAGAACTTCGATATGGTAAAATACTTTATCTATCCAGACCACTATAATCCAAGAATTTTTTTTTTCATCAACCCATCCCCAAACCAAAAATCAATTTAATCAATATGTAAATCCCTTAACTTAATCCTGGAATGAACTACATGGATTTTGATCCTTATTTAATAGGGTACGTAGGTATATTTGGAATTTAAATCTAAACTTCAAATTCAAATTTTCAAATTAAATTCATTTTTCAAATGTAATTAATTATTTTTAAATGCTATTTCTATGAGAATTTGTGATCTTCCTAAAATCCCATAAGGGTGAGAAGACATCCCAATTTTGATTAATGTAATTACTTTAATTAATTGAAATTAAAAAGTAATTATGTAGTTCCCCTAAATCCATAAGGATTAGATGGAACACTCTCCTTAAATTTTGAATGTTTACTTTAATTGTTTTATTAATCTCCCTACACCATGCATTCATACTATACCATGTTTATGCTTTTTTTTTTATTATTATCTTGTAAATGCCATCCCTAAAATTAACTTTCAAAGTTAAATTAAATTTAAGAGCCAAATCATGATTATTTAACTGAAAACTTATTTCTGCACCTATTTTGAGACTAGTAATTTTATCGTTGGGTAAATTAATTAGAAAATTAATGAATTGGAGTCAATTGGGTTTTTCCTTAATTTTTCATCTAAAAATAAATAGGGTGGCGACTCTCAAAATTACTTTTCAAAAATTAAAAATCAAATTTTCAAACGATAACCATTCTAATCGTAAGCAACAAAACTCATTCTATGACCTCCTTAAAAATTGCTCACCTTTTCTTAAGGCAATTTTTTCAAGTGAGGGAGGGGTTTCAGGCAAGGTCTCATAATTGTCAACTTAATTCAACTTTCCATTTTATTTTCCTTTAAGTTTTGTTTATTTATGAATGAATTGTCATACATCACAATAAATTTTACATATATAAATTAGAATGTTATTTTTTTTTTTTAGTCACAACTAAGTTGCTAATCTTTCCTTAAATAGAGCAAAAATCTATATCTCAAATCCTCTTTGATAATTGAGGGCTAGTGCACTTTTTTGAATGGGACAAATAATTGAAGTTACTTAATTAGGGTTTTCCCTTAAATTTTTTCCAATTAAAATAAAATTAAGGTGATGATTTTAAATCACATTTTTAAAAATAATCAATCTAAGCTCAAGGGTTTTATCGTGAGTTCTTTCCCAATGAGCATTTCAATTCCCTAAAGCACTATTCTAACCAAATAAAAGAATGTCATCTACATAAAATGGAAGAATAATATGGCCATGAAATGAATTATAAACAAACATTGAACTATCATAATTGCTATGTCCAAAACCATGTTTAATCAAGAAGCTACTAAAATGTTAAAACCAAGCACAAGGTGCTTCTATCAAACCATAAATTGCTTTATACAAACATGATTAGGAAATTTAGAATCAATAAATCCTTAGGGCTACTTCATAAATGCCTCCTTATTTAAAACACCATGGAGAAAGGCATTCTTTACATCAAATTTCCTTATTGTCTAACCATTATTGATAGCATGAGAAAGAACCATTCAAATAGTGACGTGATGAGCAATAGGACTAAAAGTGTTACTAGAATAAACCCCTCATTGTTGAGTATATCCTTTTGTGACTAGATGTGCTTTATAATGATCAAGAGAACCATCTACTTTTGCTTCACTTTATAATCCAATTTGGAACTAACCACATTCATCTTTGGCATAGGAGGTACTAATGTGTGTTGTTAGCAATAAGAGCATTAAATTCATCTGCCATTGGTTATCTCTAATTAGAGTCTTTGGATGCTTAAGTATAAGAATGAGGTTTTGGTGGTAAGAGTCGAGATTGCATAGAAGACATGGTATTTTGGATTTGGCTTGTGTATTCAAGATTGGCTACAAGTTTTCATTTGGTAAGTTTGGTTTTGATGAGATGATAATGAGATTATGGATGAATTTTGTAAACTAATTATAATAGGATTAGGAGAGAAAGTGTTAATTATCAATGGGACATTATCATTAGAATATTCGGAGGAGAGATGTAACAACCCACATCTATCCTAGGAGTTTTCATGACAAATTGCTTGAATTTAGAGTTGTTGCGACAAAATATGTGATTTTATAGAAATTCATGTGTGATGTGATTTATGAGTTTGGAGTAAGTTAAATTAATTTTAATATGCCTAATATGAATTATTATTGTGAATAAATAATTTGAATAAAATGCATTACTATAAAATAATTTATTTTTTGTAAAATGAATTTTCATGCAAAAAGACGATTTTTAGGCATAAAAATAAGTTTATGAGTATTTTAAAATAATTTTTAAATAAATATTTTGGAGAAAATTTTACAGAAAATAATAAGAAAAATATTTATTTTTAATTACTTATAATTAGCTCTAAATTAATTAAAAAGCCCAAATGCCCAAAAGCCCACTACACTAAGACACTCCTAATCTAGTTCATTAAGGGTATTCATGAAAATTTCACCCCAAACCCTAATATATAATGAAAATTTCAGCCAGCACTCTCATTCTAGCAGCCATCACTCATTTTTCTGTATCATGACAGAAAAATTCTCCCAAAATATTTCTCTATACCGAAATTAAGAAAACACCTTTCAATTTTGCGGTTTCTCGCCTGTATTCTTAAGTTTTTCTTCTCTTTCAATTTCCTATATGATTTCTATGAAATAAATTATGAGAAAATTATTTTGAGCTGGTTTTTTACTGATTTTTATATATTTAATTCTGTTTGGGTGAGTTTTTGAAAGAGAAATTTAATTCTCTACCAAAAACACAAATCTTTCTGTGCGATTTCTCCAAAGGTGAATCCTGTAACCTAAAATTACAATTTTTATGCATAAACATCACTGAAGGGGGGGTGATTTCTATACCATTGCATTCTAAACTAATTTTTTATGTGTTTTGATAAAAAATATTGGATTAAATTATATTTTTTCATATTTCTATAATGACCGAAAAGTTTCAACAAACAAAGGAATTCAAGATTTTTGTGCTAGAACTTAGAAGTTGGAAAATTCTATTGTTAATTAAACATGTGGCTGCCAATTTGTATATGAATGGATTCTAATATGATATTTGTTTTGTTTGAAAGAAAAATAATGATTTAAATCATGTGTTTACATATTACTGTAATGAACAAAAAGCGCGGAAAGCGTGAAAACTCATGATTTTCACCCTAAGCCTTAAACTTTGGAATTTTCATGCATAATTATTATCTATGGCTGCCGAATCATACATGTAGATGTTCTAAACTGATATTTTCTATGATTGAATGAAAAATAATGGGTTAAACCACCTATTTACATATTACTGTAATGATCGAAAAATACCTAAAACAAGAAAACGCATGGTTTTGCATCCTAAAACCTAAAATTGGAATTTTCATGCACATGTCACACTATTGCTACTGATTCATGTAGATTAATGTTATAAAATGATTTTTGTTGTGTTTACATGAAAAATCTTGATTCAAACCATGTTTCTATATATTAGTGTAATAGACAGAAAGTGTGAAAAGTAAGAAAATTCAGTTTTTCCCTTGATAATGTATTCGGCCTACCATGGGATTTTTATCCCAATATTTATAATTTTTATGCAATGTATTTTAATGATTATTGACATGTATGCATGTATAATAAATGATAAAATTTCATGTTTGTTGAAGGTATGACCCTAGATAAGCCTAGAGGCACTTTGATATACTTAAGGTATCTTAACCTTCTATTATGATTAGAATGTGATTGTAATTGGGAAATATGGAACTAGATGTTATGATGACTCGATAATGAATAAATGGTTTTGAGTTGATGAAGTGATTAATTGAATGAATGGATCATAAGAGTTAAGCATGACATTTGAAAGGTTATTTGTTAAGTTGACATGTATGGATGTGTTAAGTATACTAAGATGATTGTTAAAATGAATTGATATCAAGATAATAATATTATGACAACCTTAAGTCTCCCCATGTTCTAGGATGGTCATATCTTTAAAGTTAGGATGTGACAAAGGTGGTATCTGAGCTGTAGTTTTTTAAAGTCTAGTTTAGACTTGTTTGCTCAATGGTTTGACTAAGCATAATCTTATAGCATAGGAATTTTCCTGTTATGCCACTTGAATTGACAAAAGGAAATTCCCACTTAACAAATTTTACACTACAACATGTATAGACACAAATAGTCATACATATGTATCTTTTTTGTTGAATTCCATATCATAGAAAGACACATGGAGTAGAATGTGGCTCTAGTTTATGATTGGTATATGGTTGAAGATGAGGGAAACATAAACAAACAAAAACTCTAAGTATAGAATAATTAAGTGCATGTTGAAAATAAAATTTCAAATGGAGATTTATTATTTTAATTTGGACTTGTAAGATGATTAATTACAAATATAGTAGTTTGGAAAGATTCTACACATAAAGAAAAAGGACATAATCATGAGTTAAAAAAATGCAACCCATTTCAAAATATGTGAAGGAATGGTGGAGCCAAATGCAACAGAAGCAAGGTGGTAGGGTGAAATTTCAAATATTTTAAAATTTTACTTCACCACTTTGGTCCAAAATTCATTTAAGCAATTAACGAATTTGTATGTAAAACACATATGCATAGAAAGAAGAATGAAGAGTAATCATATTACCTCTTGAAGGTTTCTTCTTTCTTTAACAAAGAGCTTCCCAACTGTGAAGCCTCTAGATCATCCACACCTAGCTCACCTTCAAGTTTCCATTTAGTTTCTTTGGTATTATTGAATCCCTCTATTGATTGCCCAAATTGGATTCGAGATTTTCCCTTAAAAACCTTTAGGAAGTTAAGGTTTCTCTTTGATTTGTTTTGGACCACACTCATTTTCAATTTGCAAGCATTTGGTATTTCACAAAGAATAAAGAAAGGAATTAAAGATTAAAAGAAAAATTGAGGAAACTCTTTTTTCATCTTTTCTTTTTCTCTCTCAACTTCTCTCTAAAAGCTTCAAAATGGAAAATCATATTCACTATTCACTCTTTTTTCTTTAAAACATAAAAACTCATAGCTTTTATATTCTTTCCAAGACTTAACCCTTAAATCTTCACAAGGATAAAAAAAAAAAAACCCTTGTGGCTCATCATTTTGTGAAGGAGCAAAAGTGAACTTTGCTTCTTCAAATGGTGAAATGAACTTTTTATCCTTTAGGGGCAAAATGGACATTTCTAATTAACTAAAAGATGTAATTACAATTTTAACCTTAGTAGAAATTCTCTAACCCCTAAACCCATCACACGAGCTTATGAATAGTGAATTTTCTCTAACCCCTAAATTGCCTCTTTTCCCTATCACATATTAGCTTATGCCACATCTCATGTGTTAAGAGTTTTTACTAAACTTAAAATTAAGTCTTTGATTTAGTTCAAATCAATTTTCAATTTAATCTTTCTTACTTGCATCATATACAAATTAAAATTTAATTAAATAGAAACCTTTTTAGATTTAACATCAAGACATGCTAAGGTCCCTGTAAATTCAATTACATGTTTAATTATTTTACCACTAATCAATTAATTAAACACTTTAGTTAATTATCATGGTAAACCTTTTATAATTGAAAGGTGATCATTTTGGGTGTGTGACTTTCTAGGTACATGTCTAATTAGCAATGGGAATGAGAAAATATTTTTCTCTACTAATGTGAAATCCCCACTTCACACTTAGTCCCATAAGTCGTGAGTGATAGCTAGCATTCCATATCACGACTACCAAATTAGAAATGAATATTTATAGTTGATAACTTTAAACATCACATAGACCATCGATCATAAATTATCATGCACTTGAATCCCATTGTTAAATATCTCAATCTCGGCTAGGGTAATGGTTTATGTCAAACCCTAATGTGCTTTGATTCTATGTCTTATCTTGGTTCTAATTCTTGGTGAGATTAGATTCCTACTAGAAACTCTTTCTAGTGAATCTTACTATTCTGGCCAAAAACTTCAGTTATCAAGAATAACCAGATATCATAAGTTTTAACCTCATTTACTCGAGGTAATGAATTTTATCTTGGCCATCACCTACCTCCATACATAACAAATTAGAACTATCACATGGCATATATCCGTACATGAATTTTACGTCTATGTAAGCAGTAATAAATCCTAATTACCTATGTATGAGATATAGTATCCCTTAAGTCAAAAAATTATATGCACTATTATGATTGATGTGCTGAAACACGCACTAACAATCTGTAAGTGCATAGGTTGTTATTAAGTAATAAAGTAGTGAATATGAGTACTATCTCATGAGGACAGTTTATAAGTACTAGCACAAACTTCAACTATTGTCTAGTGAATGATCAATTAAGGGAAATTAAAATTAAAATTAAAGATAAACTAAAACATGAGAAGATCGATAGATATAGACAAAGATAAAGCTATCTAGATATGAATCCCCTAGCCTTTCATACATGTCAAGAACAATGGTATGAATCATTCAAATAGTGAATTGAATTGGACTCTCACTAAATTAAATAAAAACCTTTCTCAAGTAATTAAATCCCTAACTTCCTAAGTATTATAGGGGAATATCTTCTCAACCTATAATCAAATCACCCCAATCAACTCTCTATTCCTATGAGTGATCTACCTATATTAGGGTATCTCTACTCGTCCAATATAGAAATAATATCTAATCAACAAATTGGTAATTGCCAACTAGAATAAATATCATAGATCATGGAAATAAAACAATCCAAAGATAAATTGATTCAAAGCAAATTATTCAATTCATATAATTAAGAACTAGGGTTCATCAATATTTAGACAGAAAGTAATTAGTTCATAAAAGAATTGAAAGGTAATGAATAAAAGAAAGGGATAATAAAGAATCTCCAATCATCTATGGATGGTGCTGAAGACATCCCCTCTTGAATCCTTAATTTCCCCTCCGCATCTATACAAAGATGGATCTTTATCTTGATTTGTACCTACAATCTCTCTAAAATGAAAGTCCTAAACTATCTACAAACTAAGGGAAACCTAAGAATTTCGAGCCTTTCAGCTAAGAATTTCCCTAAGCCTTCCCCCTTCAAAAGCTGCCTCCTCAATACTATCAGATCTAATTTATATGCTGAAATTTAACCTCACATGGTTGGACCCACAGCTGGGGTTCCAGCCATACCAATGACAGGGCCAATGAACGTAATTTCCCATGGGTGAAAGCTCAGCTATGCCTCCACCGTGGGAGGCTACTAGATGTATTTTCAATTTGCTCTTATCACATAGCTGGACTTATCACACAGCTAGAATCCCAGCCGTGTGATCATCCATGGCTGCCCATCTTCTTCCAAAACTCAGTATTTTAGCTTGGATCTTTTATCATTCTAGGTCACATTTGGTTCATGGCATCATTTTGCACTGGGTTAACTAAAAGAATTCTAGAAAAGCACTAAACAAACAAATCAAACTCGATTTAAGGATAAAATACATTAAAAACAATGGGTAAAATATAGTAAGTTAAGCACTTATCAAATTCCCCCACACTTAAGTATTTGATTGTCCTCAAGCAAATTAAATCATAACAATAGTGATAAATAAAACTTACCCTCTCCAGTCAAAGAAATTCAAAAAGATTTACAATAACTTGTAATCAGCAAGGCTTGAAATCCTCAACCAAGTGTTACTTCTCAAATATGCCAAATCAAGAAATCTCTAAAAAAAAATCTCAAAAACCTGAAATCTAAATTCTTAAGTTACAAGTTTGAGCAAATAATTCCACAGAGAAAAATTCAAGAACGGTAGATTTATAAGGATTTTTCCCTTAGGTGCCTGACTGTTGACTTGACTTTTCATTGACTATGCATTTCAATTCATGTTTTCCTTTTAATTAACTAAAGAGCCCGACTTGTTTGAATTGTCATCCTAGCCTTTTTACGTGAATGCAAACATTTATGGTGCTGGCCTCCGGTTACTCAGCTAGAATCACACATTCAAATGGCTACTAGCACTATTCATATTCTTAACCTCTTTTGTTTAAAAGAGTCAAGAACAGCGGAATATGTAAACATTTTCAAAGTTCCTTTGCACAATCTTTTTTTTTTAAAGAAAAATAGTTAAGCTACTTAAGGTATTAAGTATTTCTACTAAATAGAACAAAAGTAACAATGGAATAAAATAGGCTCAAAAAGTGTAACTAAAGTTTCAAATTTCAAGCAAAAAATTGCAAAAATAGATTTCGTAATCATGATCACCACATTCAATTCTTAACACATGATCAATTCAATCAAGCCGCACTTCAACAAGTCATTGGCATAGCAAAATTGGACCAATTTATCACTAGAGAGAGTTAATTTCAAATCAAACTATTACCACAACTCAATTCACTTAAATGCAAGATTCATAAAAAGATAGGGCATAATAAAATACCTCTCCCCCATACTTAAGTAACACATTGTCCCCAATGTGTTTAAGAAATGAAAAATCATACTGAAGAAAGGAAAGATAAAGAAAACTACCCTATTATCGCATTGTATTACATTGCTATTCTAGTTTGTTCCATAGTCCATGCCACGACATTATCTATTCTATAGACCCAAAATAGGCTAAGAAAGACGAAACAAAATAAAATAAAATAAAAGTGAAGTACGGTTAATAAAATAAAAATAGAAATAAAAATTAAAATCATCTTAAATATTAGGAGTACAATCATCCAAAATGTAAAATAAATAATAAAAAAATTGAATAAAGAGGAATAATGGGAGGTCAGTCCTTCATGGGATCATCGGAGTCATCATTCTTCTCGCCATCATCTGGTTTGACATGAACTGGTTGCTGTCTCTGCTACAGCTACAGTGCTGGACTACGAGGCATATACCCTTAGTTCACTGATAATCTAGCATGGACTGTTGAAGCCATGCTCTGTTATGCACCTCGTACTCAAGTGTCACTTGCTGGTGCTGCAACATGCTCATGATCTGATACTGGTTGGTGAGGACTTTGTTTTGCTAAACTTGTAGACCTATCATGGTCCTTTCTAACCTGTATATCTAGCACTCTAAGTCGGTGGGCTTCCTATCATCCTCCTCATTAGCTCCTATATAAGACATCCAATCTCTAAATGCAGTCGCACTATAGAAGGGAGGGATAGTGGATGAGGAAGATGGCCAGCAGCATTGGAAGTACCGGCAACAGACAAAGGCTGAGCAGTGGGATTAGTGGCTGGTGCTATAGTTGGCTTAGGGGCTATTGGCTATGATGGAGGGGCAACGACTGGCATGAAGTTCTTCTTTTTTTCCATCCTTAGTAATGTGGTATAACTAATCAGCGTAGGGATGCCGTCTAATGTCATCGAAGGTAAGCCATAAAAAACACCCAAGCTCTTAACTAGCTTAGTGATGTACATACCCCCAAGCAAAGCTCCTGTCTTGCCTATCCTAGACTGATCATCAAAGAATCTCATCAAAGCATGAGCCGTATTGCACCTCTTGTCTTCATCCATGCACATCAGGAAAAATAACTCCTATCTGGTTATGGCCCCTCCACTATTTTATCTACCTAAGATAGTCTTTGTAAGAAGAAAGTGTAGTACTCGCAGACTGAATGAAGTGAACTGTGATGCCTTAGAGATTGAGGCATTAAATCTCCTACCCTCTGGAACAAATCTGTCCCACACCTAATTAGGGATATCATCATTGGGAAATCCGATAGGTGTCTCATGATAAACATCTGTTTGCAGCTCCTCCTTTGTATATAAGCCCATGGCTATGGCCAAATCATTTACACTCATCTTAGATTACTTCGTTCCTAATATGAATGTCATCATCTTCTTCCTGATTGACACTACCTTCAAATTAACTTGAAGTGAACAATAGAACTCGGGTGTCAAATCTCCATATACGGGCTCTAAGATATTAAACAATCCCCTCTAGCCCAGCTGTGAAGTCCACCGCTGAAGATCTGCATCTAGACCAATGGTTTGCATAAAACCCCAATCGATCTTCCTTGTCACCTCAAGCTCTTTGTTAGCTAAGTACTCAAAGTGAGCACGAGACTCATTGTTTGAAAATTGGACACAAACATGGTTGGGATTGAAGGAAATGGTGGGAGCTATTGGTGGTGGGGTGTTGCGAGAACTGCTTTCCCCTTTAGCCCTCTTAGCTAGTAATTTGGTTGCTTTCTTCGATGATTTCTTAGGACCCATTTCTACAAAAACACATATTCCAAAACAAACCAACAAAAATAGAAGCAAAAGTTGTTGTTAGCCGAGTTAGAATATTGGCATTATAAGGCCATAGAAATTGGAGTCCCAAAAATTTCAATCACAAAGTCAGGCTCAATAAAGAAAATCAACACAAACAAAATTCAATCAATGTAAGAAATAGAAATTCTCCTTTACTGCACTTAATTTTCATCAAGCATTCGATATGATCACACCTAATCATTCACACACCCAATCAATAGTAAAACTCTCAAGGTTCATGAAATGGTGAAATCAGAAAATAAAATTAACAAAAATGCATAACAAGGGAAAAATAGCATTAGGGATTCAAACAAAATCAAAAACAAAATCAAGGATTAACCCCCTTAAACTACCAATTAAATAAAAATTCATGCATTTACAATGAATCAAACACAAAATTTCATTATTAATATTAAAAAATAGACCCAAATGCTTATAACCCTTTAGTTTATACTCTTTCTCTCACTATAACATAGATTTCGTGTATTTTGCTCAAGCCAAACTTACAAAAATAAAAATATTCTATCCTCAATCATGTATAGCGTAAAGAGCATAAGATTAAATGGATTTAAAATAAGAATATGAGCAAAAATCAAAGAAGTAGAAACCCAAACCTATAAGAAAGGAGAATTCGAAGAGAGAGAGAGAATGTGTGAAATCACTTGAGAAATTTCTTCCTTGAGTGCGAAAATTGCTTGGAAGTGAATATGTGTGTGATTTTGAGCATAGGAGAGATGAGGGAAGAAGAAGGAGAAGAGAGAAAATTGAACATTTGGAAAATTAGGGATTGCTACATTTTGTTTTTCTATTTATTACCATTGGCACGGGTGGTCCCATAGTTGGGATTTCACCCCTGGCCACGATTTTAAAATGCCCAGGCCCTTACACAGTTGGGATTTTGACTGTGGGCTGACCCGTGTGATGCTACTGCCTAAAAATTTTAATTTCCTTTATCACACGGGTGGAGGCACGGTTGAGGCTTCAGTCGTGGCACCCTGCAAACTTTTTTTTTTCTTTCTACCTTCTTTCACCTACATACCAATCAAACACAACCAAAGTGCATTATTTTCTTAAAAATAAAGAAAATAAAAGTAAATTAGAAATAATAAAAATAAAAATTATAAACTATTAATGGGTTGCCACACAGTTAACGCTTCTTTAACATCGTATTAGTTAGACATTATTGTTATTCATCTTTTACTAGTGGCATGGAGGATTCCTTGTGCTGTCTACCTCCATAAATTAGAATGAAGAGATTTATACAAAGATTATGGCCCTTGTACCTCTTCCTTGGAATTCCAAACCTTAAAAGATATTTCGTTATCACTCTGTGGTTTGCACAACTTGGGTTGATGTTTTTAGGCATAACACCAAACAACTTCACCCATGGATTATCAATTGTCATAGCATCAAATAACCAAACATTCAAAACTAGTTCATCCCCTAATTGCAAATCCAATATGGTCCACCTGAATTCTTTTGCCTTTTCTTATAAAACCTCCATATGAGTGATCTCCCTCTCCTTAGAAAATTTAGAAGACATAAATACTGGCCATGTATTTCCTTCTCCTTCAAATAAACATTTAGAGAAAGTTGGTAAGGGTGTAAGTTTAATTGTGGGTTGATTTTCAAGTACTGGCAGTTGAGGTTTTTGTGGAGGAAGTGTTGGTATTGAGAGTTTTTCTTCAAAAGGTAAGAAAAATGAAATGTTAGAGGTTATGGCATTCTCTTGCTCCTGTATTTCCAAAATTTCCTCTTCTATGCTCTCACATTCTTCAATACTTTCACACTCTCCATCATTCATATCATCATAGAATAGTTCAACCATTTTGGAAACTACTAGTTCATTGGGCTCATAACTAATGTATGCTTGGTATGAGCTAAAAGGTGGTGTAGTCTCCTCAATGTATTGAACTCTTTCATCCTCCATTGTTTCTTCAAATTTAGGGTTTTCCCACTCTTCACCACTTCTCAAGGTACTGGCCTCGAGTTGCTCTTTTGGATAGGCTTCATTATTGTTAGGCAAACTGACTTGAGGTTCCTCATTTAACATTTTCACAATTTGCCCAACTTGGAATTCTAAATTGTTAATAGAATCCTGTTGATCCCTCAATGCTGCCTCTGTGGACTAAAATCTCATCTTTGAAACTGCCATGAATTTTTTGAAAATCTCTTCCAAGTCACTCTCTATTAGCTGCTAAGATTGATAAGATTGCTAAAATTGAAATCCAGATGGAGGGCTCATAATAGATTGGTCATTCCAAGAAAAAGTTGAATGATCCCCCCATCCAATATTATAGGTGTTGCTATAAGGGTTGTAATATGATTCTTGCCCATCACCTACATAGTCCAACTGCTCAGTATTTGCATACTCATTCCAATTTTAGCAGAATTAACTCTGATGTCCTCCCCCATACCATTCACAAAACATAGCTTGAATAGGCTTAGATGATGAGGCCAAAACATTGATCTTTCTATTCATCGCTTTAAGCTGCTCCATCAAAGCCATAATAAGATCATCTGGAAGAGAACCAGCAGTTTTGATTCTTCCCTGGTCTCAGGTGGGTTGCCATTAATTGTAATGACCCACTGGATACATTCTTCTAATACTTACCTGAAAGATTAAAAACTCAAAGGAACAATAAAGTAAAATACAATTAAATAAAGAAAAACAAAAACAAAAAGGAAAATAAAAACTAGATCAATAATCTCTATTAATATTGCTAATATTATAAAACTATCCTCGGTAATGGCGCCAAAAACTTGATGTACTGCAATGCGCACTAACATTCTGCAAGTGCACAAGTCGTTATCAAGTAATAAAGTAGTGAATATGAGTATCCTCTCCATAAGGATAGTTTATAAGTACTAGTGTAAACTTCAACTATTGTCTGAATAATCAATCAAGGGAAATTAAAATTAAAATTAAAGATAAACTAAAACATAAGAAGATTGATAGATATAGACAAGGATAAAGCTATCTAGATATGAATCCCCTAGCCTCTCATACATGTCAAGAACAATGGTATGAATCATTCAAATAGTGAATTGAATTGGACTCTCACTAAATTAGATAAAAACCTTTCTTAAGTGATTAAATCCCTAACTTCCTAAGAATTATAAGAGAATCTCTTCTTAACCTATAATCAAATAGGAGTAGCATTAAATTCAAGAGATTAACATCCAAAGAAGTCTTATAAGTCTATCTCTAGTACCATAATCAACTCTCTACTCTTATGAGTGATCTATCTATATCAGGGTATCTCTACTCATCCAATATAGAAACAATATCTAATCAATAAACTGGTAATTGCCAATCAGAATAAATATCATAGATCATGGAAATAAAACAATCTAAAGATAAATTAATTCAAAGCAAATTATTCAATTCATACAATTAAGAACTAGGGTTCATCAATATCTAGACAAAAAGCAATTAGTTCATAATAGAATTAAAAGGTAATGAATAAAAGAATGGGATAATAAAGAATTTCCAAAAATCTGTGGATGGTGCTAAAGACATCCCCTCTTAAATCCTTGATTTCCCCTTCATATCTATACAAAGATGGATCTTTATCTTGATTTTTACCTACAATCTCTCCAAAATGAAAGTCCTAAACTATCTACAAACCAAGGGAATCCTAAGAATTCCCAGCCTTTCGGCTAAGAATTTCCCTAAGCCTTCCCCCTTCAAAAGCTGCCTCCTCAATGCTGTTAGATATGATTTATATACTAGAATTTAACCTCACAAGGCTAGACCTACAGCTGGGGTTCCAACCGTGCCAATGACAGGGCCAAAGAATGTAACTTCCCATGGGTGAAACCTTAGCCATGCCTCCATCCGTAGGAGGCTACTAGATGTAATCACCCATGGAATCCCAGCCATGTGATCACCTATGGCTGCCCATCTTCTTCTAAAACTCAGCATTTTGGCTTGGATCTTTCATCATTCTGGGTCATATTCAGTTCATGGCATCATTTGGCATTGGGTTAACTAAAAGAATTCTAAAAAAGCACTAAACAAACAAATCAAACTCAATTTAAGGATAAAATACATTAAAAACATTAGGTAAAATATAGTAAGTTAAGCACTTATCAATAACCTAGATGATGAATAATTGACAAGTAGTAAAACTCCATATTATTATCATCTAATATCATAGTTTGACTATTCACCCTATCAATATCCATATGTTTATATCAACATCATATGTCAAGCAATATCAAACTCACTACCTCTATAATCATCCATATCACATACTAATTATAGAAAACAAATGGAGGTGATGATCTTCCAGAATTAATGATGCCCAGTCATTAATCCTATAACCATGAATATATTTAAAATATCTGTATAAAAGTGATTTGTGTCCTATATTCTCAATACTTGAGAATAGATCCTCTTACAAATACTTAAGGACTATATTCAATAATATCAAACTCTTTTCATATTATAAATATATTCATTATGCCATTGGAAATTCATATCTACTATTATATAACTATTATATGGCTCCTAGGGTGTATACTGCTATCAATCTCCGACTTTCACTAGAGCCATTATACTTAGTATCAAAAACTCATCTTCTCAATATAATGTTTAACTGTTACTAACATTTAACTCTAGTCATTGAATTAAACAAGTTAATGGTTAATGCTACTTGCTAGAAGGCTAGAGCACCCTATACTAATAATTGGTTTGATAATATCTTAATGCCTTTCGAAATATTATAGATTTTAGTGTGAAAGTCTAGTTCCCTTGCCATACGCTAAAGCTCCATTATTATCACAGCAGAGAGATACTCATGACGTACTAGAGATACTCTTAAACAATTCATAATTGTTGAATCCAAAATAGTTTCTTATTTGCAACATCCCATATAGCAAATTTGGCTTATGTAATGAAGTTTGTAATAACAATTTGCTTAGAACTTTTCTAGCAAACTATTTTTTCATCACAGATAAGAACAATCCCAATGATAGACTCTATCATTTTTGTAGTAACAATCTTCATTTGTTAAAATTAAATCTTAAGTACTTTAGAATAATTTTGATTATATTTTCAATAATTTAATCCTGGATAGGATTAGAATTTGTTAGTCATACTAACAACATTCTCAATGTTCAACTCATTATACAACTCTTGTGTAATTTAGATTCCCTATAGTCATACTATAAGGAATTCATGCCATACTTTCTTTAGGTATCTAAGGAATCAACCATTAAAAGGTAGACATCAAAATCTTTAGAAATAAAACTTTTTGAATTAGTATGTTGAACTCTTCAACATCTTTACCAAATATTGACTTAGACATATTTAACATTCTCTTTAATCTACCTCTATATATATGAATTAACAAGAATGTAAATATTTATGGTAAAATCATTCTATAAATGCAAATATATTAATATTTTTACAAACCAATGTGTTATCCATGTCCAAAACTAAAAAGTGAGGATAATCCCACTATCCTTTTGCACATTAAGAACCATCTTGCAATGATCCAACTCATTAAGGTTTGGCATACTTTAGAATTTTCTTAAAACTCTAAGCCTTTAGATTTATTCCATAATTATGTTTTCTTTTCTAGAGAAAGGAAACTAGTATTGACATCTATATGTCAAACTCATAATCATTATGTTTTGCTATATTGTATATAGCTATAATAGAATCATCTTATAATTTGCTTCATCATCAATGTACAACTTTTGTATATTTGTATAAAGTAAATTATATATTTCTTAAGATTAGATAATTTACTATCTTATGATTTACTTCATCATGAATATACAACTATTATGTATTCATATAAAGGAAATCATATCTTACAGAAAAATTAGATATTCTACCAAACCTTTTAGTAACTTATAAGGATAAAACATTAATTAGTTTTAGACTTTTCATAAGGTTGATCAAATTTTTCCTTGATCATTTTATTGGATATTGTCATATGACATTCACCTAATTATTCTATCTTTCTCAATATGTCACTTTCTCAAATAAACATTTTATCAAGAAATAACATGTTTGCTAACAACTCTTTGTTATGCAAAAGATAGGAATACTATCCTAAACCACCTTTAGGATATCCAACAAACCTTATCTTAATTAGTGTTTACCTTTGTGCACCAAGGAGGGTTGAATTGATGGAAAATTAAAAATTAGATAGAAGAAGATAGAGGAAGAGATTAAACACAATTGATTTTATAGTGGTTTGGGTGTTAACGAACCCTACGTCCACTCCCCAATATCAATTGGGTATTCTACTACTAGTTAGTACTTACAAAGGAGTTTCAAGCTCACTCCAAACTTACAATGTGTTTTAATGGCTAACACATAGTCTTTACAAGTGTTTCCCTTAGGCTCACATGTAAACTAATATAAGAGTTTTCTATTGGCTCACTCTGAACCCAATACTATGGGTTTTCAAGGCTAACACTTGTGAGGCCTCGCTTGAACACCGGTCTGATCTGCTAAAGGGAATCGAAATGCTCATTTGGAAAAGAACACACGAGGAAGCCCTTGGGCTTATCTTTGATAAATTTGAAAATTGTTTCTTAAGGTCACCACCTTAATTTATTTTTTTTTGGAAAAATATAAGGAAAAAACCCATTTGACTCTAATTATTACCCAAAGGAAAAAGATCACAAGTCTCGAAACCAAAGAGGATTCGGGGACTAAGTTTTCTATTTATTTTAACAAAATAAGTTTGGCTAATGAATATAAGAGTGACTTAAAATATATTTCATGAACAAATTAAAATCCATGAACAATTTATAATATGCATGATCATTCAATTCATCTATTTCAACAATAAAGTAAAAACATAGTTAAGGTTCGAAATAAGAGAATGTTAATGTTACAGGAAAATCCCAAACTTTGAGGATACCTCTTCTAGCCCTTATGGGTTCTAGAGAAGTCACATACTCTCTAAACTAAATCTAATATCAAAGTAAAGGACAAAGACATAAAAGCAAGTGAAGAAGGTGATAGGGGGGAGAGTTGGTTAGTTTTAATTGGATTTAATGCCTGAACTAAGGATGCCTATGTATCCCTTTGAATGAGAATCAAAACCCCATGCTGTTCTCCCTTCTTGCGAAGGGGTTAGTTTAGCCTAGCCACTTTATTATGTTTTGATTGATTGATTAAAAGAAAGTTGAATTAATTAATTAATTTAATTAATTATTGAGTTGATTAGCTAGCAACCTAGATGAATCAATTTAATTAACTAACTAAAAGAAGCAAGGAAATTTAGACAATAGAAAATTAAAGGAATAGAAGCTTACCTTAGAAGGCGGGTGACAACTGGCCTTAGATGGCATGCGATGGCTAGCTTAGGATGGTAGGCAAAGGCTAACCTTGATGGTGGGCAGCAGATAGTCTCAGACGATGAGAGGTGGCTAGCCTAGGATGGCGACTAGCAGCTGGCCTTAGACTGTAGGCAGTGTCTAGCCTTAGATGGCTTGGCGACTCACCTTAGATGGTGTGTCAGCTCATTTTAGATGGTGGGCGGCAACTAGCCTCGGACTAGAGAAACAAGCCTTGGGTAATAGACTTGCCTTGAATAGGCGGGTAGAAAGCCTTTAACTAGTTGAGTAGGAATCGAGGAGAAACCCCTTAACATGAGCCTTTGGCAATGGACTTACCTCGAACAGACAGGTGAAAAGCCTGTAACTAGTTAAGTAGGAATCAAGGAGAAACCCCCCATCTTGCTTTATGAAGCAAGGAGCAAATGCAAAGCAGTTTACTTGCAGTTAATGCTTTTCAAGCTCCAAAAGTTTGTGTTTTTTGAAGTGTGGAGAGGCCATCTATATATAAAGGGAGGATTGAAGCATAGAGGCTATTCATATTTGATGTGGGATTGCAGAAAAATAGAAACACGTGCTGCATAAGCCTCTTCGACAGTGCTGCAGAGTGCTCTACGGCACTGTATAGGTTATGCGGCAATGTCACAGAGCTGTGCTGCAACCGATGTTGATCCACCTATCCTGCCCATTTCGCCTGTTCTTACTCGTTTCTCATCCATTTTCCATGATTCTAAGTGTGTTCTACTCATTACCAAGTTTAGGATGATTTGAAGATTATTTAGGAGTCTTGATTAATTCATTTCCTAACTAAATAGTTTGTAATTTTGGGAGTTATAGAATTAAGGGTTCACAACACTCAACCTTTTGATCTATCAATGCCCTTACAACAACCAAATAATAACAATTAAAAGGTAAAGGCTTTGAGAATTAAAATTGCAAGAGTTTGGATTAAATAAAGGTTGTTAGATGATTATAAGGGTATTTAGAGGGCGGTATTTACAGCTTCCCCCCCCCCCCAAATTCCCGTTACATAGATATACAAAAAAAAAAGATCCTCGGAATAGCCATAAAATCTTGCATTAAATGCTTTGTCAAAGCTAAGTTGCGATCACTAAGCTTTTTTCATAGTCGAGATCAATATTTTGCGGTCGCAATCTTCATAATCCATAATGGCTAGTTAACATATGGCATCATCTCATTGGTTCTTCAACTATCCATTGCAAGTATGGATTTTTGTATGAATTTCACGGTCATGACTACAAATTAACAGTCGCGAATCAAGGATCATGCCCTTGGTCAAGGTCGAGGCTGAAATCATGATTTGTTCGGTGTCTCAAATTTGAAAATTGAACTAAATAACTTTCTGATCATCTTCGTCATGATATGATGGTTGCGGTTATGATTATGCTATGTTGGGTGCAACCCAGAAGCTAATCAAAGAATTTGGGAGATTTCAAGCACTTTTGAAATCCAATCTATCAAATATGTTATAATCTGCAAAATAAATACTTAAAGTATACATTAGATAGCTTCAATTTGATTGACAAGATCAAAATAGAGATTGACTAATTTTTGAAATAACTTAGGTCAATAATCTCCCCCTTTTTGATTTTGACAATCAAATTGAACTTAAATGTAAAATAACTTTCAATTTAAAATGCTCCCTCTTAATATATGCAATACATAGCAAAAAAAAAAAAAGTATGAGAACAATTTGAAAAGTATATGATTATTTTCAAAGAACATATCATAAAGTTATATAACAATGTTTTCAATTTTAAGTTCTCCCCCTCAATCTATTTATATATTTTAAGTTCTATTTTTATATTTCTCCCCCATTGGCAATATCAAAAAGAATGAATTGCATAAAGAACTTGAAAATTATAAAGCATACAATAAAGAGAAATAGAATGGCAATATCAAAGACACACAAGATCAAAATTGAGAAAATATGAAATTGCATTAATTTGAAATTTGATAATGCCACAATATAATGCATAAAAACATAAGGAAAAAATTGAAAAAAGGTACGATAAATAAAAGAAAGAAGAAATTTCAAAAAAAAAAAAAATCTAAGAATCATCTCCTTCATCCTCAAGCTCTTCTTCTTCTTCATAAGGGGCTTCCTGATGTGTCTCCTCCTCTTATTCACTAAATCCCATTCTTGTAAGTTACATTAAGGGAGACCTATATGACCTTGCATATCAAAGATATATTGGTGAATATGGTGTAAAAGGGAAAGTCTCCTCAATACTTTATGAAGGAGTCATATTGGTTTCATTTTGAGGTTGAGGTGGAAGGACCATTGGGGCAACTAGGGTTCTTCTTCCCTAACTTGGCTAGACTCATCTATCACTACTCTTGGCCTTTTTCATGCCATAACTTGAACCCCAACTTCTTTAAAGAGATACTCATACTTCCTTTCTTGTTCTTTCAATGCCTTGGCATTGATCATGTGTTGGAAGTCAATGAGGGATTTTTTAATTGGATGTTGGAGAATGGCTTTGTTGGGTGGAGCGAGAGCCCCAACATGCTTTGCTATGGTGGTGATGTAGGAAGAGAGCAAAATGGCACTCTTTTTGTTAGAGGATAGATGAAGGAATTGATCAACTAAAAATTGAGCGATTTGAATTGTCTTCCTTTGACAAGACTGTAAAGAAAGAAAAGTTCATTTTGAGAAATTTTCTCATTCCCATCTCCTCTAGCATTTACAGAAAGGGTGATTATCCTATGGAGGAACCAAATGGTGAGGGTTTTGATGTGCTAGGCAAGGCAAGATTTTGGATCGAATTTAGGCTCTATAGAAATTTCGATCCAAAATAGGTTGAGTTCAAGAACGAAATCATTAGCAGTGTAGGCACCTTTGGCTTAAAGGCTAAAAATGTTACTAAGGTCATGGAGTGTAAGCTCATATATCTTGCCAAAGAATTGAAAATCAATGGCATAATAGCTATGGGTAGGATGGAGTTTTTTGTGTACAGTGAGGGTGGCAAGAAATTCCCTTGTCCATAGCCATCATCATCAACAAAGACAAACGTCCCCCAATCAAGATTTTTAAGGAAGCCAACAATACTATCCTCAATACCCAAGTTTTTGAAACACACAAGGCTAGGTATTTTGGTTGGTAGGATGGTTTTATCTTTGATTCTAAGGAAGTTTTGTTTCTCTTCTTGAGTGATTCCCCTCACGAGTTCTAGAGGAGAGGGTGTTTAAGAGGTTTGGACTTCTTTTCCCTTCTTAAAGCTTTTCCTAAAAGCCATTAATGAAGAAGAATTGGAGTAATAGAGAAATTGAAAAGGAAAAAGTGAGAGGAGAGTTTGAGAGTATTAGAAATTGAAGTATAAAGAGTTTGGAGTGTTAGAAAATAAGTAAAACTGCAATAGTGGGCTATTTATAAGCCAAAAATAGGTGAAAAGGGCCAAAAAAGGGCTAGTTTTTGAATTAAATGCAAATTTATCCATTGAAAAATGGCTAGTTTTGAATGCTATCAGACACTGAGTCGCGATCGCGATTTTTGAAAATTTTAAAAATCACATCCGTGATTCAGCAATTGTGGGAGAGACTTTGAATGCTGATCATTAATGGCTTATAAATTTAAATTTTGCAACCCCGATTTATATATAGCAATTGCAAATTAAAAAAAATAGAAATTTTTGAAAAAATTTTGAGTGAAGTGATATGCAATATAATTGGCATTATGACTCAAAATCAAAATAGATGCAATTATACATTTCATATTATAAGATATCAAGTCATTGAAAAGAAATTCTAGCAACTAAAGTCAAATATACCAAAAATCAACCATAAAGTAGCCAACATGCAACCAAAATGAATAAGGTAAAATATCTAAATTTAATCGACTTAAGAGTCACCTCAATTCAAGATTAAATAATAGAATAAAATATGAAAGATAAATGTCATAAAATGCATAAAATTTTGATGCATATGAAAAACTTTATGTAATTTTAAAAATCCATGAGCTCCCATCAAGGATGCCAATTTCCCTTTTTATGAAATTTAATCCTTCTTCATTTAAGGGTTTTGTGAAAATATCAATAAGTGGTTAGTTGTTGTCACATCCCAACCTTAGAGATATGATGGCCCTAGAACATGAGGAGACATAAGGTCACCCACGCACGTAGAACCCACTTACTCATAAATAAATCGTGCCTAGGATCTTACCAAATCTCTTACAATAACTCATTTTAAACATTTAGATGAATATCTTTAATTGCGGAAGTCTATAATTAAACATTACACATGAAATCCATAAGGAAAATAATATATCTCAAATGAGTGTCAATCAATATTCCCGGAGCATCTAATGAAAAGACTTTACAAAATAGTATTATTGATAACTTGGATAAGGAATCTCCCAAGCAAAGTAGAATGCTTGAGCCATCAAGCATTCACCTTGCCTCCTCACATTTGCTCACCTAGAACCACACAAGGAAAAAAGGGGTGAGTTAGATTATCCCAATGAGTAAACGATAAGGCACATACATATCACATATTCCTTTGAAAAGGAAACACATAGGTTATACACATAGTTCATGATTTATAATTCATGAATCAAGTTGCAATTTGGCAAGGGTTCAATTTGGCAAGTTTGCAAAAATCACACTTATAACTTATAAAGAGTGAAGGCTATTACTCTATCACTCGAACTTATAAAGGAAAGGTGGCCTTATACCAAATTCCAACTCCTATCACTTATGAGGCATGAAGCTGATCAGGCTCCACAGCTAGAACCGCCCCTTTTAGCTGAGGTGGATACACTACTCCTATCCATCGGGTTAAGACCATATGCACAGGTTCTGATGATTACCTGCATCGGCACAAGGATTCTGCATAAAGATTTAAAGGTACTATAGCTAGAGCTAATGGTAATCACAATTAATAATATCACATATGGCAATAATAACATGTATCCCAATAACAATAGTGGCTTAACTTTTGAACAAAAGATACAATGACAGTATAGTTCCAGAAAGAATATAAGTTAGGGTGATAGTCACAAGAATTTCTCATTGGATAAACAAAATAGTTTTGGACCAAATGTCCTTTGGCAACCCAAGCTTGTCAAAGAAATCATATAATAATATTTAGAATAGAAGAACTTGGGTTTCAAAGATCACAAAGGCTCACATAACATGATATCACATATTTGTAGCATAACAAAATGTACTTGCACTTGTAACATGAACATAATGTTTATTCACACTTGTAGAATGAATAGGATGTTTACTCACCTTAGGGTTCCTTTGCTCCTAGTAAACGTAGTCCCTTGGCCCTTCTAAAGCTCTTCAAACTCTAACATAATATTTGATTTAATACTTAGTATTTATTTACTCATGATGCTCCTATCCCATAACTATCCATGCACATATAGTATACACAAACACTTAGAGTCCACCTAAAGGTGTACTCATCACTTGCACATAATACATTGACTTAAAAAGTCTTGCATACTTAGGCCTTATAGGCTCACATGAAAACACATTGCAATTACATTAATACCTTTCTAAGGTCATCACAATATTATTACCTCAATATCAATTTACATGTCAACTTAACAATTAACCTTTCAAGTGTCATGCTTAACTCTTATGATCCTTTTTATTCAATTGTCACTTCATCAACTCAAACCCATTTATTTATTATCAAGTCATCATAACATCTAGTTCCATATTTCCCAATCATATTTGTATTCTAATCACAATATAAGGTTAAGATACCTTAAGTATACCTTCAGTACACCAAAATGCATTTAAGCTTATCTAGGATCATACCTTTAGCTAACATGTAATTTTATCATTTATTATACATACATTCATGTCAATAATCATCAAAAAACATCACATAAAAATTATAAACATTGGAACAAAAATAGTTATATAGGCCGAATGCACCACCAAAGTTAAAACTAAATTCTTTTTCTTTTTGTGCTTTCTGTCTATTTCAGAAATATGTAAAAACATGGTTTAAATCAATATTTTTCATATAAACACAACAAAAATCATTTTAGAATTTTAATGCCTATGAATTGGCCACACTTGGTATTGTTTATACATAAAAATTCAACTTTTGAATTATAGAGCACAAAACCATGAGTTTTCTTATTTTTGGTATTTTCCGGTCATTTCAGAAATATGTAAACAGATCGTTTAAACTATTATTTTTCATTCAATCATAGTAAATATCAGTTTAGAATACATCCATACATGATTTGGCAGCCATAGATAGTATTTATACAAAAAAAAAAAAATCCAAGTTTTAAAGCTTATGTGAAAAATCATGAGTTTTTGCGCTTTCCGCGCTTTTCGTTCATTTCAGCAATTTTCAGACACATGATTCAAATCATTATTTTTCATCTAAGAAAAACAAATATCATGTTAGAGTACTTCCTCACACAAATCAATAGCCATATATCAATTTAATAATAGAATTTTCCAACTTCTAAGTTCTAACACAAAAACCTTGAACTCCTTTATTCTCTGAAACTTTTCGGTCATTGCAGAAATATGCAGAAATATTATTTAATCTAATATTTTTCATCAAAACAAATCAAAAATTAGTTTAGAAAATAACAATACACAAATCGCCTCCCTAGTAATGTTTATGTATAAAAATTTTAATTTTAAGTTATAGAATTCACCTTTGGAGAAATTCCACGGAAAGAATTGTGTTTTTGGTAGAAAATAGATTTTATCTCCCAAAAACTCACCCAAAAGAATTAAATCTATAAAAATCAGTAATCAACCAGTTTAAAATAATTTTTCCATAATTTATTTCATAGAAATCAGTTTAGAAATTGAAAGAGAAGAAAAACTTACGATTATGGTCAAGAAATCGCGAAATGGAAAGGTGTTTTCTTAATTTCGGTAGAGAGAAATATTTTGAGAGGATTTTTCTACCAAGATATAGAAAAATAAGGTGATGACTGCTGGAACTCTATTCTGGCCGAATTTTAGAATATATATTAGGGTTTGAGTGTAATTTCCACTAATACCCTTAATGAACTAGGTTTGGAGGATTTTAGTGCAGTGGGCTTTTAGATATTTGGGCTTTTTATTTAAATTTTGGGCTGATTATAATTAAAATAAAAAGAATTTTTTTCTTATTATTTCTATAATATTTCCCCCAAAATATTTAATTTAAAATTATTTTAAAATACTCATAAATCATTTTATGCTTAAAAATTGTCTTTATGCATGAAAATTCATTTTATTTAAACTAATTTCCTTTATGTAAATGCACTTCGTGTAAATCATTTATTTCACAATAGAAACTCATATTATGCATATTAAAATTAATTTAATATACCATGTGCTCATCAATCACTTAGGTCACTAATTTTCACAAAAACACACACTTAACCTTAATAGTTCTAAAGCAAACAATTTATTACGAAAATTCCTAGGATGGGTGTGGGTTGTTACAGTTGTATCAATAAATTCTAATACTATGTCACCATTTTGCACATGATCTCTCAAGAAATGATGCCTAATGTCTATATGCTTTCTCCTAAAATGTTGGATGGGATTTTTGGAAAGATTTATGGCACTTGTGTTATCACATTTCACGAGAATGTGATCAATCACTTGACCATAGTCCTCGAGTTATTATTTCATCCAAAGAACTTGAGTGCAACAACAACCCATCACCACATATTCCTCTTTGGTGATGGACAAGGCTACTGAAACTTGTTTCTTACTAAACCATAAAACTAAACATTCACCAAGGAAATGACAAGTTCCATAAGTACTTTTTCTATTAAGCAAACTACCGGCATAAACCGCATCCAAAATCTAATTATTGTAAAAGATAAATTTCTAGGATACCATAGCCCTAAATGTAATGTGAAATACTTCAAAATTCTTTTAATGGCATGAAAATGAGATTCTTTAGGACAATATTGAAAACATGCACACAAACAAACACTATACATTATATCTGGTCTAGATGCCATAAAGTAGAGAAGAGAACTAATCATACCTCTATATTTCTTCTCATCTATAGGCTTATCCTTTGCATCTTTGTCAAGCTTAGTTAATGTGCTCATTGGAGTCTTGCCACTTTTGCAATCATCCATGCCAAACTTCTTAAGAAGCTCTTTTGTATACTTGGATTAGTTGATGAAGATACCATTTTTTGCATTGCTTGATTTGTAGTCCTAGGAAGAACTTGAGCTCACCCATCATGTTCATCTTAAATTCTCTAGTCATGCACTTGGAAAATTCTTCACAAAGATGTTAATTAGTAGCACCAAATACAATATCATCAACATAAATTTGGACAATTAAAGTGTCATTTTTGTGTCGTTTTATAAGAAGTGTTGTGTCAACCTTGCCTTTAACAAAATCATTTTTCAAAAGAAATGTACTTAGCCTTTCATACCAAACTCTAGGAGCTTGTTTCAAACCATACTAGATGTTGGTTAATTTAAAAACATGATTAGGAAGTTCATGATATTCAAAACTAGGGGCTGCTCAACATAAACTTCCTCCTTAATAAATCCATTTAAAAAAGCACTTTTAAAATCCATTTGAAAAAGTTTAAAATCCATATGACATGCATAAGTAAGCAAAATCCTAATAGCCTCTAATCTTGCTATCGGAGCATAAGTTTCATCATAATCAATGCCTTCCTCTTGGTTGTACACTTTGGCAACTAATCTAGCCTTATTCCTAGTGATGAAACCATGCTCATCTAACTTATTTATATAAACCCATTTACATCCAATAATGGGATGATCTTTGGGTCTAGGAATAAGTTTCCAAACTTTGTTTCTCTCAAATTGGTTGAGTTCCTCTCGTATAGCAATCACCCAACTCTCATCATTAAGAGCCTCATCAATGGTCCTTGGCTCAATTTAAGAGACAAAAGCAAGATTATTATCTAAGACTTTAAAATGAGATATAGTACTTACACCCTTAGATGGATCACCAATTATCTGCTCCTTGGGGTGATTCTTAGGGTATCTCTACTCCTTAAGTTTTTGAACATCTTCCTCTTATGGATTTGATTGATCCTTATGATCTTGTTGGTTTTCTACTTGGTCTTGAACTTCCTTTGGAGTCTCATCTTGATCCATTCCATGCTTTTCAAATTCACCTATAAGATCATCAAGAACACTACCTTTCCTAAGATCAAGTTTACTAGATTCATCAAATACAACATTCATAAACTCTTCAATTACCATGGTCTTTTTTTTAAAGACTCTATAAGCTTTACTACTAGCAGAATATCCTAGGAAAATGCGTTCATCGATTTTAGAAGCAAATTTTCCAAGGTTATCCTTAGTATTTAATATGTAGCACTTGCAACCAAAAACTCTTAGATATGAAATCTTAGGCTTTCTTCCATTCCATAACTCATGAGAGGTTTTATTCAAAATGGGTCTTTTTAAAAACTCTATTTGAGATGTAACATGAAGTATTAATGGCTTTCGCCTAAAAATAAGTTAGTAAACCATACTCATTAAGCATGGCTCTAGCCATTTCAATCAACGTTCTATTTTTCCTTTCTATAACACCATTTTGTTGAGGTGTTCTAGAAGAGGAAAAATTATGCAAAATTCTATGTTCAATGCAAAATTTTCAAAAAGTTCATTTTCAAATTCTTTTCCATGGTCACTTTTAATTTTGGCAATGAAATAGCCTTTCTAATTTTGAACTCTTTTTGCAAAACTTTTAAATGCATCAAAAGCATCACTCTTATGAGTCAAGAAACTAACCTAAGCCAATCTAGAGTAGTCATCAACACGCACATAAGCATACATTTTTCCACCTAAATTAGCAACTCTACTAGGTCCAAATAAATCCATATGAATAATTTAAAGGGGTCTAGAAGCACTTATGATATTTTTTTATTTGTAGGATGATTTGTGTTGCTTTCCCATTTGACAAGGTCCGTGTGTCTTATCCTTTGAGAATTTGATCTTTGGAAGTCCTTCAACAAGCTCATCCTTGCAAAGACTATAAAGAAGCTATGCTTGCATGTCCAAGCCTTCCATGCCAAAGCTAAGATTCATTGCTAATAGACATGAAACACTTGACATCTTAGTTAGCCAAATCATCTAAATCAATCATATAGGTATTGCCCTCCCTTTCACCCTTAAACACTACATTATCATTAGCTAAAGTGGTGACGATGCATACTTTAGAGTCAAATGTGACTTTATTACCCTTACCACATAATTGACTTACACTAAGCAAGTTAAATCTTAAACCATCAACTAAAAGAACATTTTTAATGAGAGAATGATTGTCCTTACCAATGGTACCAATGCCAACTATCTTACCTTTGGCATTATTACCAAACATGATGTTTCCACCTTTCTTTTCTTTCAAATTTGTGAAAAGGCTTGTGTTTTCGATCATGTATCTTGAACATCCACTATTTACATGCCATTTCTTCTCCTTGGTAGTGGATTTAAGACACACCTATAAGAAAAGATTGATCATCTTGTTTTAGGTACCTAAATATGTTTGGGTCCTTAGGGGTTAGCCTTGGAAGGGTCCTCAAGCTTGAGCTAAGCCTTTCTTATATAACAAAATACATTTATATGACCATTTTTCATATAATAATGGCATTTGAGTTTTGACTTTAAGGTTTTCTTAGCCATTTTGTTAAAAAATTTTGGTTTTTTCACAATATTATGACATAAATGCATACAAGAATAAGTATTATATTGTGATTATGGATGTCTTTGAGCATGCCTCTTTTAATACATTAATGCATGGTTAACTCTTTGAGGCTTAGCTCTTAAGTCTAGTGTAACCTTTTGAGTTCTTTTGGGACTTGGAGGTTTAGTGTGTGTTTTCACTCCCTTGTTTATTACCTCAATGCTAGAGGTTTGAGGAGTTGTAGCCTTTACAAATATAATGGGAGATGATGTGGATGGATATGAGCTATCAAAGGCAATACTATGAGCTATCAAAGGCAATACTATGTCTCACAAGGGGTGTCCTTTGTGATACAATAAGAGTATCCAAGGCTTCTTTCTTTTTGTGAAATTTTGAGATCGAGTTTCTTAATTCTTCAACCTCAATTTTCAAAGCATTGTTTTCTTTATATAAAGAATTAAAAGAGGAGATTTTAAAATAATTTCCTCTAATGAGCTTTTTAAACTAAGCTTTTTAAACTAATATTGGAGGTTTTCAAGCTTAAAACAAGTTTTTCTAATTCTTTAAAATTCTCCTAACAACTTAGAATGATTTTCTTTAAAAAATTTCATTTTTGATTTATACTTTTTGCATTTTAAATTCATAGCTATAATTAGTTCATATTCATCATCGTCATGCATATCATCATTAATATCATCACAAGATTGAGAGTTAAAGCTTACCTCATTTGATGAGTCCTCTAAGGCCATGAAACGTAGGTTTGCAACATCCTTTTCCTCTTCATCACTTAAGGAGTCATCATCCTATGTTACTTTGAAACCCTTCTTTTTCTTCTTATCCCATTTCTTCTTCTTCTTGTTTTTAGGACATTCCATTTTTATATGACCTTGCTTGCCACATTCATAACAAGTAATTCATTCCTCTTATCCTTACTTGAGTTGGAGTTGTAATTTGATGATGATCTCTTAAAGGGCCTATTTTCTTTCTTTCTTCTCTTGATCATGTCCTTGACCTTTTTTGAGAGCATAACAAGTTCTTCATCATCATCATCTTCACTTTCCTCTAATTCACTTAAGCTCTCACATTCTTGTTTGCTTTTAAGGGAGGATTTAAGAGCTAAGGATTTCTTTTTCTCCTTCTCTTGATTCTTCTTTCTCTATCAATAGAGACATTTCTTTAATAAGGAGTTTCCTAATGAGGACATCGATAGAAACCTTTATAAGATCTTCATTAGCTTCTTCAATGCTAGCAACTCTAGCTCTATAGTCTTTCTTTGGGAGAGTTTTGAGAATTTTGTGATTTATATCCTCCAGGGTGTATATTTTGCCCAATTTCTTCATGTTGGTGACAATTGCTAAAAGCCTATTTGTCATATCGGTGATGCTCTCATTAGGTTTCATCTTGAAGAGTTCATACTCATTTGTGAGCAATTGAATCTTCTTAGCTTTGACTTGCATAGTTTCTTCATGTAGTGCTTTCCAAATGCTAAACGCACTTGAACAATGTTGAACTCTACCACATTCTTCTCTTGAAAGTGCACTAAGTAGAATTACGATGGCTCTCTTATTTTTCCCATTAGCTTTTCTTTGTGCATCCACCTATTCTACTCTAGGAATCAACTCTTCAACACCATCAATTATTCTAGATGCAGACTTCCATTATTTGATTATGCAATCCCATACATCAATGAGATCACTATCAAGATATACCTCTATTATATATTTCCTATATGCATAATCGGTACCATTGAAGTGTGGCTTGAGGTGATGCATCCCTTCATTGGCCATTTTGATCTTTTCTCACATAATTAAGCTAGAAAAATAAAGCTCTGATACCACTTGTTTGCCCTTGTGCACTAAGAAGGGGGGGTTGAATTGGTGAAAAATTAAAAAGTAGATAGAAGAAGATAGGGGAAGAGAATAAACACAATCAATTTTATAGTGGTTCGGGTGATAACAAACTCTACGTCCACTCCTCAATCTCAATTAGGAATTCTACTACTAGTTAGTACTTACAAAGGAGTTTCAAGCTCACTCCAAACTTACAATGTGTTTTAATGGCTAACACACAACCTTTACAAGTGTTTCCCTTGGGCTCATACTTAAACCTACATAAGAGTTTTCTATTATCTCACTCTCAACCTAATACTATGTGTTTTCAAGGCTAACACTCAACCCTTTGAGTTATCAACACTCTTACAATAACCAAATAATGACAATTAAATGGTAAAAGCTTTGAGAATTGAAATTACAAGAGTTTGGCTTAAATGAAGGTTGTTGGATGATTATGAGGGTATTTGGAGGGGGTATTGACAGCTTCTTCCCTCCAAATTCCTGTTACAAAGAGTTACCAAAAAGGATCCTCACAACAACCGCAAAATCTTGCATTAAATGCTTTGTCAAAGCTAGGTCATGATCACTAAGAATTTTCCATAGTCGCGACTCCATTTTTATGGTCTAGATTAGTATTTCGCGATCGCAACCTTCATAATCCACAATAGCTTGTTAACACGTGGCATCTTCTCATTGGTTCTTCAACTATCCATTGCAAGCATGGATTTCTATATGAATTTCATGTTTGCAACTACAAATTCACAGTCGTGAATCAAGGATCATGCCCTTGGTCACAGTCACAACTAAGGTCGCAATTCGTTTTGTGTCTCAAATCTAAAAATTGAAATATATAGCCTTCTGATCGTCTTAGTCATGATATAATGGTTGCAGTCGCGATTGTGCTATGTTGGACGCAACTCATAAGCTAACCAAAGACTTTAGAGATTTCAAGCACTTTTGAAATTCAATCTATCAAATATGTTATAATTTGCAAAATAAACACTTAAAGTACACATTAGATAGCTTCAATTTTATTGACAAGATTAAAATAAAGATTAACTAAGTTTTGAAATAACTTAGGTCAACAATTAGAATTATCTTCCAATTATCTAACTTTAGCTTATCAAATAAGCTACATATCTCAAAATCAAATTATGACTAAGAATTTTGATATCTATCCATATCATATCATATATGAATTAGGATTAGATAGACTTTGGAGAAAATTCTATTTAAGGATATTATGCTATTATTTGTAAATTTCCAAAAGGAAATAAGCAAAAATTTTTATAGTTCATCATCTATTACATCATATCATATATGTTGTAATTTATTCTTTTAAGTAAACCATCACATATTTTTTTCCCAAAAAGAATTATGATTACATGCCAATTTTATATTTAGGGAATTCCTCAAAAATTGGTAATCGAGTTCTCCCCACTTTGATTAAACCAAAGGGTTATGATATTCTTTCCTTTTTGTATAAAATACCCTTAATATTTATTTTCCATTTCATCTTGAATTCCTTGAACATTTCAATGAATTCAAATGAACACTTCATTTTATTTACCTTTTTCTGAATGGGTCAGTATTATATATATAGGTAAATATAATGAATCAGGAAAAACTTCCACTAACCATTTGACAAATAGTATTGCTGCATCTATATGCATAAATTCTAAAACTTCTTCAATTTCTATCCTTTTGTCCAACCAAAGGTAATCTAGTTGTTTTTGCATTAGATACTAGACTTCTAAATTAAAACAAGTTCACATCTTAATGCATAGTGACACATGTTATCTAACTAAGTTGTCTTATCTTCAGTTAAACAAACTAATGTAAGAAATCATAATGGTTTTAGATTGGAGTTCTTTATGATGTTATCATAAAAGGACTTGGAGTTGTTTTGTTATTATTAACTTAATAATAATACATCAACCATATAATTCATACTCTTGGTTTATTCCTATAATAAATAATGCAAACGTTTTTCTCATAATGGATTTCATAATCCCTTGAAGTTATAGAATAATATAGCTTAAGTATGAAATATATACATGATTTACAAAACATGATTTCTAAAACTATCATTAAGTACATACATACAAAATATGATTTCTAAAATCATCATGAAGTATCCTAAAAACTCTTTGGAAACAAACACTTTGCCCCTTAGATCTTTCAAAATCACTTCATATAATCTCTATTCTTCTGTTGCTTACTCTGATCATGCATATGGCACAGAAGCACCCATGTCATGAATCCTTGCAATAGATGAACTATCTTAATAATTGGAATACAGTAACAAGCGATAGATTTACCTTCACAAGGTCTATCCTTCTCTTTGTCCTTTTTAGTATTCTCAATACTTAGAACAATTACTTTTCCATTATTCATAACATTGACAATAGAAATATTTTCTTTGGTCGACTATAGTATTATCTATGGACTTGTCCCTTGCTATAACAATTCACATCTACCCTAGAAGTTTCCATGACCAAATTGCTTGAATTTAGAGTTATTGTGACAAAATATGTGATTTTATGAAAACTCATGTGTGATGTGATTTATGAGTATATGGCATGTTAAATTAATTTTAGTGTACCTAATATGAATTATTATTGTAAAATGAATTATTTATATGAAGTGCATTAGTGTAAAATAATTTATTGGACATAAAATAAATTTTCATACAAAAAGGCGATTTTTAAGCATAAAATAATTTTATGTGTATTTTAAAAATAATCTTTAAATAAATGTTTTGGGGAAAATTTTAATGAAAATAATAAAAAAATATTTTATTTTTATTACCTATAACCAGCCCTAAATTAAAATAAAAAGCCTAAATACCTAAAAGCCTACTACACTAAAACCCTCCTAACCTAGTTTATTAAGGGTAATCTTGGAAATTACCCAAAACCCTATATATAAATTCAAGAAATTCAGCCAGCCCTAGTGTTCCAACAGCCACACCCTTTTATTTCAGTATTCTCATAGAAAAATTCTTCCAAAATAATTCTCTATATCGAAATTCTCAAAACACCTTCAAACTTCATGATTTCTTGACTGTAATCGTAAGTATTTCTTCTCTTTCAATGTCTTATTTGATTTCTATGAAATAAATTATAAGAAAATTATTTTAAACTAGGTATTTATTGATTTCTATAGATTTAATTTAGTTTGGGTGAGTTTTTGAAAGAGAAATTAATTTTCTCTACTGAAAACATCAACCTTTTTACAAGATTTATCTAAAAGTGAATCCTACAACTCAAAATTAAAATTTTCATGCATAAACATTACCAAAGGGGGTGATTTTTACATGCTTCAGTTCTAAACTAATTTTTGATGTGCTTAGATGAAAAATATTAAATAAAATCGTATTTTTACATATTACTATAATGACCGAAAAGTTTCAAATAACAAGGAAATTCATGGTTTTCATCCTAGAACTTAAAAGTTGAAAAATTTCATGTGTATGAACCCTAATGGCTGCAGAATTGTATGGATTCATATTCTAAATTGATATTTTTTATGGTTGGATGGGAAATAATGATTTAAATCATGTGTTTACATATTACTATAATGAACGAAAAGCGCAGAAAGCTAGAAAACTCATGATTTTCACTCTAAACCCTAAACTTGGAATTTTCATGCATGAGAATTGTCCATGGCTGACCAATTGGTGTGTATTAGTGTTCTAAACTAATATTTGTTGTGATTAAATGAAAAATAATGGTTTAAATCACATGTTTACATATTACTGTAATGACTAGAAAGTACCAAAAACAAGAAAATTCCTTGTTTTTCATCCTAAAACCTAAAGTTGAAACTTTTCATGAACATGGATATATATATGTGCCAATTCCTATATTTATGTTTTAAAATGATTTTTGTTTGATTACATGAAAAATCTTGGTTCAAACCATGTTTCTACATATTATTGTAATAGACAAAAAGTGCTAGAAGTAAGAAAATTCAATTTTCTCTTTTAAAGGGCATTCGGCCTACATTGAAATTCTTATTCCAATTTCTATAATTTTTTGTAATGTATTTTAATGATTATTGGCATGTATGAATGAATGATAAATGGTTAAATTGCATGTTGGTTGAAGGAATGACTCTAGATAAGGCTAGAGGCAATTTGGTATACTTAAGTTATCTTAACCTTATATTATAAGTAATATGTGAATGTGATTAGATAATATGGAAGTAGGTTATATGATGACTTGATAATGAATTAATGATCTTGAATTGATGAAGAGATTGATTGAATGAATTGGTCATAAGAGATAAGCATGACATTTGAAAGGTTATTTGTTAAGTTGACATTTATGGAAGTGTTAAGCGTACCAAGATGATTGTTAAAGTGAATTGATATTGAGAAAATGATATTATGATGACCTTAGAAAGGTATTGACATGAAGTATAATATGTTTTCATATGTGCCTATAAAGACTAAGTGTACAAGACTTTTAAAGTCAACATGTTATGTGCAAGTAATAAAGTGCACCTATTTGTGCAACTCTAAGTGTATGTGAATGTTATATACGCATGGGGTAGTTATGGGATAGGATAGTATTATGATTGAATAAATACTAAGTATTGAATTAAATATTATGTTAGAGGTTGAGGAGTTTTAAAGGTTCAACGGCAATGAGTATTAGGAGCAAAGGAACCACCAGGTGAGTAAACATTATATTATTATTACAAGTACAAGCTATCATACTATGTGAACCTTTGATATTCTTGAAACCCAAGTTCTTCTCTACTTTTAGAATGAAACTCTATGATTTCTTTGTTAAGCTTAGGTTGTCAAAGGATAATTAGTCCAAAAACCATTTTTGTTTATCCAATGATAATTCCTTTATGATTATTGCCCTAACTTATATTCTTTCTAGAATTACACTATTCTTATATCTTTTGTTCAAAAAGTTAAACTGCTATTGCTATTGTGATACATGTTATTATTATCTTAAATGTTATTGTTATATGTGATTACCATTAGCTCTAGTTATGGTACCTTTAACCCTTTTTATGCAGAAATCCTCATACCGATGCGAGTAATCATCGGCTATATGATCCTCATACTGATGCAAGTAATCATCAGCTATATGTTCAAGTGATTATGGCAATAGCCTTCACTCTATGTGTTTGAGTGATTATGGCAGCAACCTTCACTCTATGTGTTATATGTTATAAGTGTGATTTCTGTGAACCTTTCTAAATTTCAAACTATGAATCATGAACTATAAGTTATGAGCTATAAGCCCTTTCTAAGGGATATGTGTTACTGTATAAGCCCTATTGTTTACTCATTGAGATCATCTATCTCACCCCTTCTTCCTTATGTGGTTCCAAGTGAGCATCATGAGGAGGCAAGGTGATCGCTCAAGCTACCTACTCCCTTGGGAAATTCCCTTGTCAAAGTTATAATAATACCATACTATGTTCTGTCCTTAGATGCTTCGAAAGTTGTTATGGGTACTTTACTTTAAAATATTATGTTGGAAAATTTACTTAGAATCTTAATATTACTTTCTTATAGATTGTATTAAAGTATATTTTTAGTTTCAGCAACTGAAGGTTTTTCCTTTATAAAAAGTTTAATTAAGTTAATGTATAAGGTTCAGTATGATCCTAGGCAATTTTTGTATATGTATGAGTGGGTTCTATTGGTGTGGGTGACTTTATATCTCCCATGTTCTAGGACCATCATGTCTCAGAAGTTGGGATGTGACATTTGCAATTTCCCTTTTAGGATTTATAATAGAAACTTTGTCTATTAACTTAAAGTGCATTTTCCATCTAATAGAAATTTGGAGTGAATTTGAAGAATTAAACTATTTGAAAATTATTCTTCATCAAAACATCTTGACTCTCTAGTTGTTTGATGAATTTAATCATCGCATGAAAATAATTTTAAATTTGGTTTAATTAGTATTAGTAAGAAATAAAAGAGGTTACTCACAATTCAAATTCTTTCATAAAGAATACTAGATAGAAAAATAAAAGAATAAAAAATAAAAGATAAAACATTTTTTTCTTTGATTTCTTTTCTTTAATTTCTTACTTAATTTGAATAGTAAGAATAAGAACAAGAATGAAAAATAAGGAGAAGACAAAGAAAAATAAATTTATGAAGATCAAGAAGAAACACTTTCTTCTTTTCTTCCTTTATAATTTCTTTCCCTTTCCTTTTTCTTTGTTTTCTTTTCCTTTTTTCTTTTTTTATAATTTTCTTCATATTCAAATGAAATAACTGCCTCAATATCTCATATTGATTAGTGTATCTATGCTCATCATACAACTCTTATAGATGATGCATAATTACTTGGAGTCTTATTATGTTCATATATTATTTTTACAACCCTTGACTTATAAAACTATTATATAACATAAAACTCATCTAATATTTTGTTTCTATTGCACTTAGAGTGATCCGTTCTTTTGGCGTAGTCTTTTCTCTAAGAAACTAAGAATAAATCAAGTTGAAAACATACACTATGTACTTAAATGCAAGGACTATATATTTAGGTTATTAAAACCAATCCATTGATTTAGACCCTGTAAACCTAAAAAGATTAAATATATTTGCAGGTGGGTTTGTCAATTTCATATTCTCAAAATGAAGAAAATAACAAGATTAATAACTTATGTAATTATATAGCTACCATAATGATTTAGTCTTTAATTAAAATGGTAATCCCACTAATTTGCCAAATCCTATACTTCCAAATAGGAAATGGAAATCCTATTAGGGTGGATTTCTAGTAAGTGATTGAATTCTTATTAGATTATCACAAATTCCTCATATACATATTGTCATTATTGAAATTTTGTTATCTAACAAGTGAAAAACACTTATTCATCACAACTCTTTGTGAGTTTCAATCAATTTGTTTCCTAGTTTTTCCAATCTTAGATACACATTGTCATTATTGGCTTTTCACACTAGTCAAGTGAAACCCATTAGACCAACAAGTATAATGATTTGAACATCATATGTCTTATATACTCATTGTTGTTATTAACATACAATGTATCCTATATTCGTAACATCATATGCTTCACAGTAACTTTAAGAAAACATTCAAACCTAACATATCACCCCAATGTATCCATAACCAATGACATAAGTGTTTGAATTTTCGTGAACTATTATTCCAAAGAGAACCATGACTCGATATTACCTTTGGAAGATTTTCAGGCTTTATAGATTAGTCTCACTTTGCACATTATCCATTTTAAACATGCATCATATGCTTTCATCTATATCATATATATATTTCATAAAATGGACAACATACACATAGGCATAATCATGGATTCTATGAATCCACTTCATAGCCACAAGGAATGGATATGGGATTTAGGTTAAACAAATTACAAACATGAAATTACAACACTTGTATCTTCATACTCCTACTAGGCATCTTCATGGGTTGAACCTCTTCTTGTTCTTGCATCTCCACATCTCCATATGTACATTAGTCACCTTGACATTCCAAGGTTAGATTACAAAAGCAAAAGAGCTTATAGGCTCAATGAAATTAATTTACAACCTAAATGAGTAAGAGCTTATAGGCTCAATAAAATTAATTTGCAACCTAAATGAGTAATTAACATTTAATTACATCCCATCAAATAATAAAATTAATTATTATATGTCCATATTAGAAATCATACATTATGGTTTCCCAATCCATGATCAACAATCCATGCCTCTCAAACAACAACAAAACATATATATACAGCAATTGCATTTATAGATATGTTGTTCATCATTGGAACATTTCAAAATTTTGGAACATTTCCAAAAAAATCTATTTTGAATATCACATATTCAAGGTTTCTATAGCTTAAAATCATATTTTAATTCATAGAAATTTATTTGATTGAAAAATAAATCCAAAAAAAAATTTGGAAAAAATTAAAGTTGGGCACATACACAGTGAAAATAGTGGTCACGATATGGATTTTGCAAGCACTGAATTTGAATTATGGTCATGATTCTCTAAACCAACAAAACAACTTTTGTTCTGATCCACTCATTTAAGGGTGCGACATCATTTCGCAGTCGCAATATGCTAATGGCGGGCACAGATTCTATGTCCAAGAGCACAACATTTGTGTAACAACTCCTTTTCAACCAAATAAAAATTTCCAAAACAACATATACAAAAGTTTTACATAGAAATAAGTGGCTCTGATACCAATTGAAGGAATGGTAGTGCCAAATGTAGCGGAAGCAAGGTGGGGGGTGAAATTTCAAACATTTTAAAATTTCACTTCACCCACTTTGGTCTAAAATTCATTCAAGCAATCAATTAATTTGTGTGTTAAACACATATTCATAGAAAGAAGAAGAAAGAGTAATCATATTACCTTTTGAAGGTTCTTTCTTTCTTTAACAAAGAGTTTCCAAAGTGTGAAGCCTCTAGATTATCCACACCTAGCTCACCTTCAAGTTTCTATTTGGTTTCTTTGGTGTTCTTGAATCTCTCTCTTGGTTGCCCAAATTTGATTCAAGATTTTCCCTCAAAAGCCTTTAGGAAGTTAAGGTTTTTCTTTGATTTGTTTTGGACTAAACTCATTTTCAATTTGTAAGCATTTCTTCTTTTAGAAAGAATAAAGAAAAGAATTGAAGATCAAAAGAAAAATTGAAGAAACTCCTTCTTCATCTTTTCTTTTTCTCTCTCAACTTCTCTCTAAAAGCTTCAAAAATGGAAAATCATGTTCACTCCTTTTTTTTTTAGAACATAAAAACTCATAGCTTTTATATTCTTTCTAAGACTTAACCATTAAGTCTTCACAAAGATAAAACATGCTTTTTTAGCTCATTATTTGGTGAAGGGGCAAAAGTGAATTTTGCTTCTTTAAATGGTGAAATGACCGTTGTAAAATGGATATTTCCATTAGCCAAAAGATGTAATTATAGTTTTAACCTTAGTAGAAAATTTTCTAACCCCTAAACTCATCATATGGGCTTGTGAATAGTGAATTTTCTCTAACCTCTAAATTGCCTCTTTTCCGTATCACATATGAGCTTAGGCCACATCTCATGTGTTAAGAGTTTTTACTAAGCTTAGAATTAAATCTTTGATTTAGTCCAAATCAATTTTCAATTTAATCTTTCTCATTTGCATAAATCAATTTTCAATTTAATCATTCTCATTTGCATCATATACAAATTAAGATTTAATATAGAAGCCTTTTTAGATTTAACATTAGGATCTGCTAGGGTTTTTGTAAATTTAATTACATGTTTAATCATTTACCTCTAATTAATTAATTGAACACTTTAATTAATTATTATGGTAAATCTTTTATACTTGAAAGGTGATCATTATTGGGTGTGTGACTTTCTATGTTCATGTCTAATTAGCAATAGGAATGTGAAAATATTTTTCTCTACTAATGTAAAATCCCCACTTCACACTTAGTCTCATAAGTCATGAGTGACAGTATAACAACCCACATCCACCCTAAGAGTTTTTATGACCAATTTGTTTGACATAGAATTATTAAAACTAAGTGTGCGCTTTTATAGAAATTTATGTGCTATGTGATTGATGAATATGTGGCATGTTAAATTAATTTTAATATGCATAATATGAGTTATTATTGTAAAATAAATAATTTATATGAAATGTATTAGCATAAAATAATTTATTTTATATAAAATAAATTTTCATGCAAAAAGGCAATTTTTAAGCATAAAATAATTTTATGAGTATTTTAAAAATATTTTTAGATAAATATTTTGGGGGAAATTTTAATGAAAATAATAAAAAAAATATTTTTATTTTTAATTGCCTATAATCAGCCCCAAAATTAATTAAAAAGTCTAAATACCCAAAAGATCACTACACCAAAACACTCATAACTTAGCTCATTAAGGGTAAACTTGGAAATTATAGCCTAAACCCTACTATTTAATGTAAAATTCAGTTCCCATCAGTTTAGACAGCCTCCACTCTATTATTTTTTAGAATTTTTACAGAAAAATTCTGCCAAATATAATCTCTCAACCGAAATTCACAAAATACCTTCAAACTTTGCGATTTCTTAACCGTATTCATAAGTTTATCGCTCTTTTCAATTTGTTATTTGATTTCTATAAAACTAACCATGGGAAAATTATTTAAAACTAAGTATTTACTGATTTTTATTTATTAAATTTAGCTTAGGTGATTTCTTGAGAGAGAAATTGATTTTTCTACCAAAAACATCAACCTCTCTACGCGATTTCTCCAAAGGTAAATCCTACAACTCAAAATTGAAATTTTTCATGCATAAACATTACAAGGGGGATGATTTTTGTATGATTGTGTTCTAAATGGATTTTTGAAGTGTTTAGATGAAAGATATTGAATTAAATCATATTTTTGCATATTACTGTAATGACCGAAAGTTTCAAAAAAAACAAAATTCATGGTTTTTGTTCTAAAACTTAAAAGTTGGAAATTCTCATGTGTATGAACCCTAAGGGCTGCCAAATTGTATGGATTTATATTCTAAATTGATATTTGTTATGTTTAAATGGAAAAAAATGATTTAAATAATGTGTTTACATATTATTGTAATGATTAGAAAACACCAGAAAGCTACAAAACTCATGATTTTCACTCTAAATCCTAAACTTGGAATTTTCATGCATGAGAATTGTCCATGGCTGACCAAATGGTGTGGATTAATGTTCTAAAATGATTTTTGTTATGTTTACATGAAAAATCTTAGTTCAAATCATATTTCTGCATGTTACTATAATAGACGAAAAGCAAGAAAAGCAAGAAAATTCAAGTTTTCTCCCCAATGATGTATTTGGCCTACAATGGGATTTTTATTCCAATATCTATAATTTTTTTGTGACATATTTTGTTAATTATTGACATATATGTATGAATGATAAATGGTTAAATTGCATTTTGGTTGAAAGAATGACTCTAGACAAGGTTAGAGGTGATTTGGTATCCTTAAGGTATCTTAACCTTATGTTGTGATTAATATGTGAATGTGATTGGATAATATGAAAGTAGGTTGTATGATGATATGATAATGAATTAATGATCTTGAATTGAAGGAGAGATTGATTGAATGAATTGGTCATAAGAGATAAGCATGATACTTGAAAGGTTATTTGTTAAGTTGACATATATGAAAGTGTTAAGTGTACTGAGATGATTATTAAAGTGAATTGATATTAAGATAATGATATTGTGTTGACCTTAGAAAGGTATTGACATGATTTGTAATGTGTTTTCATATGGGCCTATAAAGGCTAAGTGTACTAGACTTTTAAAGTCAACATATTATGTGCAAGTGATTAAGTACACTTATAAGTGCAACTCTAAGTGAAAGTGAATGTTATATGTGCATGGATAGTTATGGGATAGGATAGCATCATGATTAAATAAATACTAAGTATTGAATTAAATATTATGTTAGAGCTTGAGGAATTTTTAGAGGTTTAAAAGGGCTACGTGTACTAGGAGCGAAGGAACCACAAGGTGAGTAAATATTATGCTATTGTTACATGTACAAGCTATCATGATTGTGTTATGGGAACCTTTGAGACATCTTGAAACCCAAGTTCACTTCAAATTTTAAATTTGATTATATGATTTCTTTGTTAAACTTAGGTTGACAAAGGAAAATTGGTCCAAAGCCATTATTGTTTGTTTAAAGATATGAAAGATCCTTCATAATTGTTGCCTTATCTTATTCTCTTTCTAAAATCACACTATTCTTTTATCTCTTGTTTGATAAGTTGAATTACTATTGCCAATATGCTACATGTTATTGTTTTCATTAAATATTATTGTTATAAGTGCTTACCATTAGCTCTAGTTATGGTACGTTTAACCCTTTTCACTACAAAATCTAATAATTTACTGACGAAAATTAGCGACGAACTGAAATCCTTTACTAAATACTGACCGAGTACTAACAAAATACTAAAGGAACACTTTGCAGCAATGTTTGTCTCTTTACTCACCATTTACTGATGAAAAATTAAGATTACTGACAAAATATAGATGAAATATACTGACGGACAACGACCAAATTTTGTTGATGGTTTAGTGACCAATTACAGACAGAAAAGGGTATGCGGAAATATTTTAGCGGTAATTAAGACATTTACTAATAGAATTATTTGCTGCAGTAGGCATTCAGTCAGTAATCCGTCAATAAATCTAATCATATACTGATGAAATATCGGCCGTATTAAAAAATAAGGGCCTGAGGTTTTTGCGGGAATCAAAATATTTACTAACAGAATTCCATATAGCAATAGACTTTCTGCCAGTAAATTGTAAATGATACTGACGGAATACCAATGAAAGTGAAAAATAGGCACGCATTTTATTGCTTTTAGCCATTTACTGATGCTTTATGGATGGATTTTTTAATCCACGTGGTGTTGTCCATTGGTAATCTGTCAGTAATCATGAAATATAAGTTGTTGTCCCTTTCTTCTTCTTCTTCTTCTTCTTCTTCTTCTCTTCTCCTTTGCCACTGCCATTGCCGTTGCTCTCTGCCGGCCTCCCGTTCAATGGTCAGCATTCATCCCTCATCGGAGATTTCATTTTTCCACCGGTATTTACATTATTACCTTATTATTAATTATGATTTTAATTGAATTTTTGTTTAGATTTTTAAATTTTGGTTTAGATTGATTTTGTTGAAAATTTGTTAATTTTTTCTTTAGATTGTTTAGGAATTTGTATATATATGTGTATATATTGATCTGGGATTTGATATTTTGATTTGGGATATATATATATATATATGTGTGTGTGTGTGTGTGTGTGTGTGTGATGTAAAATGGTATGGATTTAGTGTTATTTCAAGTGCATTTTAGTTGCTTTTAGGTATATGTTTAGTATATTATAATGCATTTTGTGTTTTATTCCTTTAATATTTATTCTACTAATATTTTCTCAAGATATCTCCTTAACCTAATGGTTTTGAGAGTATTTTATAAGTTTTAGTAGGATATGGGAGGTATTGGAGGTTCCTAGAACAGTTAAATACAAAAAGAAAGCAAAGTTTGGAAATTCACTGGTGCTGAGTCGGCACCCTTCAACTGAGTCAGTGCTGAGTTGGCACCAATGCTTGCTGTGCCGAGTTGATTGAAGGGAGGGTGAGTTGGTGCCAAGTCGGCATACACCAAAAGACAGGATTCTTCACAAATAGTCTACAATGTTTCAGCCATAACTTCCTCTACACAACTCGGATTGAAACGATTCAAGAGGCTATGGAAAGCTAATAAAAAGGCCTACACTTAAAGTCTAATTTTTCCATCTGAATTGACTAAAAGGCCCTTGAAATTTCTAAAGCAGCTATTAGGTGACTTTTCACAAAGTGTTGCATTTCTTTATGAAATGTTATGACTTCTGATTGTCCAAGGTCTTTAAATAGCTGAAGTTTCTTCTGTAAGAGATATCTAGAAAATCATAATACAAGTAAAGAGTATTGTATTAAAAAGAAAAAGAGAGATCTTACAAGTTTTAGCACTTTCAAGTACAGCACTTTGGGAAACTATTCTTGTATCAAGGCTTCTAATCTTGAAAAGTGATAGTAAAAGATTTCTATAACTTTTCCTTAATTAATCTATTTTATTTCTTTGATGATTGAATGTTTAATCTTCTTTTTTATCTAACAATGCATCAAGACTAAAATACTCATGTTGAACAAGGTGTTAATGTTGGTGGTGCATCTACTACTCATGTTGAAGTCGGTGGAGGAAGTTCTCACGTGTCCCCCAAAATGGCTATTTGGCAACAAATCCTTCAAAATCAACAAGCCATGAATACACAATTGGGACGCATGGATGCTAGGCAACAACAATTGGAGAGGCAACAACGAAGACTAACTTACAAGATGGATCAATTTTTTGCTAGTAGTGGATATCAATTTGATTCTCCTTCCCCTTCACCACAAGTGGATTGAAGATAAGCATTTCTAACCTTTCCCTATTTTTCTTTAATCTATTTTGCTTGTTTGTCTGTGTTTTTTTTTTTTTTTTGGAACACATTGGGGGCAATGTGTACTCTAAGTGTGGGGGAGGTTATATCTTGTTTAGTTTTTTGTTTACCCTATTTTATAAGTTTATAGGATCTAGTGTTCATAATCTATGCTATGATGCATCACCTCAAAATATTTTGAAATTTTTTGAAGACTCCTTCTAATTTAATATGATATAGTTCTAGTTTGGTTCATTATAACATTAAGGGTTAGAAACATTTAAGAATTGATTTATGATCAACTTCCCTTGCCTTAGTTAAATACATGAACTTTTTGTATAGGCTTGAGGGTGATTTGTTTATCTTTATTTATATCTTGAGAAGTTTTAATTAATTTGGACTAATGAATGCTTGCTTAAGTTTTTAAGGGATTTTATTTTTAGTTTAGAGGAAATTAAAGTTAATACATACCTATGATTAGTCAATAAAGGATGAGGAATAAATAAAAATAAAAATAAAATGAAATGATATATGGGTTTCGAGTAAGTCGTGTACATTTGTATATGCTCCTTAATTGTATTCATTTGGAAAGGAATTTATATATGAAATAATATCCATACATGGTGGAAGTGAATGAGTAAGTCATGCATGTTTGAGTATGCTCCTTAAATGTGTTCATTCAGAAATATTCACTTTTGTCATTTTATAAAAAAAAAAAAAAAAAAAAAGAGACAAATTTTCCAAAAATGCCTTGAGATTGATTATGGGTATGTATGCTTTCCTTTTTTTTCCTCAATTGTTTGAATAGTTCCCTTTTACTTGAGTTTGGTAATCAATTGAATGAACTTGATAAATTCTCCTTATAATTTTTGACAAACAATCACCTTATTGCTTATATTAGTTGTGTCAAACTCTTTTGTAGGCTTGTGGAGTTGTTTACGAAACACTTCTTCTTTGTTTCTTTTCTTTAGGGTGTGATGACCCTTATTAGTGCTTTAACATTTGAATAAGAAGGAGTAATTTTTATGATTATATTTTTCCTTTCAACTTATGAAATTGCTTAAGGACAAGCAAGGTCTAAGTGTGGGAGAGTTTGATGTGATGTAAAATGGTATGGATTTAGTGTTATTCAAGTGCATTTTAGTTGCTTTTTAGGTATATGTTTAGTATATTATAATGTATTTTGTGTTTTATTCCCTTAATATTTATTCTACTAATATTTTCTCAAGAAATCTCCTTAACCTAATGGTTTTGAGAGTATTTTATAAGTTTTAGTAGGATGTGGGAGGTATTGAAGGTTCCTAGAAGAGTTAAATACAAAAAGACAGCAAAGTTTGGAAATTCACTGGTGCCAAGTCGGCACCCTTCAACTGAGTCAGTGCTAAGTCGGCACCAATGCTTGCTGTGCTGAGTTAACTGAAGGGAGGGTGAGTTGGTGCTGAGTCGGCACACACTAAAAGACAGGATTCTTCACGAATAGTCTACAATGTTTCGGCCATAACTTCCTCTACACAACTCGGATTGAAATGATTCAAGAGGCTATGGAAAGCTAATAAAAAGGCTACAACTGTCATGAAGACCTTGAAGTCTAATTTTTCCATCTAAATTGACCAAAATGCCCTTGAAATTTCTAAAGTAGTTATTAGGTGACTTTTCACAAAGTGTTGCATTTCTTTATGAAATGTTATGACTTTTGACTGTTCAAGATCTTTAAATAGTTGAAGTTTCTTCTATAAGAGATATCTAGAAAATTAGAATACAAGTACAGAGTATTGTATTAAGAAGAACAAGAGAGATCTTATAAGTTTTAGCACTTTCAAGTACAACACTTTGGGAAACTATTCTTATATCAAGGCTTCTAATCTTGAAAAGTGATAGTAAAAGATTTCTATAACTTTTCCTTAATTAATCTATTTTATTTCTTTGATGATTGAATGTTTAATCTTCTTTTTTATCTAACAATGCATCAGGGCTAAAATACTTGTGGCTAGAATTGCAATGCAAATTTAGTCTATGAACTTCATTTTGATATTTTGTTAATGAATGATTGATTTGGCTTTAATTAAGTTCTTAATAGTTGTTATATATTCTTGATCACCATATGTAATATGTTAGTTAAGAATTTGCAATGAGAATTGGAATTCTTAATGGAAAAGTAATTGATGTCACTTAAGTTAAAGGATTAATTAGAATCTACTTCTAAAGGGATAAAAAGAATTAACATTGAACTTCATGGTTTTTGTTTACATTTACATTGACATGAGAGTGTGTGTAAGTCTATTCAAAAATACTTTTAACTGACACTTCATGGTTTTTGTTTACATTTACATTGACATGAGAGTGTGTGTAAGTCTATTCAAAAATACTTTTAATTGACTTAGAGATAAGCTTTTAAAGATTTCAGGTTAATTCTCTAATCAACTCATTCATAATCTTATTTTTATGTTAAAAGTTCATTGATTTAGATTTAAATTATAATTCTAACCTGTTCTCTTTCTAGAAATTGTTTAATAATTTTGAATTATTTAGATATTAGTAATTTTAGTTAATTAGTTACTCAAACTCCAATTATTCTTTGCCTATTCATCTTATTATTTGTTCGGTTAATAATAAATTCATTAATTTTCCTAGTGTTCGACTCTTTGCTCATCCTATATTTAGTCATAAGGGCTAGGGTATAATAATTTGCCCACATCAATATATATATAAACAATGTATATATATATTACGTATATATGTATATATACACAATACACATGTGTATTATGTATATGTACGTGTACTCTGTGTGTGTGTGTATATATATATATATATATATATATATATATTGATATGGATATATATGCTAATAAATTTTTTATTAATTTATGATAGTATTAAATATGATGAAATTATTTTATTAAATTACGTTAGTAATTATTTTAATTATCTTGGTTTTATTAATAGAATTTTAATTTTGTTTCAGATAATTGATGTGTGAGCCAACAATGTAAGTCAGATTCTCACTTCAAGAGGTCCGTACTGTAATTAAATTTATTTATATTAATATATAGATATAATAATTTGGAATATAATGTTCTTTTAATTATCTTATGTATAATTTATAGTTTGTCATGTTTATTTTTAAATGTATATGAAAAAATAAATGTTGTGATATGAATTTGTAATTTGTGATTGATTTGTGTATTGTAATGTAATTTTTAATTATGTTGTTAAGTTAATATGAATTTATAGATGTATATGTATATGATGTAATTTTACTTTTATTTAAATAAATTCGTTAATAATACCAATAAAATGATTAATAAATTTATATTTAATCATACCATAAAAAGTGAAATTTAATTTTTATGAATTTTATAAAATACCAAAAATTCTCGTCACATTAAAAAATTAAAAAAATCTATAAATATGCTACCAAAAATTATACGTTATACATGCATTTTATAAAATACAAAAAAATAAGAAATTGCAAATAATTAGGAGTAAAAATATTTTGTCAAAAAATAAAAAGAAAGTAATCATGCCATAAAAAGTGAAATTTATTTTTTATAAATTTCGTAAAATACTAAAAATTCTCATCACATTAAAAAATTAAAAAAATTCACAAATATACTACCAAAAATTGAAATATAAATGCATTTTATAAAATACCAAAAAATAAGAAATTGCAAATAGTTAGGAGTAAAAATATTTTGATGAAAAATAAAAAGAAAGTAATCAATCCATAAAAAGTGAAATTTATTTTTTGTAAATTTCATAAAATATTAAAAATCTTCGTCACATTAAAAAATTAAAAAAATTCACAAATATGCTACCAAAAATTAAAATATAAATGCATTTTATAAAATAAAAAACAATTACAAATAGTTAAGAATAAAAATATTTCAATGAAAAATAAAAAGAAAGTAACAAATTAAAAATTTGCCATTAAAAATTAAATTTTAAATACATTTCATAAGATTTTTAAGAAAAGACAAATATCCTCTTATAGGAAAAATAGTCTATAAAATATAATAATACATAATGGCTTAATTAATGCTAACAAATAATTAAAATTCAAATATTCAAAATTAAAATGATTAAGAAGAATTTTAATTAAATTTTTTCCTAAATGACATGAAAAATATCTAATATAATATTAATATCTTTATTATTAATTAATAATATATATGTGTAAAATTATGATACGGTAAAAAAAATGGAAAAAAAGTATAATGTATTTATGAATTTGTATCATATTCAACAATGTTTTGCATTTATCTTGTGAATTTATTTTATTAATTTTGATTATATGTTCTTATGTTGTGATGTTGTAGTTGTTATTTGCACAACAAATCTATACCATTTTGTTATTGAATGAATTTAAATGATTTTAATTTAATTTTTGGACTTTTACAAACAAATGTCCAAAAATATTGTTAATTAAGATGATTAACATATTTAAGATTAGCCGTAGATTCTGTTTGATGTCCTACTCATTAAATGGTGAGAAGATATCGAATTATCCAATTTGGGCAGTTTAGAGATCTCATTGTCTGTGTAACTATTTGTGTATATTCTTATTTCATACAAATGTCTGAAATTTTGATACTATCTTCCACCATGTTCTCTTAGTGCACATTGAAAAAATGTTCTGATTATGTGGATTTTTTCAAATGTGGTGTACTAGGAGAACTGTAGGGAGATACTGCCGAAATTTCAGCAGATATATGAGTGTAGAATGTAACAGTAATAGTTATGCAGTAATGAGTTTCTAAATGGGTTAGGTTCTTACCTTATAGGGAGGGAGATATAAGGATATAGAATTAGATATTGCAAACTTAATTAAAATTATAACCAAACATATAAGTTTAAATGTAATTTTGTTTATGTGATATAAAAAATAAATTAATACTGTTGAATGTACAAGGAATAATTATGAGGACTGATAGGAATTAGATGTACTCTACACTTACTGATGGGTATTTGAATCTGAAATTCTTGGAGGGTTTAGACCAATTCATGCAATTCGCGATATCTCAGCCACAATGCATGAGTAGAACTAGTGTTCGATGTCCTTGTAACTATAAGAAATATTAGAATCAAAATTTTCTTGAGCCAGATACTATCAAGTTGCACATTCTGAAGAAGGGTTTTGTACCGGGGTATTATGAATGGTATTTGCATGGTGAAGTCAATGGGTCTGGATCTTCAATCATAGCAAAAGTAGGCATTGAAGATACAGATAGTTGTCCTCCAACTACATACAATAATATGTTAACAGATGCCGCTAGGTTGGATTTTGATTGGGATCGAATGGAGGAAGCTCCAAATCCGACCGCTCATAAACTGTATGACATGTTAGAGGCAGCTAACGAAGAATTATGACTTGGTTGTGAGAAACAGTCTAAATTATCTACTGTGGCATAACTTCTGAATATCAAGTCAGAACACCCTCTATCTGGAAGGTATTATGATGAGATATTGCAATGGTATAATGAGTCGTTGCTCGTAGATAACACATGGTTGATAGTTTCTATAGCACCAAGAAGTTAATGCAGCGTTTAGGCCTTCCAGTCGAGAAAATTGATTATTGCAAGAATAATTGCATGCTTTATTGGTGTGAAGACAATAATCTAATTGCATGTAAGTTTTGTGATTGGCCAAGATATAAGCCAAGACATAGGGGTGCATGTCCATCGAAAAAAAAATATTCCATATAAGATTATCTTTTACTTCCCTCTGACTCTGAGGTTGTAGAGATTGTATACCTCTGAGACAACTACAAAGCATATGAGATGGCATGCGGAACATGTAGAGGAAGATGGAGTGATGTGATACTATTCAGATTCTATAGCATGGAAGCATTTCAATCGGATGAATCTAGATTTTGCTTCTGAAATTCACAATGTCCGTTTGGGCTTATGCACTGATGGCTTCCAACCTTTTGGACAATCTAGACAATAATATGCATCATGGCCAATTATAGTGACGCCATATAATCTACCTTCAGGGATGTGTATGAAGAAGGAATACATGTTCCTGTCTGTAATAGTTCTCTGACTAAATAATCCAAAACAAAAGTTGGATGTACTTTTGTAGCCTCTGATTACAAAATTGCTACGGTTGTGGGATATAGGCGTTGAAACATATGATGTGTCTATAAAGCAAAATTTTCAGATGTGAGCTAATTTGATGTGGACTACGAGTGACTTTCCTGCGTACAGTATGTTGTCTAGTTAGAATACTCAGGATAGACTTTCATGTCTATATTGTAAGGAACTAATAGATTCTTTCACTTTTCCTAACTAGGTTAAGCAATCGTGGTTTGATTGCCATCGCAAGTTCTTACTGCCTGGTCATCGTTTTAGATGGAACAAAATAGCTTTCATAAAAAATAAAGCTATTCAAGTAACTGCTCTGCCTATAAGTTCGAGAATTAAATTGTTACAGGAAATAACTAGTTTGAAGTTAATGAGGGTGACCGAAGTAGGAACTGATGATGTGAATGCTCAAATTGCAAAGCGAAGCGGATGTGGATGGAAGAAACAAAAGTATATTTTGGGATTTACCATATTGGAGGACTAAGACATAATTTGGATATCATGCATATTAAGAAGAATGTGTTTGAAAATATATTCAACATATAATGGACATCCCAGGGAAAACTAAAGATATTGCTAAATCCATATAGGACTTGAAACAGTTCTGTCTTCGTAAGGAGTTAGAGATGGATGAAGTGTTTAGAAAACATTCGAAAGCAAAATTTGTGTTCCATAAGTAGGCCAAACAAGTCTTATGTGAATGGCTAAAAGATCTGAAATTTCTTGATAGGTATGTATCTAATATGGGTCGATGCATTGATATGTAGAAACTAAGATTGTTTGGGATGAAAAGCCATGACTTTCATATTTTTATGCAATACTTACTTCCTATTGTGTTCCGTGAATTTTTGCCGAGGGATGTTTGGCAACCATTAACAAAGTTGAGTTTATTTTTTAAAGAACTCACTTTAACACTTCTTAAGGAAGAGGACATGGCAAGGCTTGAAAAATACCATTCCACTCATCTTGTGTAAACTGGAACACATTTTTTCTCTAAGTTTCTTTGACTCCATGGAGCATCTACAAGTACATCTTACTTACGAAGCTTGTATAGCGGGTCCAGTTTAGTACCAATGGATGTATCCATTTGAAAGGTAAAATATTTGTCGATTTTAATATTTACAATCACATCCATTCATTTATACTCAAATGTCATAATCTATGATATTTACTTGCTGCAGATTTAATAGACATTTGAAACATATTGTTAAAAATAAAGCAAGAGTTGAAGGCTCCATTTATAATACATACTTACTTGAGAAAGCTTCATCATTTTGCTCTTATTATTTCGAACCCTATGTCTATACAAGGCATAGGAGAGTAGCTCGAAATGATGATAATGGAATGCTTGAAGGAGCAAAATGCTTGGTATTTTATCAATATTCACTCATCTAGGGAGACTGTTTGGTCGACCTAAAACAAGATTGATGATCGATAAAGAATATAAGGCGGCTCAATCCTACATTCTTCTTAATTGCTCCAAATTTGCAAAATATGTCGAGTAAGTAATAACTTAATTAAAATAACTCATTCTTCATCATTCTACATAGTTTTCTTTCCATTTTACTTACTATTTTCCTCATGAATGAAGCTTATACATTGATATGTTAAAGCAAAATGTGCCGAATATATCAATAATTGATATAGTCAAAAAATTAGAAACAGAATTTACGCACTGGTTTCATTCATATATAAGTATAATGTAGTACCATTACTTAAAAAATTAATCTTAAATTTTTATCCATACAATCAAATTGATATGTTTATTTTTGTCATAGGCCACTGATCCTATGAATAGAATAACAAATCAATTCATTATTAATCTATCCAAGGGTCTATTATGATATGTTACGACCTATCCTATTTACTTCGTGAACGGTTACAAGTTCCATATTGAAAAGCGAAGTTCGGGTAGGTCATCAATAAATAGTGGGGTATGTATAAAGGGTTCCAATTACAGTGAGAATGCATTTAACTATTCTGATCAATTAACAGATATAATGCAATTGGAATACCCTGCACTTCCAATTAAGAGGACTGTTTTGTTTAAGTATGAATGGTTTGATCCAACGCCAAATGTGGGAATGAAAGTTCATGAGCAATACAATCTTGTTGAAGTCAATCATAGGCAACGATTCAATAAATACAAGCCATTTATACTGGCAATGCAAGCTTGTCAAGTGTATTATATTTCCTATCCAAGTATATGATGAGATAAAGTGGATTGGTGGGCAGTATGCAAGATTAAAGCTAGATCAGTTGTAAAGATTAAGGAGGGTAATGAAATAAATATAACATCTGAAGAACCATTTCAAGATGATAAAGTTAATGAGATACTCGAAGTTAATGATGATGAGCCTCTTACAAGTTTAAATGATCTTGATGAGCCATTAGTTGAAATGGATGATGAAGATGATAATGATACAGATGATGAATCTGAATTTGATTCAGATGTCGAGACATCTAAGGAAAACATAGATGAAGATGAGCTCGAAGAAATAGATTCTAAATAAATGTATTATGTACTTATTTCCCAGGGATTGTGTATAGATTTTTCTTAATTTTGTAAAAGAATATTATTTTTACATTTACAATGTTACATTATATTTCAATGAAGTCATTTTTAACTTGTGTTGTAATTTTTTTTTTAATGTTTATATTATTATTCTACGATTACGCCATATTAATTTTCTAGTATTTTATTTGTGTGGATGTACTTTTTATGTAACATTAAATAATGAATGAATTTATTAAACTTTACTAAATATATAGATGTTGACTCTGAGATGTGTACTGACTCCTAGAGATACTCTTGGTAGTAGTACATCGACGTCCCAAAAATGGCATCGCTCATAGAGAGGGCTTGCTACCACTAGTGATCTTCTCACTACCCTTTCTTCTTTACCATCTTTCTCACCTTCTATACCACCTACATTCACCCTTTCGACCGTCACCACACAAATCCCTTTATCTGTTCCTCCTCCTATATCTACTACTTCATCCACTGGTCCTATACTTTCATAACCTTCCATTATTCCTTCTTCCCTTTCCCCTCCATCCACTATGTCTTCTTCCGTTACCCCTCTATCCACTGTCCCTTCTTTAGTTACCTCTCCATCTGTTATTCCTTCTGTTACCTCTCCATCTATTATTCCTTCTATTACCCCTCCATCCACTGTCCCTTCGCCTATTTCTCCATCTATCTATCCTTCATTTTCTACACCTATTGCCATTACCTCTGCAGCAGCTCCTCCACTACAGTCGCTCCTACCACTGCTTCAGCTTCTATCACTGTCTTACTAGTCCTGCTTTCATATTCAAGGGAGATGTGTAAGTACTATATTTCTTAAGGTAATTTTTAATTTATAATATCTTACTTTCGTTTAACTAACATTTAAGTTTTTTAATTGCAGGATGTATCCACTAGATACGACGCAGATGATTTACAAGATATTTAAGAACCAGCTAAGACCTGAAGGCACGCGTTGGAAATCAGTGCCTCAGGAGACAAAAGAGCTCTACTATAAGGAGTTTCAGGTAATGAATAATTTATTATATAGAATTCGAAATTATATATATATATATATATATATATATATATATATATATATATATATATATATATATATATATATATATATATATATATATATATATATATATATATATATATATATATAAACAAGCAGCAAGTCCAAGGCAATAAAAAAAATACGTATTTTTTTATAGGATTAATTCAAGAACCTGTGTTTAAATCGGATGTTAACTCTTTCCGCGGAAATCCATTTTACTTCGGGGATTGAATACCGCATCAAGGGGAGCAGCAGGAGGGAGATAAGATAAAGAGGTCCAACTCGTGAACTTAGCCGGTACAAAGCTATACGATAGCACCCAATTTTTCCGATTCGGCAGTTTGATCATATATATATATATATATATATATATATATATATATATATATATATATATATATATATATATATATATATGTATATATTCTAAAATAATAAATACAAAAATAATACATGATAAAGAGTTGTCATCAATATCAATTTCATGACATATGCTAAAATGGAGAGTTATCCCTAATATATATAACCGCTATTTTAGTCCATTGAATTACAATCTATCTTAGCCCATTCAAATTCCATTATTATTATTATTATTATTATTATTATTATTATTATACATATGTGTGTGTGTGTATATATATATATATATATAATTTAATTGTGCCATGTGATGCTACTCTTTTTTTTTTCTTTTTTTTCTTTTTTCTTTTTTTTGTAGAAAATACTAATATATTACCAATAGTAAAACAAACAAGTATATGAAATTCATGCTTGATTTGAATCCATCCAAGAAACATAATAATATATAATAAACTATAATAATATATAATAAAATATAATATTTTATTAGTAATGTGTATTAAATAGATACATACTATTAATAAATTAATTTTGTATTTTATATACTAATTATTATTTATATACTAACTTGTATTTTTTATTTTTTTTTATAGAAGTATTTTTGCTAGAATCTTGCTATATTAGAAATGGTGAAGATACTCTTTTTTAAGAAGGCTACAATTCAGTACAAGAACTTCCCCTACGATGTCAAGAAAAAGGGGAAGAGAGAGACATGGATCCCTCAGGAGACATATGATGCTTGGAAGAAACACTGGGATTCTTTGGAGCATAAGCAGCTATCCTAGAAGACATCCATGAACAAAAAGTCAGAAAAAGACGGTCTAGCGAGTGGACCATCTAAGCATATTGGAAGGTCTGTCTCTGCTGCGGAGCATGCCAGAAAATTAGTAAGATGTCAATTTTTTTTATAATAAGTAATTAAATCGTACATACTTTAAAATTTTATTTATTTTTTAAGTTATTAATTTCATAATTTTTTTATTTACTAAATGTGGGATGATACTTTTAATTTTTAACAGAGAAATTATCTTGGTCGAGACCCTACTCCTGAGGTGATCTTCGTCTTCATCCACACGAGAAAGGAAGACTGACAAACCTTTGTCGACCAGTGCTCCCAGCAGATTTATGTAAGTTTTAATTAGCAATTTTCTTATTAAAGTACATTAAAAATTTTAAATGCTAACTACTATTATATTGAAAACAGGAGGATCTCAAAAACCTCCATGAGCAAATGTCCCAGCTGGCTCTCGAATCCGCTGAGCTAGCTCAAGTAGATGAGTTTGAGCTATACTTTAGAGCTATTGGGGGCTGGGAGAATGGAAGAGTCTATGGGATGGGTTCGATGGCTTACTTATTTGGACATCCTAGAGCCAGTTCTTTCTCAGCTCCACCACCGCCACCGCCGCCCACAGTTGAGCATATGCAGCATGAGATCGATAAATAAGTAGCTCAAATGCGGGAGGAGATGCAGCGAACAGTCCAGGAGCAAGTTCGCCAACAGGTCAAGCTACAAATGCAACAGTTCTTCTCTAGGTATTTTGCTAGCGGTGCTGCTCCTCAACTTGTTCCACCACCGGTTTCTACTACTTCTGATAAGCACACTTCAGCTGGAGATGCTTTTATTGCTACTGCTGATACATGTATAGTAGATCCGGAGCATGGCCAACATCCTGTTGAGTACCATGAGAAGGATGATGCTCAGGAGCATGATTAGTTATTTTTTTAGTTTAGTTATTTGTAACATTTATATGGTGTATAGTATATTACATTTTTCATAAACAATATTATGTTTTATCGAATGAAAAATTTTTATATTCACATTATATATTAATTTACAATTTTCTAACTAATATATGTTATATCAAATTAATTTATTAAATAATAAAAAATTTATTAAAAATTATTTTTGAATATACTGATGGATTACTAACCGTCTTATTAAAATATTATTTTTGCCTGAAAATTACTGACGGATTACCAACCATTTTATCATAAAATATTATTTTTTTAGTTCCTTTACTGACAGATTACTGACCGTAATGTTAAAATATTATTTTTGACTGAAAATTAATGATGGATCACTAACCAAAAATAATATTTAATTATATTTTAATGACGGATTACTGATAAATTACTGACGCATTGTTGTTTTTAGCGACAGATTACTAACGAAATAGTAATATTTGCGATCTTTTTTTGAATGAAATTACTGACCGCTTTTCATAAAATACTGACCGAATTCTATCAATAAATCTACCGACGAAATATTTTTCCTGTAATAACCCACACCCACCTTAGGAATTTTCGTGATAAATTGCTTGATTTAGAACTATTAAGGTTAAGTGTGTGCTTTTGTGAAAATTAGTTATCTAAGTGATTGATGAGCATGTGGCATATTAAATTAATTTTAATATGCATAATAAGAGTTTCTATTGTGAAATAAATGATTTACATGAAATGTCTTTGCATAAAGGAAATTATTTTAAATAAAATAAATTTTTATGCATAAAGACAATTTTTAAGCATAAAATAATTTTATGAGTATTTTAAAATAATTTTAAAATAAATATTTAGGGAAAATATTACAGAAATAATAAGAAAATATTCTTTTTATTTTTAATTTTAATCAGTCCAAAATTTAAATAAAAAGCCCAAATACTCAAAAGCCTATTACACTAAAATCCTCCTAACCTAGTTCATTAAGGGTATTAGTAGAAATTTCACCCAAACCCTAGTATATATTCTAAATTTCAGCCAAAATAGAGTTCCAGCAGCCATCACCTTAATTTTTTTGTATCTTGGCTGAAAAATTCTCTCAAAATATTTCTCTCTACCGAAATTAAGAAAACACCTTTCCGTTTCACGATTTCTTGACCGTAATCATAAGTTTTTCTTCTCTTTCAATTTCTAAACTGATTTCTATAAAATAAATTATGGAAAAATTATTTTGAACTGGTTGATTATTGATTTTTACATATTTAATTCTGTTTGGGTGAGTTTTTGGGAGAGAAAATCTATTTTCTACTGAAAACACAATTTTTTCCGCGAGATTTCTCCAAAGGTAAATTCTATAACTTAAAATCACAATTTTTATGCATAAACATCACTAAAGGGGGGCAATTTGTGCATTGTTGTTTTCTAAACTGATTTTTGATTTGTTTTGATGAAAAATATTGGATTAAATAATATTTTTGTATATTTCTGTGATGACCGGAAAGTTTCAAAAAACAAAGGAGTTCAAGGTTTTTGTGTTAGAACTTAGAAGTTGGAAAATTCTCTCACTAAATTGATATGTGACTGCCGATTTGTGTGAGGAAATACTCTAATATGATATTTGTTTTTCTTTGATGAAAAATAATGATTTGAATCATGTGTCTGTATATTGCTGTAATGAATAAAAAGCGCAAAAAGCGCGAAAACTCATGATTTTTCATCTAAGCCTTAAAACTTGGAATTTTTTATATAAATACTATCTATGGCAACCGAATGATATATGGATATGTTTTAAACTAATATTTTCTGAGATTGAATGAAAAATAATGATTTAAGTAACCTGTTTATATATTTCTGAGATGACCGAAAAATACCAAAAATATGAAAACTCATAGTTTTGTACTCTATAATTCAAAAGTTGAATTTTTATGTATGAACAACACCAAAGTGTGGCCGATTCACATCAATTAATATTTTAAAAAGATTTTTGTTGTGTTTACATGAAAAATCTTGATTCAAACCATATTTTTACATATTTCTGAAATAGACAGAAAGTGCGAAAAGAAAAAGAATTTAGTTTTTACCTTGGTGATGCATTCAGCCTATATAAATATTTTTATTCCAATGTTCATAATTTTTATGTGATATATTTTGATGATTATTGACATGTATGTATATATAAGAAATGATAAAATTTCATGTTAGTTGAAGGTATGACCTTAGATAAGCTTAAAGGCATTTTGGTATACTTAAGGTATCTTAATCTTATATTATGATTAGAATGTAAATGTGATTGGGAAATATGGAATTAGATGTCATGATGACTTGATGATGAACACCTATTATGAGTTGATGAAGTGACAATTGAAAAAAAAGGATCATAAGAGTTAAGCATGACACTTGAAAGGTTAATTGTTAAGTTGACATGTATGGAAGGGTAAAGTGTATTAAGATGATTGTTAAAGTGAATTGATATTGAGATAATGATATTGTGATGACTTTAAAAAGGTATTGATGTGATTGTAATGTGTTTTCATGAAAGCTTATAAGGCCTAAGTATGCAAGACTTTTAAAGTCAATGTGTTATGTGCAAGTGACGAGTACACCTATATGTAAACTCTAAATGTATGTGTATGCTATATGTGCATGGAGTAGTTATGGGATAGGAGCATCATGAGTTAATAAATACTAAGTATTAAATTAAATATTATGTTAGAGTTTGAGGAGCTTTAGAAGTGCAAAGGGACTACGTATACTAGAGCAAAGGAACTCCAAGGTGAGTAAACATCGTATTCATTCCACAAGTGTGAGTAAACACTATGTTCATGTTACAAGTGTGAGTAAATATTATGCTATTGTTACAAGTTCAAGCTATCATGATTATGTTATGGGAACCTTTGAGATTCTTGAAACCCAAGTTCACTTCAATTTTTAAATTGACTATGTGATTTCCTTGTTAAGCTTGGGTTGCCAAAGGACATTTGGTCCAAAACTATTTTTGACTATCCAATGATAATACCCTTGTGATTATTATCCTAATGTATATTTTTTCTGAAACTATACTATCATTGTATCTTTTGTTCGAAAGTTAAACCACTATTATTATTGGAATACTTGTTATTGTTGCCTTATGTGATATTGTTAATTGTGATTACTAGTAGCTCCAGCTATGGTACCTTTTACCCTTTATGCAGAATCCTCATACCGATGCGGGTAATCATCGAAACTTGTGCACATGGTCTTAACCCGATGGATAGGGGTAGTGTATCCACCTCAGCTAGAAGGGACAGTTCTAGCCATAGAGCCTGATCAGCTTCATGCCTTATAAGTGATAGGAGTTAGAATTTGGTATAAGGCCACCTCTCTTTTATAAGTTCGAGTGATAGAGCAATAACCTTCACTCTTTATAAGTTATAAGTGTGATTTCTGCAAACTTGCCAAATTAAACCCTTGCTAAATTACAACTTGATTCATGAATTATAAATCATTAACTATGTGTATAAGCTATGTGTTTCCTTTTCAAAGAAATATGTGATAATGTATGTGCCTTATTGTTTACTCATTGAGATCATCTATCTCACCCCTTTTTTCCTTACGTGATTCCAGGTGAGCAAATGTGAGGAGTCAAGGTGATGGCTCAAGCATTCTACTTCGCTTAGGAGATTCCTTGTCCAAGTTATCAATAATACTATTTTATGAAGTCTTTTCATTAGATGCTCCGGGAATATTGATTGACACTCATTTGAGATATATTATTTTCCTTATGGATTTCATGTGTAATGTTTAATTATAGACTTCCGCAATTAAAGATATTCATCTAAATGTTTAAAATGAGTTATTGTAAGAGGTTTGGTAAGATCATAGGTATGATTTATTTATGAGTAAGTGGGTTCTACAGGCATGGGTGACCTTATATCTCCCCATATTCTAGGACCATCATATCTTTAAGGTTGCGATGTGACATTTTCTATAGCTAATCATTTACTGATAATCGTTTTAACAACAGATTATTTTCATCCTTAATCCATCGGTAAATTCATTTATTGATGGATTTTTAATTATTACTGATGGATTTTTCTATTAGTAAATTAGTGGATTTTTATAGTGTTTTATGCAGAAATCCTCGTACTAATGTGGATAATCATCGGCTATGTGATCCTTGTACCAATGCGAGTAATCATCGGCTATGTATTCAAGTGATTATGGCTATTGCTTTCACTCTATGTGTTTGAGTGATTATGGCAATAGCCTTTACTCTATGTGTTCGAGTGATTATGGCAGCAATCTTCACTCTATGTGTTATATGTTATAAGTGTAATTTCTGTGAACCTTTCTAAATTGTAAACTATGAATCATGAACTATAAGTTATGAGCTATGATCTCTTTCTAAGAGATATGTGTTATTGTATAAGCCCTATTGTTTACTCATTGAGATCATTTATCTCACCCCTTCTTCCTTATGTGGTTTCAAGTGAGCATTTTGAAGAGGCAAGGTAATCGCTCAAGCTATCTACTCTGCTTGAGAAATTTCCTTATCAAAGTTATAATATTACCATACTATGTTGAGCCCTTAGATGCTCCAGGAATTATCATGGAAACTTTATTTTAAAATATTATGTTGGTGACTTTTATTTAGATTCTTATTATTATTTTCTTATGAATTGTATTAAAGTATATACTTTTAGCTTCCGCAACTTAAGGTTTTTCCTTTATAAAAGGTTTTTATTAAGATAATGTATGAGGTTCGGTACAATCCTAAGCAAAGTTATTATATGCATGAGTGGGTTCTACGGACATAGGTGACCTTATGTCTCCCCATGTTCTAAGATTGTCATGTCTCTGAAAATAGGATGTGACAGATAGCTAGTATTCCATATCACGACTACCTAATTAGAAATCAATGTTTATAATTAATAACTTTAAACATCACATGGACCATCGATCATAAATTATCATACACTAGAATCTCTTTATTAAATATCCTAATCTTGGCTAGGATAATGATTTATGTCAAATCTTAATGTGCCTTGATTCCATGTCCTTATTTTAGTTCTAATTCTTGATAAGATTAGATTCCTACTAAAAACTCTTTCTACTTAATCTTACTGTTCTGGCCAAAAACTTTAGTTATCAAGAATAACCATTTAGCATAGGACCTTAACCTCGTTTACTCGAGGTAATGAATTCTATCTTGGCGATCACCTACGTCCATACATAACAAATTGGAACTATCACATGCCATATATCCATACATGAATAGTACATCTATGTACACAGTAATAAATCCTAACTACCTATGTATGAGATATAGTATTTCTCAAGTCAAAGGACTATATGCACTATTATAACATAGATGATGAATAATTTACTAGTAAAACTCCTTATTATTATCTAATGTCACGGTTCAACTATTCATCCTATGAATATCCACATGTTTGTATCGACATCATATGTCAAGTAGTATGAGACTGACTGCCCTTATAATCATCCCTATCACATACTAATTATAGAAAACAAATAGAGGTGATGATCTTCCAGAATTAATAATGTCCAGTCATTGATCCTATGACCATGAACATATTTAAAATATTTGTACAAGAGTAATCTATCTCCCATATTCTCAACACTTGAGAATATATCCTTTTACAAATATTTAATGACTATATTCAATAATATAAAATCCTTTTCACATTATGAATATATTTATTATGCCATTAGGAATTAATATCTACTATTACATAATTATCATATGGCTCCTAGGGCACATACTGCTATCAATATGACGATGTTTTCTTTTAGATACACCATGTTGTGGTATATGGGAACAATAAAATTGGTGGAAAATTCCATTACTAGCAAGGTAATTTGTAAATTATTTGCTAATTCATTCTCCACCATTGTCAAAATGAAAATTTAATGCAAGTGGAGAATAAATTTTCAACACGAGTTTTAAACGTCTGGAGACAAGTTAGAGTTTCATTTTTATGTCTCATAGGATACAACCATGTGAATTTATAATATTCATCAATAAATAGATTATAATAATGAAAGCCAAGTGACTGAAAAGAGTGGAGACATCCAGACATCACTATGAATTAATTCAAGAAAAGAATTGGAGAATGTATTACTCTTTGGAAAAGGCAAATATATATTGCAGCTCCTAGATGACCTAATCTTGCATGCCAAATAGAAGGAGAGGCATGAACAAAAAACAAAGCTTGAGAAGGGGTAGTAGCTTTGCCATTTGAATTCAAGGAGTAAAGACCATCATTATAGAGGCAGCGATGTAGAATTGTCTCTGTTTGCGAATCCTTGACAAGAAAACCCCAATCATGAAATTCAACAAAGCAATTATTTTCTTTAGTAAATTTACAAACTGAAATAAGATTTTCTGAATAGAAGGGACATAAAGAGTACATGAAAGACAAAACCTTTGAGTAGGAGTAGAAATAAAAGAATCTTCAGTGGAGTGAATAGGTAAAGATGTCTGTTAGGAGCTGTGATACTTAGACTATAACAATAGCTTCTTTGTTTCTTATTGTCATGAAGATTTTTTTAGGTGTATGGTGAAGTTTATTTAAGCAGAAATTTAGGGACAATTTGATTATAGTAGTTAAGAGTTGTTGAAAAAGAAAAGTCTTCTCTTCCTATAAAAGAGAGGATGTCGCTATCGTAATTTTTGAAAGGAAAAAGAGTGAAAAAGAGACTGAGAAGTTGAGAGCGACTTAGAGAAGGACTTGGAGAGAACTTCGTCTAGTTAATTAATGTTTTGCAGACTCTGTTTTTGTTTGCTTGAGTTTTCTGTGTGATATTTTTTATGCCGTAAATATTTTGTTTTCCCTCCTCTCTATCTCCAACAATGTCCCATTGCCATATTACTACTTTGTCTAAGCTAATATAAGTGATTTGAGAAATTAAATTACCTTAATCATTTGTCATATGTGAGGTAGTTGTAGTGTCCATGTAATAAGAGAGGTCAAAAGCATCATGAATAGAGACATTAGCACTATGATTTTAACTATTATTAATTGGTGGAGGAAAATGCTACATTGATGCTGAAATAAAGGAGCATATCCAAGAATTCCATGACCACGAGAAGGTTATTGAAATTGAGACTTTAGATAATCATTAAAGTAACATTGAGGATTAGAATTTGAAAACCACCTATCACCACGAGATGACCCTCAGCCTCTCCATCTAACACCACAACCTCGTTGGCCACTGGAACCACGAGATCGTGCAATATTGCTAGAAGTATTAGTCTCTTAAGACGGAGAATTTTCATATGACAACAGTGCTATTGGTTGGATTTGAGTAGAGGCATCAGATGGGGTAGATTCAAGTAATTCTAAATGTGCTTCATTAATAAGAAGCATTGTCCATACTTGTCGAAATGTAGGAGAAGGCTTTTGATTAGTAGCAACTGTGACAACAGATTCATAAGTGAAAGGAAGATCTTGCAATAATTTAGAGACTTGTTCTTGGTCAGATAATGGGCAATTAATTGCAGCTAAAGCATCAACATATTGTTTAAACTTCTGACAATTTGCATCAATAGGAGTAGCTTTCTTCAATTTGTGGAGCTTAGTTTGTAGGTGATTTTTTATGCCATGGACTTATACAAGAAGTGATTTTCAAGAGCAATCCATTCATTTTTGGCAAATTTAGAGTGGTACAAAAGAGAAAGAATTTCTCGGTGAATAGTAACATTAATCTAGCTTAGAATGAAACGGTCAAGTTTTCTGAATTTCTCGGTGAATAGTAACATTAATCTAGCTTAGAATGAAACGGTCAAGTTTTCTCCACAAGGTGTATGAGGAATTTAGAATAGTAGTATTCCTATCAGCACTAGTAATATTTTGAGGTGGTGGTGTAGCATCAAGATCAATATGATCTTGAAGATCATAAATGTTTAGAACATGATGAAACAAATAAGACCATGTCAAGTAATTGTTCATATCAAGCTTTTCATGAACATAGTCAGAAATGCTGACAACATAAGGGTTACAAATGAGATTTTGTTTATCATCCATGGTTTGTTGAAGAGAAGAGCCAACCATAAGAAAAAGAAATATGCTGCTCTGATACCGTGAAATGTAAATGGCTTCAATTCATTCATAAGCTTTAAGTTTCCTTTATGTAGGAAGTATAAGATTTACATGAGAAATATATGACAAGTATATAAGCTATATCAGTTGTACGTCTATTTTGAATAATTTTCTTTTTCTATTACATTTACTGAGAAAGAATTTGCCAAAGAAATATTTGAAAAAGACAATTTTTATTGTTGATTAATCATAAAAATTTATTCATTACAAGTGAAATTTATTCATAATTAGTGAGGGAAAAACAGTAACAGACGGTCAAATTACAATGCAAGGAAATATTCTTATTCATTACCAGTGAAATTTATTCATAATTAGTGAGGGAAAAACAGTAACAGACGGTCAAATTACAATGCAAGGAAATATTCACTTATTACATGGGCGGAACTAGGGGGACAGATACCAGATCTAACATGTTCAACCATTAAACATGTATATATTAATTCTATAGAATTAATTTTATTTTTTTAATTATCCTATTCAAATTTTAAGCTTGACTCCCCAAAATTTAGATGTTCATAAATTAAACTTTCATTTTTTTTTTTTTTTTTGAAATTTTTTTGAGTAATTTTCATTCCCCAAATAAAATTTTTGGTTCTGCCTTTTTGACTTATTATCTCTAGTTCTATTCCTTTATTAACTGTACTTGACTTTACCGGCAAGCATGTAGGTCCTGAAATTAACATTTCTAACCAAATCAGGGCCACCCCAAGCAGTCTCAAACTCCTTAATAACATTTTCAGACAACAATTCTACACCTTGTTCTTTAGCAATACCAACAACTGACCATGATCTCAAGAGCCCCAGAAGTCCTTCAAATGACATCTGCTTTGGCATGTCTAAGGTCACTGGCTCCCCTTCACACCCTACACCAACACTTTCAAAAGGAAATGGAAGTGTTTTGTAACAATCAAATGCATATTTTGTGTTTGGCTTTTGAAAAGAAAGAGATTTCTCATAGAAATTCCACATCAGATGATCAAATTCTGAGTTTACATGGATAATATTGTATGTCCAAACAGCTATTACGCCTCCTGGCTTTCGTAGCAGACGCTTTACCTGGGAATAAAACCTTTCTAAATCGAACCAATGCACAGCTACAGATACAGTTATTAGTTCTACTGAATTTTCACCTCCGATTAAGGATACAATTTCATCATCTGACATTGATGATGGGGTGTGCAAGTATGTAACTCGAGGATGAGCAATTGCATGCTTTAATTGCTCATCGCTTATGTCAGTTGCAATCACTTTCTCATAATGCTCTGCGATCTGTCCAGATTCAAAGTTCAAACACCCAAACTAAAAATATATTTAATTATATTTCATTATAAGCTACCAAATATAACTGAAGAAAATTCAATCACTTAAAGTAAAAATGTGTTTTATTATATTCCATTACAACCTATTAAATATGGCCGAAGAAAATTATCCATTCAACCTTAAATCTATTATGAAACAAAGCTTAATGATTAAAAAAAAAATCTTTGCATACATAATCAATTTTAGCTAATTCTTTAAATTTTTTTATTAATTTGATTATCCACCTTAATTCTCATACGGATATCGAGTTTAGCAATGGAAAAAATGGGAGATAGAGAGAACTAACACTAATAGCTGCTTGGCCGTTGCCGGTGCCGGCGTCCCAAGCTAAAGAGTGCTGAGGGGTGAGATCAGCCAGCATAGAAAACCATTGGCTTGGAAAATTTGGCCTTGCGTCCCTATAAATCGCAGCTGCTTTGTCATATAAACCTGCCATTTTGCTTTTCTCTTTAAATTTATGTGGGTTATTAGTATTGTGTCTATGGGAATCTTTGAACCAATTTATATAAATATTGATATAACACAGATTGGTCTATTTCCTATTGGTAACTGATCACATGTCAACAGCAAAAGAACGCAAATTTGACCTGCAACTTGAAGTTCTATGGGAATCTTTGAACCAATTTATATAAATAAATATTGATATAACAGAGATTGGTCTATTTCCTATTGGTAACTGATTACATTTCAACAGCAAAAGAATGCAAATTTGACCTGCAACTTCTGCAACTTGAAGGGTTGCAAAAGGAAAAAGAGGAAAAGAAATGTTCTGTAAGGGTGGTCAACAATTCAAAGATCCGCAATTCAGGTAGTGTACACGAACAAAGTTTATTCCAATTTTTAAAGAAAAAGAGGAAAATAAATTTTATGTAAGGGTGGGTCAACAATTTAAAGATCCGCAATTCAGGTAAGGTACATGAACAAAGTTTATTCCAATTTTTTATAGAAAAACGCATTGTGAAAGCCATGAAATGTCACATATTTATTTATTGGGCTGTTAAAGTTTTTTTTATTCAAATCAAGACTTAATTTTATTTTTTTATATATATTGAATGATTTTTAGACGTTATTAGCCAGATTGAACAGCATGTAGGATAAAAGCATGCAATGCCTTTCAAGATGTCTGATTGGGAGTGCCAACTAAGAAGCTGATTAAAAAAAATGAGAATGAAAATAACAAAGATGAAAAGGACAATGAAGATAAAGAATGTGACGAGGATTATGAGTATGACAAGGTGACTTTTTTAGCAACGATCGTGTTTAATAAAAATGGTATCATTTTTATTTTTTTTCATTTTTCTAATCAACTTCTTAATTATCGATCATATATTCTTAAAGTCATTATGCGCTTTTCATATATGTGAAACTCAAAATCATTATAAGCAATCTAAAAGTCTTTTAATATGTGAAAAAATAAAAAGTTTGAGGGTTTAATGTGGATAAATAATTCCTTAAATGCTCAATAAAATAAATATGTGAAAATCTAGTTTTTTAAACCATACTAAAATCTATTTCTTTGTTTTTATTAAAAACATATATGTACTTTAAAAGAAATCAGAAAATTTACATGTAAGAAAATACATATCTTATGATTGGTCTCAAAACCTAAACTTCAAATTTGAAAGTGCTCAAAATTTATATATATATATATATATATATATATATATATATATATATATATATATATATATAAAGGGAAAACTTATTTAACAATTGAATTAAAGATTAATCATTAATAAGTAATTGATGAGTATAATCTAATGGGCCTCTTCCTTATCAAGCCCAATGCAAATCCAATTTGAATCAGGTATTAGTTATACCAAATGCAAGATTGTAGACCAAATTGGGACTTTCCATCGGATAAGAACTAATCATACCTTAGGCTGGATTAATCCCTCAAATTATCGGCTCCACTTGTGAAACAAAATCGAGCGTGAGAGCCAATAAGTTCGTTCCTATAGTAAAAAATTCTAAAAAATCTTACATGACTTGTAGAACTATCCCTACACTATAAATTACCTACAACAACCCACAAAAAATGTTACATTTGGCTTTAAATAAATTGCATTAGGTTACTGCAACAGTTTTTCACTTTTTTAGAAGTGTTAGATTTTTGAGAGTTGGTGTTTTTGCTATGACAACACTTTTCTTAACCTAATACAATACCACAAAAAGTGTTACAATCTCTAAAACTAATGCAAATATTTTTGGCTAAAAATAATTAAGCAACACATTTGAAGAGTAAGTGCAACTCTTTTTAATGCAACAAATTTGAAGAGCAACATTTTTTTAATTACCTAATGCTAGGACTGTGCAAATGGTCGGTTCGGTTCAAAACCGAACCGAATTGAAATAACTGAATAATTGAAATTAATTTTTTCTCAAATCGTACCGAACTCTTAGTGAAAACTAAACCGAACCAAACCACAAAAGTTCGGTTTGATTTGGTTTGTAGGTTTTGGCTTTTGGGCTTTTTTTTTTTTTCATAAATATGATAATGAAATATATGTATATATATATAAGTAAAAAAATTTATATTAATTCATTTTATTCAAAAAAATTCAATTTCCAATGATAATGATAATGAATCATAAAAATACAAGTGAAAAAATAATTAATACTAATTTATTTTATTCCAAAAGCTCAATTTCCTATAATAATAATACTTCTCCATTTCAAAATAGTTGTCTTTTTAAAAATTTTATTTTGTTTCAAAATATTTATCATTTTAGGATTTCAAGAAAGTATTTATTATTTTTTTCTAACTTTATCCCCATATTAAATGAAATACCCTGAATTTTCAATTATTTTTCTAAAATCTTATTTTTGTACGGAAATGAATTATTTTAGTATTTTCTTTATTTTATTTATTTAAGCAAATATTAAAGTTATATTTTATTACATTATATATATTCATATTATTTGAATATATATTATAAATGGTAACTTTATTTAAATATTATATATGTATATTATTATGAAATATTATAATTGTATTGAAGAATTTATATTTTGATATCGAAAATTAATATTATATTCAATTAATCTAAATTATATTGCTAATTATATAAATTACCGAAAGTTTAGAATTTCATTATAATAATTATTATTATTACTATTATATATATATATATATATATATATATATATATATATATATATATATATATATGTGTGTGTGTGTGTGTGTGTGTGTGTGTGTGTGTGTGTGTGTGTGTTGTAAATTAAAAAGAAGAAGAGTTAAGGATTGGAGGGTTTCTAGCCAATCAGAAAGTTTTGAATTAGAAAGGAACAAACAGAGAGAGAGAGAGAGAGTCAGAGAAGGAGCAGGAGAGAGAGAGGGAGAACTGTGTGTCGGTGGACCGCCGTCCTACTGGCGATGGGCTACACTGCCAGCACCAGTGGCTAGCCCACCATCCGGTGATCTCAGAGGAAGCAGCAGCACTCCGATCAGGCAGTGGATGGCAGCGTACACGAGGAGAGAAGGACCCGCCGGTGCCGAGTCTTCAACTCTAGTTTTCGGTCGATTCCGACGGCCAAATCGAGTAAGGCCAGTTTCGTTCGACTCCTGGTTGGAAGGGCTTCCTTTTGGTACTAGCCATGCCTTTGATCGGCTACCGAAGGAAGAGATCGGTGTATTTGAGGCTGAAACTTTGAAGGCAATTTTCGGCGGAACGGGAGTGAATGGCAACAAGTGATATCAGTTTTTGGGATCCTGGCATCAAGGTGAACCTGTTGGTATGAAGATCACTCAGATTTGCCACCGGCAATAGCGGGGCATGGCCGGCCGGCGGCGTATGGGGCAGTCCAGCAGCTCCGTTTTGTCATTCCAGTGTGACTCTCAACGTTCGTATGATTAGAATTTGTGAAGGTTAACCCAAAACTCTTATATCTCAGTTGTTAATTAAGTTACATTATGTTTAACAGATTCTAGTTTGTAGTTGTTGTGAGGTTGTTGAGTCTATTGTTGAGTATGAGTTGGGAGGACCCAGGAGGGGTCATTAAGATTGTGTTGTCTGTTAAGGTTGTTTTAGAAGTATTAATTTTTTTGTTGTTTTGGGTAGTATCCGAGTTTAGTGAGGTTCTGTCGAGATCTCGATAAGAGTCTCAATGTTCTTTAAGTTATGTCTGGTTATGTAAGTCATTCATATCCTGATGATATCCTTTGTCATCTAGTGTTGGTGTTCTGGCGTCTTCCTGGTTTCAAAGGCTGCACTTCCGAGGAAAGCCAGTCAGACGCGTCGTCAATTAGGTGAGTGATACTCTCTAATATATTACTCCATCTTTATATGCATTTGCATCTGTTGTGTGTATATATATATATATTATGCATTATTATTACATAAATGCAAATTAACATTTGATTGTGGTTGATGAATTGGTGTTCTATGTTACATTATGATTGTGGTTGATGGATGGAGATCAGGAGGAGACAGTACCACTTAGGATTTTGAGATGGATGTGAATATGGTTACTATTATGATTATAGTGCTGATGAGATTGAGAAAATGAGTTATGATTAGTAGATGCTGGCCGGGCCTACTCATCATTAGGGTCGCTATCAGTCAGGTCAGGCTGTGTGGTACAGACCAATGACGACCGTACTCATTGGACATAAGAGACAATTTATTAGATTCAGAGAGCTAGGATAGGGGGGATCGGCTCCCCACATTGGTTATTTGTGTGGTACTGTAAACCGTATCCCGTCCTTGCTTGATTGTATGATTTTTCTATCTCTGTGACATGATGCATAGCACGAACACTAGAAATCTATCTGTAGGACACCAGTTTAATATATTAGTTAGTGTCATTCACTGAGTCGGACGCTCATTTCTATTCAACTTATTATTTTTCAAGTCAGAGAATGAGCTGGTGAAGGAATTGTAAACTGAGTAAACTACCAATTTCTCTTTAGCAGTAGTTTGTATTATTGAGCATTAAGAAGTGTAAATAATTTGTATAATTGTATCATAGTTATAAAACTCTGCAATGCTACATCTTTTACTTGTATATTATTTAATGTTCAGATGATATGTATATTCTGAGTTGGGACTTGTTTGTTAAGCAGAATCCAATTGTATAATAAATGATATTATATTTATGAGATAATTGAGATAATTGAGTTATTAGCCTAATGTGGCTTTGTTGTAAGTTGATGTTGGGTTAGATTTACTTAACTTATGTGGGCCCTTGGCCCTATTGTGGGATAGTTTGTTAGGTTGTGTGAGGTTAGGCTTACTATAGGCACTGGTAGCCACATGCATTTCCTGTGTCCTAGTGCCGATCACGTGCCTTCAGGTTCAGGACGTGACAAAGATGGTATCAAAGCATTTACATGAGTTCAGTTGTAACATGCGGAGTGTAGGATTCCTTATCGTCTTTTGAGTTCCACTTGCTTTTCATCTAGTATTGTCTATGATCAGTGTCTTTGGTAACAAAGACCATTAATTAGGTGTGCAGTATTTGAACTTCTCAAATTTTAGTTGGCAGCATATAATGATTGTGGATAGTGATGATGAAATTTTAGTTAATAGCGAGCTTAATGCTTATCTATTAAGATTTAATATGGTTGTTAATTAGGAAATATAATAAAATGGATATGTGATTGACATCTTTATTTTTTTTAATTATTAGCATATTAGATCTAGAGATTTCCTTTGTTGGTGTCCTTTAGTACTAGGAGTACCCTATTGCCTAAAAGATAAGATAAGTCCTAGCTTGCTTTATTTTTTTCTATTCCGTGAAGTAATTTAATTATTTTCAGTTACATGTGAATGAACAGTTGTTATCTTAGATAGAGTTGAGGACTGCAGTTGTTTAACTAGTCTCATCAGTTATATCTAGATAAGACTTTCTTATTAGCTAAACCAATTTTCGAGAAAAGTTTGCTATAGTTTTGTTGGTAAGGAGGCTGAGACTATTATTTATTGGAGATACATGTATCAGGCAACTCACCATCTAGTTCTAACTTTCTTCCGTGTTTGAGAATTTTCTCTTGACCTAATAGTTATCCTTTCTGATTATCAACTTAATTTTATGGCATCCTCTTCATCTTCCTCTCCCTCTGGACCTGATCCTTTTCTTTACCAAGGCCTTCCCCCAGAGATTCGAAGTAATATCTCCAAAAGAGCCCTTAAGAACTTAGCCTCTGAGCATATTTTTAAGTATCAAACATGCCTTATTCGAAAATATGGCCCTCGGTTTGTGAGAGAACTGACTATCCACCCTGAGTATCCTTTTCTGAGGCCTTATGCTTTCATGGATATGACAGTGGATTCATTTTGGTTCCAGCCTAAAGAATTCCTTTGCTTTCTGTGGTATTTCCTTCATCTCTATCATATTGCTGTAGAAATTCAGCCCTTTCATTTTCTGCAGTATATCCAGTATTTGGAAGGCAATAATGTGGCTAACCCACATTTGGTTACCTTCCTGCGTTGGTTTAACCCTTTGAAGCAGTGGATGAGGTTTCATATTACCAGTTTGGATAGATCTTTTTGGACAGATGGTCCCACCATTCGAACTATGCTTATTTTTCATCGTCCTTATACTGCTGTCAGCAATCTTTCAGGCACCCATCTAGTCATGAATCCCCAAGTCCTTTATTTATAAATCATGTTATTTTTCATTTTATAGGGACGTGTTTGATTATTCAAATGAGTTTACTGCCTTTCAGCACTATATGTGTAAGAAAAACAATGTTGTTTTGCGTGAAATGTGGCCCTCCAATGAACCTGATGCTCCATGGTGGGATTTTCCTCCTGAATATTGTTGTGAGATTTGTTATGCTAAAGATGATTGGGATAAGAATTGTCTTAAGGAATTGTACCAGAGAGATGATCCTCAGCCTATGATGCCTAATGATGATAAGTTTGACCCTACTAATCATATTTGGACTCACCTTATGGAACCTTCTTCAGACTCTACTGATTTTAATGAGACAGTCTTCTTCAGTCAGTATGATGATGATGATGATGATGATGACATTATGAATTTGTCCCCTTCGTATGAGCCTATCAAGAAGTGATAGGTTAAAAGTCTGTTGTGGAAATCGATGGTAGTTATGATGTGAGATCTGCTAGGTTTGTAGGATCCTAGATTTGTGTAGGTGTATTTATTCCTTTTCCTTATTGTGAGGGAGTAATGTTTCTTTTATTTTTGGTGGTGATGTGTGTAGGTGTTGAGGTAGGGAACCAGACTAGAGACACTACCTTAGTAGGTTGTGTAGACCTGTGTGATGTACCCCTTTTTTTTGTATAAATTTATGGCTAGTATAGTATATAAAAATAATTAAGTATTGGTGTATTTTGAGTAGATTATAATGATTGTGATGATTTAAAGAGTTCATAGATTTTAACAAAATTAATTTTGATGAATTTAATGGCTTTTATAAGAATTCTGAATTTGAGGATTCTCGGGGATTTAATCCATGAAGGTATAAAATGATCTAAATTAAAATTTTAAATGATTTTAAAGATAATTTGGAAGGTTATTATTTTGGAACTCTGTACTTATGTCCAGTGTGTTTGTGTATGTGCATTGAGTCTGCCATTGAAACAGTCATGCATTACCAGTCATGCATCATGAATCTTATCAATCATTGCATTACAGTTCATGTTGTTTAGCATCCCTAGACACAGTACCTTGAGTTCTAAAATAAAAATGAAAATGTTTTGATTTTTACAAATGATTTTACGTAGTTTTGAAAATTTAAGCAATTTCAAACATACCTGAAATGGATTTAAGTCCTCAGGATGAGATACTACTTTGAGATATTATATATAGAAATATTTGATGGTAATATTTTCATAGTGAATTTTGATAAGGGAAAGAATTTTATTAGACAATAAAGTAGAGTTAATGTTTGGCGATACTTTTGAAATCTATATGTTAAGTTGAGATAAATTTAGAATAACATGGATTGATAAAGACACAGGAGTTGCATAGGGATTTCATTGAATTCATTATTTTTATTTGGATAAGTTAAATGACTAGGAATGTGATTTTAGCATAATGTAAATGGAAGATTTTAAGTGACTCAATGTTATGGATTAAATATACTTGATTGCGAAATAATAACTTTTTAAGTTATGATATTGATGTATCTTATAGAAAGAGAGTAAGTCTAGAATAAATTGTAGAATTATTGGTTGGTATATCAATTAGTGTGTATGCATATGTGGTGATTTCAAATTAGTAAGATAAAAGTTTATATATATTAAGGAAATTAGCTAGAGCAAGTAATAGTGGGAAGAGAATTGTTAAGTTTTAATATGTTTTAATTAGTGAATGAAATGCATAAGAAAATTATTATTGGAGTAATTGTTCGTAATCAATTATAACAGAAATTGTAAATTTTGTGAGATATTAAATATGCAAATAGTGATTGAGGTTATAATAGATTAAGTAATAATTATTAGTATGGAAAAGAATTATAGAATATCAAAGAGAGTTATTAATTTAGAATTATCTGTGGGATTCTCATATGATCAAAGATAGTGAGTAATAATCGAAGTTATACATTAGGTATCAATATTAACTTTAGTATTGATAAGGACTTAAAGAAAAGTTATATTTATTATTATTGATTGAATGTGAACTCAAAGGTTATATTAGTTTTATCTAAGATTACATCAAGATTTAGGGATAAAGAATTACTAAGAAATTGTTTAAGGTTTAGTTAGACTAGATATTAATATTGGAGATTTGTTTATATCATTTTGTGTCTTGTTGAACCTGATATGTTAATTGTTGTTAGATAGTGTGTCAGAGTGCGCAGTGGAAGCGTGGTGGAGAAGTCTATTTGAAAGGTGTTGTGTTTGAAAAATTCAGGGATGAATTTTCTTAAGGGGAGAAGATTGAAATACCCTGAATTTTTAATTATTTTTCTAAAATCCTATTTTTGTACGAAAATATATTATTTTAGTATTTTCTTTATTTTATTTATTTAAGCAAATATTAAAGTTATATTTTATTACATTATATATATTCATACTATTTGAATATGTATTATAAATGGTAACTTTATTTAAATATTATATATGTATATTATTATGAAATATTATAATGGTTATTGAAGAATTTATATTTTGATATCGGAAATTAATATTATATTCGATTAATCTAAATTATATTGCTAATTATATAAATTACCGGAAGTTCGGGATTTCATTATAATTATAATTATTATTACTATTTTATATATACATATATATGTGTTTATGTTGTAAATTAAAAAGAAGAAGAGTTAAGGATTGGAGGGTTTCTAGCCAATCAGAAGACTGGGTTTTGAATTAGAAAGGAACAAACGGAGAGAGAGAGAGAGAGAGTCAGAGAAGGAGCGGGAGAGAGAGAGGGAGAGCCGTGTGTTGGTGGACCGCCGTTCGGCCGGTGGTGGGCTGCACCGCCACCATCAGTGGCTAGCCCACCATCCGACGATCTCATAGGAAGCAGCGGCACTCCGATCGAGTAACAGACGACGGTGTACGCAAGGAGAGAAGGACCCGCCGGCGCCGAGACTTCAACTCTAATTTTCGACTGATTCCGGCAGCCAAATCGAGTAAGGCCAATTCCGTTCGACTCCTGGTGACAAGGGCTTCCTTTTGGTCAACCATGCCTTCGATCGGCTACTAGAGGAAGAGATCGGTGTATTTGACGTTGAAACTTTGAAGGCAATTTTCGGTGAAATGGGAGTGAATGGTGGGGAGTGACATTGGTTTCTGGGATCCTGGCGTCGAGGTGAACGTGTTGGTGTGAAGATCGCTCAGATCTGCCACCGGTAATGACGGCCTGTGGTTGGCCGGCGACGCTCCGACAGCAGCGCATGGGGTAGTCTAACAGCTCCGTTTCATCGTTCTAGCATGACTCTCAATGTTCATATGATCAGAATTTGTGGAGGTTAACCAAAAACTCTTATATCTCAGTTGTTAATTAAGTTACATTATGTTTAACGGATTTTAGTTTATAGTTGTTGTGAGGTTGTTGAGTCTATTGTTGAGTATGAGTTGGGAGGACCCAGGAGGGGTCACTGAGATTGTGTTGTCTGTTAAGGTTGTTTTAGAAGTATTATATTTTTTGTTGTTTTGGGTAGTATATGAATTTAGTGAGGTTCTGTCGAGATCTCGATATGAGTCTCAATATTCTTTAAGTTATGTCTGGTTATGTGAGTCATTCATATCCTGATGATATCCTTTGTCATCTAGTGTCGGTGTTCTGGCGTCTTCCTGGTTTCAAAGGCTGCACTTCCGAGGAAAGCCAGTCAGACGCGTCGTCAATTAGGTGAGTGATACTCTCTAATATATTACTCCGTCTTTATATGCATTTGCATCTATTGTGTGTATATATATGTACATTATGCATTATTATTGCATAAATGCATGTTAACATTTGATTGTGGTTGATGAATTGGTGTTCTATGTTACATTATGATTGTGGTTGACGGATGAAGATCGGGAGGAGATAGTACCACTTAGGATTTTGAGATGGATATGGATATGGTTACTATTATGATTATGGTTTTGATGAGATTGAGAAGATGAGCTATGATTGGTAGATGCTGGCCGGGCCTGCTCATCGCTAGGGCCGCTAACAGTTGGGTTAACACTGCATGATACAGACTAATGACGGCCGGGCCCATTGGACATAAGAGACAATTTATTGGATTCAGAGAGTCAGGATAGGGAGATCGACTCCCCACATTGGTTATTTGTGTGGTACTATAGACCGTATCCCATCTTTGCTTGACTGTATGATTTATCTATCTATGTGACATGATGCATAGCATGAACACTAGAAATCTGTCTGTAGGACACCAGTTTAATATATTAGTTAGTGTCATTCACTGAATCGGATGCTCATTCCTGTTCAACTTATTATTTTTTAGGTTAGGGAATGAGCTGATGAAGGAATTGTAAACTAAGTAAACTGCCAATTTCCCTTCGGCAGTAATTTTTATTATTGAGCATTGAGAAGTGTAAATAATTTGTATAATTGTATCATAGTTATAGAATTCCGCAATGCTACATCTTTTATTTATATATTGTTTAATGTTCAGATGATATGTATATTCTTAGTTGGGACTTGTTTGTTAAGTAGAATCCAATTGTATAATAAATAATATTATATTTATGAGATTATTAAGTTATTAGCCTAACATGGCTTTGTTATAAGTTGATGTTGGGTTGGATCTGCTTAAATTGTGTAGGCCCATAGCCCTATTGTGGGATCGTTTATTAGGTTTTGTTACGTTAGACTTATTATGAGCACTGGTAGCCACATGCATTTTCGGTGTCCTAGTGCCGATTACGTGCCCTCAGGTTCGGGGCGTGACATTAAACATTCACATTAATTACTTTTGTTTCTTTGCATCAAAATCAAAAAGGAATATTTTAGTCTTTTTAACTTATAATTATAACAATTAAATGACTTTCTTAATACATGTGTACTCTCATAAAATGACTATTAATTTGAAAAAATGGATAGAGTAATAGTAAAGCATTTAAATCTATTCATTTCCTTATATATATATATATATATATATATATATATATATATATATATATATATATATATATATATATATATATATATATATATATAAGTCTAAAAAATAATTAGTAGTAATTTATTTTTTCAAGAAAAAACTCAATTTTCTATAACAATTATAATAAAGCATTTAAACTAATTATAATATATAATTAATAGTAATTTATTTTTCAAGAAAAAACTCAAATTTCTATAACAATTATAATAGAACATTTAAACTATATATATATATATATATATATATATATATATATATATATATATATATATATATATATATATATATATATATATATAATATATATATATATATATTAAAAAACTTCGGTCGGTTCGGTTATAACCAATTTTTTTTGCTATAACTAAACCGAGCTGAAATTTAATTCAGTTTTTTAAAATAAAAATTGAAACCGAACTAAAATTATAAAAAATTGAACCAAATCGATCGGTTCGATTTGGCTTACGCCTACCTAATGCAACATTTGACAAGACCTTTTTATTCCCAATGCAATACTTAGTTTAGCTGCAACACCTTAAAACACACATATGCAACGGTTTTTATAGTGTATAACAACGTATAAGCAAATGCAACATTAATTTTAAATAATTATAAACTTTAGATGAAAGAATAATTATTCAGTTAAATTGGATCAAAATACAAAATACAAATAGTATCATAATCATCAAAGAATCATAATATTCAGAAATACATATCATAATCATTTACAAATTGTGCATGTGTACAACAATTAAAATTTTTCGTCCAATCTTTCCTTCAGCCTTCCTTTTACTATTCTCTCTCTTAGAACCCCCAAATTTGCATTATCCATATTACTTGAAATTTTTGCAAAAATAAATTAATGATAATAAATATAAAAAGCACAAATCAAATTATAAGATCTTAACCAATAAAAAATACTTCAAGTCATTTGATAAGATAGAATCCAATAAAGAATACTTCAAGACATGCAATTTATTTTTATAAAGAGCAAATAATGCTATTATCAATTTTGTTACATTGCCATGTGTTGCATTAAGGAGTACTCAAACTGCATTTCAAATTATATCATATTAATTATCTTCAAATACATGGTAGACAAACATACATACCATGAATCATTAGAGTTTTTTATATCTTGAATAAAATTTGTAGAATTTGTAATAAAATTTTCAAATCCCTTTCTGTGATTAGGATACAACTTCTTAAATAAAACTAGAGCATAGATAGATGATGAAGTACAGTCAACATGCCTACATCATGAATTTTATTAGCCTTCAATAAACTTTTTAAAAAAAAAAATGGAGTTTTAAATCTTACTCATATTTTGAATCATCCAGATCAGCTGTTACAACTTATGTTACACGAAAACTCTCGAGAGGTCACATTTTCTGTTTGGAAACTCACAAAAACTTAATTGAAACGTTTATGATATGTTTCTGTAATTTGAAAAAATTAGAAACTCATTTCCATTCCATGTTTTTTTTTTAAAAAAAAAATCCACTTACCCAAGTCAACTCCTAAACAAAAATATTCACTGCCGACTTAATTTTTCTTTCTTAATAATAAGAATAATAATAATAATAAATTATTATTATTATTTTTAATATTTTATATATTAATACACTTTTATATTTTTTATATTTACACGTTTTGTCCATATTTCATTTTCTACATTTTTCAAAAATAATATTTTCTTGTTTCCCATTTTCTGTTTCCACGTGTCCCATTTCTGTGCTACCTAGGTTGCAACAAGGATAATTTCCAATAACCCAAAAAAAAAAAAAAAAAAAAAAGTCAGATGAAGGCGCAACTTGTATTGAATTCAAGTTGCAAAAGCAAGAAAAGTTGGAGATGCAAAATGTATTGAACACGAGTTACAAAAGCAAGAAAGAATTATCTTCAAGAAAGAACATCATAAGTCAGAAAACATCATTGGGACCAAAACATAAACTTGAATACTATCAAAGATAAGGTATAAAAAAGCCAGAAAAGTAACCTTAATAATTTGCATGTGAAACGCTTGTTCATTGCACATGCAACTAACCACCACTCTTTACTGTATCCAGAGATTATGGATAGCTACGTAATGCTCCATATATTTACAATTAACTCTTCTTGAATTATGAAGCTAAGTAGTTGTTATAATAAAAACAATAGGTAACCTCACATACAAACTATCATCCTATTTAATGCCCTTTATAATACCAACTTGATGGCATCAACAACCACATGCCTCTAATAGTTTTTTACTGGTTTAGATAATTCAGTTGTACTATGCTCTTCTCTGAAGTATCCTTCTTATTTTCTAAGACCAATGAAAGGATTAAACAAAATTTTGCAAATCAGTAAGTTAAAGAAAAACCAAAACACCAAAAAATTAAAATACAAAATAAAAAACTAAGGCAACATTACTAGCAGAACAATAAGAAATTGAAAAACTGTAGTCGATTCATGAAACTTAGCGTTTTAGCCTAGGTCAATAAACTGTGCTCAGAGTTGGCAAGTCGGAAGGTTTGGAAAATTCATACTTAAACTAATACAGAGAACAGAACTATGAATTAAACCAAAAATCAAGCAATGAACAAACAAAATCCTACTCTATCTCAAAAACAGAAATTATTCTGCTGACAAAATCATAGTAGTCGAACCTAAAATCGACTAAAATATAAATAAATTACTTGAATTAGATTATATGCAACCTAATTAAACAAAAATGAAACTCTCTAAGATTGAAAATTAACAGTATCTTTTCAATTAATGCACATACAGGTCAAAAACATAAAAACAAATCGATAAGCTAAAGAGACAGTAAGTAATATATATATAATGGATAAAACTATAAATTAGGAGGTAATTCAAAGATATAAATAGAATATGGGAGAGAGAGAGGGATTGAAAAGACTTCGCAGTATTTTTTGGATAATTGACGGACTTCATCAGCGATTTTAGATCGGATGGTCTGGGCAATGACCTTACGATTATGGTGCATGTGGTCTGACGGTGACACCTTCTGGAGAGACGTAAAGGAAACGACATCGATAAGCGATTGGTTTTTGAGTGTGTAGAGATTAGGAATTTGCAACCCTAGAGGTCAGTTCGAGCGATAAGAGATAGATGAAAGAAGGAGAGGACTCGATGAACACAGAGAGAGGAGCAGAAATTGGGCCTGTCACAATGAGAATAGGAATTTAGATTTTTTTTCTAAACTAGGAATTTGAGATAACTAGAGAAACTTTGAATTTTCTTTAAAATTTATATTTTTCATTTCTATGGAGTCTATTAAGCCTATAATTCTTTGTGTTAAGAGGATTGGTCCTAAGATGTATTTTAATAAAATTGAAAAATAAATATTTTTTTATTATTTAAGTGTGTAATTTTTTTTCTTGAATAAAAGTAATTTTTTTTCTTGAATAAAAGTGTCATTTTTAATTGTAAAATTACTTAAATGTTTAACAATTTATTATATTTAGTCTAAATTTTTAATTTTTGATTCACTATTTTAAGTAAATTCTACTTTATTAAAATTTTAAGTATATGTAATCATCAAATAATTTATAATTAAAAAATATATAAATTTTAATTACGTTTTCTTTTCTATTATATTTTACATTTTCCTACTTAAAGCTAAGATTTTTTTTTTTTTGTTATTTAACAATATCTTAGTTGAAACAATAAAATTATGTAGTTTTATATAAAACTATGTAGTTGAATATTATATATGATTAGATATATTTAAAATTATGCAGTTTAATATTATAAAATTATTTATTATTTATTTTACTTTTAATTATGCAATACTTTAAAAGTATTTTTTCTTTCCATTTTTTTTACTTATTTTCAATAGTGCGTCACCTTAAAAGTGTTGCATTTGTTATTTTTTTCTACTTTACTATAGTGCAACACTTACTAAGTGTTGCACTAGTCAGAATAATGCAAAAATTTTTATCAAAGCTTTGCATTTGATCCAATCTAATGTAAAATATCTAATAAAATGTTGCATTATTTTTTATTTTTTCACTTTTCGACATATCTAGTGCAACATTTTACATGCAACACTTTACATATAGTATTGTATTAGACCAAAATTAATCATATCTAATACAACGCTTTTAAAGCAACATTTTTATTTGTGTTGCTATAGGCCATTTCTAATGTAGTGTCTGCAACAAGATTTTCTATGGACATTTTTTATGAATTCATCAAATCATGCATGAATTAGCAATGATCATGGGCAGCGTGGACAAAGATATGTTAATCTTAAAATTAAATTAAGCATATTAATTGAAACTAATACCTTTAAACTATTTTAATTAGGTGTCCTTTGTTTCAATTCTGTCAATAATAGGTTAGCTAAGAACCGTGCAATTAATTAACATAATCTTTGGTATATAAACATCAAAGTGCCATTAACTTTCAATTAGAGATCTGTGTAAGTAAATTAATTTTATTTTCTGGTATGTACGTGGCCGACACCATCAACTTTCGTTCAGGGGTCTGATAGATAGTGTAACAACCTCAATTTTTATTTATTTTATAAAATCTTGTTTTGTACAAAAATATATTATTTTATTATTTTCTTTATTAAAACATAATTGAGATTTTCATTTTTTTTAATTTGATATATTTTTATGATTTGAAAAATGTATTATTAATTGTAATTTTATTTAAATTTTAGATGTGTAAAGATAATAAATTTTATATTTGGGTAATTAAATATTAATTTTTAAGAATTTTTGGAAATTAATTTTACATTCAATTATTTTTTTATACATCTAAAAGTAATCATTTTTCAAGTTTTGATATATCAAATTAAAGTATATTTTGTAAGGAATTTAATGATTATTTATTTGTAATTTTTGGACCTAGAATAAATTTTCTACAAATTTCTAAAAAAAAAAAATAAAAGAGGGACCAACCCAAGGCCACCACGTGGCAGCCTTGGGATGGCTGCATGACCAGCAGACTAAAATCTACTGGTTACATGAAGAAAGAAGAGAACAAGGAGGAGAAGGAAGAGGAGGGAGAGATGGTGGAGCCAGCAAGTTTAGAGGCTGTTTTCGGCCAAACCATTCGGAGGTGATTGACACCTCCCACACCATTGTGTAACTTGCCATGAGATGAGTTCATCGATTCTAACTTTGCTTGATTCCAATCACTGGTTAAGGAGATATCACTGTCTAAAGTAGCTTCGGTGACCATTTTGGTTTGAAAATTTCAATTAGTCGTAACTCTTCCATTTAAACTCCAAATTGAGAGTGATTTCAGTTTCTATGGTTTCCTCTTACTTCCAGCTTTCATTTGATACCTTATTTGTCATCTGAGGTCCATTGGAGAGGGATATCAGAGGAGAGAGAAGCTCGCCGGCTCTACCAACAAATTTGTTTGATTCAGTGCTTTTCGGTGGAAGTTTGAAGAAGACAATAACATATTTAGACTCCTCACATCTCGATCAACAGGTTGGTAGACTTGGATCAGAGTTTTGCACCGTCATAATTTTTTGGTTACCAGATTCTAGCGATCCCTAACTAGACAATTATGGATAGTAACTCTGGCTCTTTAAACCGAGCAACCTGGTATCAACCTCAACTCCTAATTATATCCAAATAATGAATTATGAATTTATTTGTAAAAATTTAGGTATATTAGTTGATTTAAGTATATTTATTAGATTTTATTAGTAATTGTTAATTTGATAATTTGGAATAATTGTGGAGATGATTGTGATTTGAGGAGGACCCAAGAGGGGTCATTGATATTATGTTGAGTTGGGCGGATTATTGAGATTATTTAGAAGTGTTTGTTTTCTCTATTGCTTTTAGGTAATGTCCTAGTTTAAGGGAGATTCTGTAGAAATTCTAGCAAGAATCTCAAAAGTCCTTCTTTCTTTAATTATCTTATTTGTTATTCATAGTTGATGTCTCTGACATCCTTCTGTCATCAAGGGTCACATTTCAGAGAGAAGTTGTTTAGATGTGTCGTCTACTAGGTGAGTGATACTTCCTAATAAAATTTTCTATTTTCCATACATAGACATTCATTGTATGCATTTATATATGTATATATATAATTATGCATTATTATTGCATTATGCACATTAGATTTGATTGTGAATGATGAATCAGTATTCATAATTGCATATTGGTTGTGGTTGATAGAGAATTAGGATGATACAGTGCCACTTAGGAAGAATGGATGTGTTTATAGTGATGTTATAATGATTGATGAGCTATGACTGGTGGATGACGGCTCGGTTTGCTCATTGCCCATAGCTGCCTAGCATTGGCTAGTGGCAGCTGTGGCCCTATTGGAATTAAGAGACAGTTTTGGATCAATACGGCTAGGATAGGGGGGATTGGCTCCCCATATTGAGGTTTAGTATGGTACTATGGACTATATTCCATCCATGTTTGTTTATGTAATTTGTTTGTTTCTATGACATATTGCACTAGCATGTACATTAGATACATATTTATAGGACACCTGATTAATATGTTAATTAGTATCATTCTTTCAGTCGTATACTCATTCCTATTCAAATTATTTTTCAGGTGGTGGAATGAGCTTGTGAAGAAATTTTAATTGAGTTAAACTGCCTTTTTGTCTTTTGGCAGTGTTTTGTAGTTAATTATAGAATTATGTAAATAATATTTGTATACTTATATTAATATTTTAGAACTCCACAATGTTACCTCTATTACTTGTAATATGGTTAATTGTCAGTTATATTATTCTGTACCTTTTAAGTTGATAGTTGTTTGTTAAGCATAAATTGATGATATGTAATATGATAATTTGGGATAATGATTTTGCTAGCCTAGTGTGGCGTAAATTTAAAAAGTTATTGGTTTGGATCTGCTTAACATGTGAGCCTATAGCCATATCATGTGATGGTTTTGTCATTTATTGTGAGGTCAGACTTACTACAGGCACTAGTAGCCACATACATTATTAGTATCCTAATGCTAGTCACGTGTCCTTGGGTTTGGGTTATAATAGGTAGGCTGTAGTAAGTCATTAAACAAAGGTTAAATATTTAGTTTGCAAAAAACCATCAATTCTAAGTAGGGGTGATCACATAAATCTAGAGCAAAATAGGTCATTTATTGAAATGAGTGATTAGATCTATACAATAAGTTTACAAGCCTATTTGTAGAGCATTTACAGTGGCACTATTGCAAATATAACAATAAAATAAAAATCCTAATCTACATGAATCAAGGCCTATCTTTATAAATAAGGAATATTTACATAGGCCTCCTCTCAATCTAGGCCAAACAGAGATATTGTCCCCCAACAATAAATTTTTATCTCAATGTTAACAATGCCCCTAAGGAGAAGGGTTGCACCTTCTTGAGTTGGCCATTACTAATAGTTAAAAGAATTTAAATTTTGAATCCTATTGAAGTCAAAACGTCACAACTTTTCACCTTCTTGAGAGCTTATAAGTTGAAACTTTTCTTATTTCATTTTTATTTTTATGCTTTGGTGACAACTCTCTTATTCTCTCTCTAGATTTTATGCCAACTTTCTCTCTCTAAGGCTTGTTTTTCAAGATCTTTAAGGGTTCTTTAATTTTCAAGTAAGTTTTTTGAACTTTTCCTGTTTTGATCTTCCTCTAGTATAGATTTTGATCAAATCCAAGATGCACAATTCGACCAGAATGACTAAATCAAAAGAAAAAGTTGTCTATGTTAGGACATCAAAAGCAATTATGATACTATGACCAAATCTTCACAACTAGTCTCTCATAAGGTACTAATTCCTCTTAAGCCTTGTTACATTCTAGGTATTGACTTTGAATGTTTCCTTTATGATAATTTTTTAGTCCCTATGTTTAACCATAAGAATTCTTTTCACTTATGGACTTAAATCCAAGGCCCTCAACCTTTATCGACCATACGAGATGACTTCATAGCATGGCATCATCATCTTAAATTGACTTTCTCTAGTTGTTGGATGTCCCTAAGAATAGACGACCTTATGGAATTTATCCTTGCTAGTCCATTTTCAAAAATAGCTTTTGCTCGTAGTCTTGCCTTTTTGGTTGGACAATAGCAATGTCTTTACTTTTAGGTTTGGTGTTATGTCCATTATCATGTTTGGTTTGGCATCCTCTTTAACATCTTATTATCAGGTGAAATTGCGAATGTTGTATTAGAATTAGACACATACGAACTCAGTATTTCATTCAACAATAACGATTGCAGTTACAACAATTGTATAAAGCTTAATCGAACCCTAAATGCCTAACCTCATTTTTAGGAACACATAGCTTTTCTCCTTTATTGGCTATGTAAATTTGTTTTCTGCACAACCTCAGTAAAAGTAACTAAAAAGCACCTTAAAATGGCCACTACTTTAGCTCTAGGCCAAAAATCAGCACTCGATCCTTACATCTTAGCTTATATTTATAGAGCTATCCACACCTTCGTTCATGGCAGTGAATATTGATCGTTTAGTTTCATGTATGGTCTCCTGTGGATGGTCCAAATATGGTTGACAATTTGTTTCCCCAAACTATTTCATATTACCTGAAAACCACTTGTTAGGTCCATTCCCCACTACTAATAATAAGTTATAATCTTCACGTTTAGGGATCAATCTTTTCATCAAGTGTTCTCCGTCTTTTATTCTACTGAGCATAGGGTTTATCCTATAGATAGGCAGACTAGATTTCATTATTACTCTATTTTTATAAAGGAGAAATTTACCTTGGATGAATAGTCTAAATCATGGGCCAGTGTCTTAATAGCTCAAGATCTACACTTCAGCACCATTTTCGGATTTGTGAAATTTTATTTATACTCGCAAGCGCACGAATTACTGATTCTGTAGATAAGTGTTAACGAGATTGATCCCACGGAGAGAGCTATGAAAATAATTATAGAAAAACTTAATTAAACCACATTAATTTAATTCTAACCTAGTTCCAAATAATTTTTTTAGATAATGATAAAGAGATGTAAAGTAGAAACATCAAAATAATATAATTAAAGGTAATTGAACTTATGAAATAAAATTCAGATAAAATATTACCAAGGTTTCATAATTCACCAATGTTTAATTAATAATTTTTATAATGTATTGATTCTAATTTTTAGAAGATAGTTTAGAAATCAATCTTTTTATCTTCTATTGATTTTATCACTAAGCTCAATTTTATTAAATTCTCAAATAGATTTTGCTTCACTTCAAAAGTGTAATTTCTAAGCATTATATGTATACAATTTAATGGAAAATATAAAATCAAAGAAAATTACTTTTTTTTCAATAAAAACCAAGTATAAATAATTTTCCTAACAATAAAAAAATACATGATAGAATTAATGAAAAGATATTATCAAATGAAACCAAAATCATAAACATTAAATTGCAAAATATTTAGAATCAATACATAATAGAAATTAATAATCTAACATGGTTTCATCATCCACCTTAGTAAAATTAAAACTTAGAAAGACATAATTAAAACAACAAAATAAACAAAAGAACTCATTTTAGCAATTTGGATTCTTAATCTTGAAATCTCAACTTCTTCCTTATTTTCTCAATTCTTTCCCTCACGAGCTCTTCTTTTGCTAAGCCATTTCCCTTCTATTTATAAGTATGAATGGCTAGATGGCAAGTTGATGAAGAAACCAATTTTCAAATGATTGTTCTTCTTTAGTATAAAATATATGACTTTGATATTTGAATTCTTGGTTTTCCTTAGTTCGATTGGATAAGGATGATTGGTGATGACTTAAATTTTTGCAAATTTTGTTCTTTAGCATCAAATGTATGATTTTGATTTTTGAATCCTTTGTTTTCCTTAGTTGGCTTGCATAAGGATGGTTGATGAGCTCTTTAGTCTCCATTGCACACTTGAAGATGGTGTCATTTTTCAAAAGAAAAGAAAATGGCTTAGTTGATTTTATTCAAAAATTATTTCTTTCACAAAATTTATTATTATTATTATTATTATGATTATTATTATGATTATTATTATTATTATTATTATTATTATTCATGCAAGTAAAAGACTATAATTTTACTCAATTTTCAAGCTTTCACAATTTTATTTCATATTTCATAAAAATATCATTAAATATTTATTTAATAAATGAACAACAAAAAATAAATTTAAGGGCTATTAATATGTATTAAATAAGAAAGAAGTTGAGATTTCAAGATTAAAAATCCAAATTGCTAAAATGGGTTCTTTTGTTTATTTTGTTGTTTTAATTATGTCTTTCTAAGTTTTAATTTTACTAAGGTGGATGATGAAACCACGTTAGATTATTAATTTCTATTATATATTGATTCTAAATATTTTGCAATTTAATGTTTATGATTTTGGTTTCATTTGATAATATCCTTTCATCAATTCTATCTTGTATTTTTTATTGTTAGGAAAATTATCTATACTTGGTTTTTATTGAAAGAAAAGTAATTTTCTTTGATTATGTGTTTTTCATTAAATTGTATACATATAATGCTTAGAAATTACACTTTTGAAATGAAGCAAAATCTATTTGAGAATTTAATAAAATTGAGCTTAGTGATAAAATCAATAGAAGATAAAAAAATTTATTTCTAAACTAAGATTGATTTCTAAACTATCTTCTGAAAATTAGAATATTGATTTCTAAACTATCTTCTGAAAATTAGAATTAATACATTATAAAAATTATTAATTAAACATTGGTAAATTCTATAACCTTGGTAATATTTTATCTGAATTTTATTTCATAAGTTCAATTACCTTTAATTGTATTATTTTGACGTTTCTACTTTACATCTCTTTATCATTATCTAAAAAAATTATTTGGAACTAGGTTAGAATTAAATTAATGTGGTTTAATTAAGTTTTTCTGTAATTATTTTCATAGCTCTCTCTATGGGAAAAATCTCGTTAGCACTTATTTACAAAATCGGTGATTCGTGTGCTTGCAAGTATAAATAAAATTTCACAATAAGTTTTTAGCGCCGTTGCCAGGGAAACATTGAAAATAAAGAAGAAAGCTCATTAGATCAAGGTTTGTTTAATTCTTCTACTAGTTAAATCTTACTTATTGTGAATTTTTATTTTATTATATTATTTCATTTTTTTATCTGTTTATTCGTAAAATAATATTAGTTTTTGTTGTAACAATTTTCTTGTTGGTTTTTGCATATTTTAAAAAAAAATTCACTTTCAATAGTATTGAGTTAAGTTGAGTTGAGTTGGAATAGTACAGAAAATTTCAATTAGGTTACTGTAGCAACTCAGTTACTATTCATGTGTTTTGCATGGTTTCGTATTTTTTTTGCATGGTTAGTTAGTTACTATAGATAATTAATTTATTTTTCTACAATTTTTTTTCAATATTATTATTATTATTATTATTATTATTATTATTATTATTATTATTCTAGCTTTTGGTTATAAAGTTCCATGTTTATATATATTTATATTTTTTTAATTATTTTTTTATTTCTAGGATCTTTATTGTTTTAAAAAAAATTAGTGTTAAATATTTTTTTTTGTTACCTTAAATCATTTGAATTATTATTATTATTATTATTATTTTGAAGTTGATTTCCATTGTCTATTTTATTTTTCTTTCTCTTTTGATTTATAAGTGTGATTAAATGCACAATTTAATAAATTTTGTCAAAAAAGCCAATTATTTATCTGCATAAGAAAACTGGGACTTAAATAGTCCATTATGACCCCCTAATTTTTCTTGGGAGCTTTATTAGTTGCACATTTTTCATTTTTATATACTTTGAAAGAGATATTTTATTTTATTTTATTTTTGTTGTATTCTCATTATTAATATTTTTAGTTTTATTTTCATTTGTTTTATTTTATAGTTGGTATTGAAATAAGTTAATTTAATTTTATTAGTTTATGCTAGCTTGAGAACATGATTCAAAGTGTCGTTTGGTAAAAAAAGAATTATCTTTAAGTGACATTAAAATTGAATCATCAATAAAAATGTCTGGAGATAAAATAAATCATAAAAATATGGAAAATCCAAGAGATAATGATGTCCATGTTGAAAGAGAAAAAACTCTTTTCTCCTTCTTGCATAGTTTTACCTGAAACTAATGCAACTCATTTTGAGCTTAAACCAGTCATAATTCAATTGTTACCATCTTTTTATGGTTTAGAGAGAGAAGATCTATACATGCACGTTAAAGAATTCTTGGATATTTGTTCCACATTTTGCTTCCAAAATTTTTCTGATGATTTAGTGAGGTTGAGGTTATTTCCATTTTCACTAAAAGATAAAGCAAAAGCTTGGTTAAATTCCCTTCAAGCAAGAACAATTACTAGTTGGAATCAATTAGTTAATAAATTTTTGTCAAAATTCTTTCCCATGTCCAAAACTGATAGTCTTAGGAGAGAAATTTTTGAATTCTACCAAAAAGAGGGAGAAGAATTTTATGAGTGTTGGGAAAGGTTTAATGATTTGATCTTAAAGTGTCCCCATCATGGTTTTGAAATTTGGAGATTGGTAAAATATTTTTATGATGGTTTAATTCCATTAAATCATCAAATAATTCAATCCATACATGGTGGAAAATTCTTGCATCTACAAAGTAGTCAAGCTTGGGATTCACTTGAAACATTAGCTGTAAATTCTCAGCAATGAAATTGTTTAGATCCGAGGGCCAAATCTATTCATGTAACCAAGAAAAGAGGCATTTATGAGATAAGAGAGAGAGATGAAAGTGATTTGAAAATTACTCTAGCTAGTTTGTCTAGGAAAGTGGAAGCCTTAATGTTAAGTCAATCCATGAATTCTCAAACAAACACTAGGAGTGAGTTGTGTGCCTTATGTTCTAGTACATCTCATACTGCTCAATGTTGTCAATGCCAAATTACCATGAAGCATTCTTTGAACAAGCAAATGCACTCCATTCTTATGGAAAATCATCTGATAGTCCACATGCCCCCACATATAATCCAAATTGGCGAAATCATCCCAATTTTTCTTGGAGACAAAACCAACCTCCAATGAATCAAAGTCATCAATATAATATTTCCAATAAGCACACTGGTCATTCAAATCCACCATATCCTCAAAATGCTTCCCAATTCTCTGTTCCATTGCAGAAGAAACCTTCTTTAGAGGATACTTTACAACAGTTCATGCAATTAACCCAACAAGTTTTGCAATCAAATTCTCAATCCATTCAAAAACTTGAAACACAATTGGGCCAACTTGTAACTGTTGTAGCTAAAGGGAAAAAGGAAAATTTTCTAGTCAACCTGTTCCAAATCCAGAAGGTTAATATGAGGTAGGTTCATTAAGTTCTAATAAAGAAGTTAAATCCATAACTACTCTTAGGTCTGGAAAATACATAGTTAAACCTGATTATACACCTGAACCTTAAAAAAAGAATCAAAAGAGTCATCTTGAAATTTCATCATCCAAAGACTCAGTTGAAAAAGACAATTAATCATTGCTTTATGTTCCAAAAGCTCCTTACCCATAAAGACTTGTCTCAAAAGAGAAAGGTACCCAATATAGTGATATTATAGAGATTTTTAAGCAAGTTAGCATTAACATCCCTCTTCTTGATGTTATTTAATAAGTACCTGCTTATGCCAAATTTTTGAAAGATCTTTGTATGGTAAAAAGGACAACAAATGTTCCTAAAAAGGCATTCTTGACTGAACATGTGAGTTCCATACTCCAATATAAAACTCCTATTAAGTATAAGGATCCTGGTTGTTCGACAATTTCTTATACTATTGGTAATCATGAAATCAACCGAGCTTTACTTGATTTAGGAGCAAGTGTGAATCTATTGCCATATTCTATTTATTAGCAACTTGGGTTAGGAGAATTGAAACCTACAACTATGATACTCCAATTAGCTGATAGGTCTATTAAAATTCCTAGAGGTTTCATAGAAGATGTTTTGGTCAAAGTTGATAAGTTTTACTTTCCAGTGGATTTCATTGTTCTTGATACTTAGCCTATTGAAAACACAAAGGATCAAATTCCTATCATTTTAGGAAGACCATTTTTGGCCACATCTAATGCAATCATCAATTGTCGAAGTGGTGTTTTGAAATTATCATTTGGTAATATGACTGTTGAACTTAATGTGTTTAATGTTGCTTGTCAACCAATTGACAATGATGATTTGTGTGAAGTTAACATGATTGAAAGTGTGATTAATGATTATTTTTTGGACATGAATAAAAATGATCCATTTGAGAAATGTTTAACTCAATTTAGCATGGACATGTTGAAAATTCAATTAGTGAGGTGAATTCTTTATTAGAATCTATTCCACTAATGAATACAAACAAATGGAAAGCCAAAATTGAACCTCTATTTCCCATAGAATCTAAAGAGTCAATTCCTGAATCACAAAAGTTAGACTTGAAACCATTGCCTGAGTCATTGAAAAATATTCATTTTTAGGACTATTAGAAACTTTGCCTATTATCATAACATCTGATTTAGAGGTTGAACAAGAAAACAAGCTAATTGATGTTTTGAAAGATCATAAAGAAGCAATAAGGTGGACAATTTCAAACATTGAGGGTACTAGTCCTTCAATTTGCATGCATAGAATTCATTTAAAAAACAATGTTAAACCTAGCTGTGAATTCCAAAGATGACTAAATCCCAATATGATAGAAGTTGTTAGAGCTAAGGTGATAAAACTTTTAAATGTAGGTGTCATTTACCCTATTTCTAATAGTTCATGGATGAGTCCTGTATAGGTAGTTCTAAAGAAATCTAGCATAATAGTAGTGAAAAATAAAGAAAATGAACTAATTCCCACTCAAATCCAAACTAGATGGCGTGTTTGTATTGATTACAGGAAGTTGAATGTTGTCACAAGAAAAGGTCATTTCCCACTTCCTTTCATTAATTAAATGCTTGAGAGATTATTTGGTCATGCATACTATTGTTTTCTTGATGGTTACTTTTGATATAATCAAATCCCAATTGCACCTGAGGATCAAGAGAAAACCATTTTCATTTGTCCTTTTAGAACCTTTGCCTATCGATGCATGCCCTTTGGGTTATGCAATGCACCTGCTACATTTCAACGATGCATGATAAGTTTTTTTTCTGATATGGTTAAGCATTTTCTTGAGATATTCATGGATGATTTTTCTATCTTTGGTTCTAGCTTTGATGAATGTTTGCATCACTTGATAGAAAAATCTTGTGTTAAATTGGGAAGAATGCTATTTCATGGTTAAAAAAGGAATTGTTCTGGGTCATTTAGTGTCACAACAAGGAATTGAGGTAGATAAAGCAAAGATAGACTTAATCTCTAGCCTTCCTCCACCTCACACTGTAAAAGAAATTTGTTCCTTTTTAGGTCATACTAGTTTCTATTGTAGATTCATTAAAGATTTTAGTAAAATCTCTTGGCCCTTGTGTAACTTACTTGCGGAAGATACACCTTTTATCTTTAATAATGAATGCCTTCAAGCCTTTGAAAAGTTTAAAATCTTGTTGACATCTACACCCATCATTACACCACCTAATTGGAGTATTCCCTTTGAGATCATGTGTGATGCCTTTGATTATGCGCTTAGTACTATTTTAGGCCAATGTGTCAATAAGCTACCTATCATGATCTATTATGCAAGTAAAACTCTTACTGATGCATAACTTAATTATTCAACCATTGAGAAAGAGTTGCTTACTGTAGTGTTTGCCTTGGACAAATTTAGATCTTCTTGTTGGATCCAAAGTCTTTATCTATATTGATTATGCTGCATTGAAATACCTTTTGTCAAAAAAAGATGCTAAGCCTCGTTTGATTCGATGGATTTTGTTAATACAAGAGTTTGACCTTGAAATTCGTGATAAGAAAGGTTTTGAAAATGTTGTGGCTGATCATTTGTCTAGACTAATAGTGGAATCTGTTGATAAGGATTGTCCCATCAAAAAGACTTTTCCTGATGAACTCCATATCACAATTACCTTGGTTTGCTGATATTGTAAATTATCTTATTGCTAGTCATATGCCAAGCCATTGGATTAACCAAGATAAAACAAAATTTGTAGTTGTGGTAAAGAATTTTTTTTTTTGGATGATCCATACTTGTTTAAATATTGTCCTGATCAAGTGATTAGGAGATGTGTGCTTGAAAGTGAAAAAAAAAATATTATCTCCTTTTGTCATGACCATGCTTGTGGAGGCCACTTTAGTGCAAAGAAAACTACTACAAAAATTTTGCAATATGGATTTTATTGGCCTACATTATTTAGAGACACTGATGTGTAGTGTAAATCTTGTGATTAATGCCAAAAATTAGGATGTATTTTCTATAGAAATATGATGCCTTTTAATCCAATTCTTGTGGTTGAATTATTTGATGTTTGGGGTAGTGATTTTATGGGATCTTTTCCTAATTCCTTTGGTAATTTGTACATCCTTGTTGTTATTGATTATGTATCCAAATGGGTAGAGGCAAGTGCATGTACAACAAATAATCATAGGGTTGTGTTGAAATTTTTGAAAGAACACATTTTTTCTAGATTTGGTACACCATGAGCAATCATTAGTAATGGAGGAAAGCACTTTTGTAATAGGCATTTTGAGCATTTGATGAAGAAATATGGCATTATTCATCAAGTAGCTACTCCTTATCGCTCACAAGTAAGTGGTCAAGTTGAAATTTCAAATAGGGAAATCAAATGCATTCTTGAGAAAACGGTTAACCCCACTAGAAAAGGTTGGTCTTTGAAATTACATGATACATTATGGGCTTATCATACAACATTTAAAACTCCTATTCGAATGTCCCTTTTTAGACTTATTTATGGAAAACTATGTCACATACCAGTAGAATTGGAACATAGAGCATATTGGGCAATCAAACAATTAAATTTTTCTTTAGATAAAGTTAGTGCTCAATGAATGCTTCAATTGAATGAGTTAAAGGAAATTAGAATTGATGCTTATGACTGTGCAAAATGGTATAAGGACAAAATGAAAATTTTCCATAATAAAAATATTTTAAGAAAATCTTTTACTCCTAATCAAAAAGTCCTTTTATACAATTCTCGTTTGCATCTATTTCCTAGAAAGTTGCATTCTTGATGGTCAGGCCCATTTTTGGTTCACATTACATTTCCATATGGAGTAGTTGAAATTGAAAATCCAAAAAATGGTGATGCATTTAAAGTCAATGGACAAAGATTAAAACCATTTTTGGAGCTGGAACCAACAACAGTGGAAGAAGCACTTTTAAGTGATCTTATTTATTAGGATCAATTCAATTCATTTATGTCATTTTTTTCTTTTTGTGTAACTAATTTTTGCTTATATTTAACATTTGTTCTTTGTTTTGTAAGTATATAATATAAACTTTTTAGCTAGATATGGAAGCATCTCTTGCTATACTTAGAAACAGGTTTCCAACTCTTCCCCAAGATGTACTCAAAAAAATTGACGAATGTAGACTAGAAAGAATGAAGGCATTTAGACGTCTGAATCTTCCTGAAGATATTTGCTGGATCATAGAAGCCAAAGGATGACTGGCAGGTAAATTAAATGAATCATCTGTTAAATATTTGCTAAGTACAGGGAGAAGTTCCTACTCAAAGAAGAGAAGAGCAAAGAGAATGGGAGTTTGCTACAAGTGTGCAAGATGGAATTGCAACACACGCTGTAGAAATATTGGATATGCATCCATAAATCGAGAAGATAAAATTCAATTCATAAAGGATGGATTGAGTAAGGAGTCATTAGATAATATCCTACAGACTCTTGAGACGCATCTATGTGGACAAGTTCAATGTATTCTTTTAGATTTATGGAGCTTATTCAAAGAAGAGAAATAGCATTACAGTCTAGAGAATCTGACATTAAAAGACCCTATTTGCCAGTTAATAAGAAAACTGGATGGGAAGCATATCCTTAACTCATAGAAGGCATTTAAGCCGTTATTGGACATAAAACTAGAGGAAGATGTGAGCCACAATCACAACTATAGTTCATGATCAGGTGTATCACTAACTTTTTGACTTTTGTGCATTCTTCAATACTTTGCAATTACTTTTTGAATTTTCAGCACCCAGATTTTCTTTTTTTGTAGATTTTTCTATTGTAGTTAACTTTTTAGTCTTTTAATGTCTGCTTTTAGCTTTTCAATGTTTTCTTTTTGACATTTGTATATACAGCATTGATTATTTTTGTTTGTTATTATTATTTTTTATCTTTATTTTTTTCTGTCAATAATTATTTTACCCCGTTGAACTGTTCTTTTACTATGCTATTTTCTTTATATACACATTCGCTATTTTCAATATGCACACAACCTCTTGAAGAAATCTATAAACCAAAAAAAGAAAAAATGGCAGAACCCTCAACACGCAAATTCAAAACTATTTGTATCTTTTGTAGTTCAAAACTTAGCAAGAAAAAAGAGTACTTGATAGCAGCTAATAAACTTGGTAGTAGCTTAATGAAAAATTAATTTGGTATTTGAGGGAGGTAGTTTAGGGTTAAGGGGTTATGTCGCAACTTCTACATGTATTGGAGGTAGCAAAGTCCTAGGAATAGTTTTAAAGGCTTTGGCTCAAAATAAACACTTGACTGGTGGAACTATAGGTAATGAATTATAGGTCATGAGCATGTACGAACGAATGGCATATATGAATCTCAATGCTGATGCTTTTATTGCATTACCTGGTGGTTTAGAAACATTTGAAGATATCTTCACCATTGCATCTTGGACTCAATTAACAATTCTTCAAAAGCTATTGGGATTACTTAATGTTGATGGTTTGCTATCTTTTCTTGATCATGCTATGGAATAGGGTTTTATGACATTGGCGTGTCGATGCATCCTAGTCTCTGCTTCAACTATTGATCAATTGATTTACCAACTGCAAAAATTTGTGTCTGAACCTGGTCCATTGATGGCATAGATAGTTTGGCACCCTAGGGCCAGTAGCAGCAAGAAGTGTGGACTAGACTTAAATCTTCAGTTGTAACATTCCTAACTCTTATAGTTCTTCTTATTACATTTTTTTTTATGTTACATCTGATCAAGCAAAATCCTCTACTCCTTATTTATTTATAGTAGATATTGGGGACAATGTCTCAACTAAGTTTGGGGGTGGAGAAACTATTATTTGAAAAAAAAAATTGTGTTTTCTCAATTATTTCTAAGGTCTGATTCACTAAAATTTTAGATAGCAGAGTAAAGAGTTACTTTGTTACTCTTGATACACATCTGTATTTTTTGTGATTTTCTTTTCTCGTTATAAATAAAAAATCTTGATTCTAAAAAAAAAAAAAAGCATAAAAAAAGAGTAAAAAAAAAGTAAAAAAAAATCTTGAGTTTGAAGATTAAAGCTTTGATATCATAAGTGGAGGTTAGAATAAAGTAAAGGTCGACATAATAATAGTTGGCTACATTTTATATGTTTCTATGGGTTTTGAGAAGTGTCTCTTACAAAATACTATGATATCTTTAATCTATGAAATTTTTAGAACTTATGTAATCCCCTATCCCTTTCATTCTTTAGCCAAATCATACCCTATGACCCCATTACAATCAATATTAAAGATCTTTTGATCTCATTTGGTGCCTTCAAAGTAGTGGAGATTTGTACTAAAGGGGAAGCTTATGATACTTAATTCTTTATTAGAAATTGAATGATTGTTATTGTAAGGTTATGAGAATTTTACTTGTTTGAAGCATGCAAATCACATTTATTATTTATATTGGCTATTTCACACACTCACTTGAGTATGATTGTTGCAAGATGAATTAGCTTTTGAATGGATATGTATTCAATTTAATACTTGTTTGATTTCAAAGCTACGATATCTTATTGATCTCTGAGATAAATAGTTGCAAGTTTAGATTTTTATAGGTGTTTGTGGGTATCACCATTAGAAGCCCTCACGAGACTATAACTCATCCTTTATGAGCCATCTAGAGGTTTAAAGGCTTGTTGCATATGCTAAATGTAATTGTGATTTCTTATGAAAGTATACTAGTTTAGGTTTTGTTTTTGCTTGAGGACTAGCAAAATCTAAGTTTAGGGGTATTTGATGAGCATAATTTAATACATATTAATAGCCCTTAAATTTATTTTTTGTTCATTTATTAAATAAATATTTTTATTTAATGATATTTTTATGAAATATGAAATAAAATGGTGAAAGCTTGAAAATTGAGTAAAATTATAGTCTTTTACTTGCATGAATAATAATAATAATAATTTAAATTTTCTGCCCTACCTTTTAGTCTTTTCACTTTTTCACTTCCCAAACTACCCTACCCCCATTTGCTTAAAAATAAACTTCCATTTTTTCCATTTTCTATACACCTTGAATTAGTATCTTGATGGTTATCTACTAATTTCTTTCTTCTTCTCATTCCAATCTATCTCTTTATTAATTAATCAATCCTTTTAATTAATTAATTCCATTTTTTAATCAAGTTAATTAATCTTTTTAATTAACTAAATCTTTTTTAAATCACATCATCCAATTAATTAATTAATCCATCCGCCTAATCACCTTAATTAATTAATTAATTAATCCATAAATTATACCAACCCCTATTTTGATCTACTCTCCTAAGTAGGATTCCTACTTCTTAGTATCGATAAAATGGAATTTCAATTATGTAAAACCCTCTATCTTGCTTTTATTTCTTTACTCCCTCATGCATTCACAATTATGCCATCATTATGCATTTTAATTGTCATTCATGAAATCAATTTTTAAGCCAAATTAAATTTAGGAGCCAAATCTAGATTATTTAAAATAAAAAATATAGTCCCTGAATTCTCTTTGGTTTCAAAAACTACTGATTTTATCTTTGGTTAAATTAATTAAAGATTAATGAATTGAAGTCAATTTGGATTTTTTTCTTAATATTTTGCCAACTAAATAAAATTAATGTGGTGACTCCTAAAATATTTTCAAAAATCAACCTATCCGAACTCGAGGATTCCATTATGAGTCCAAACCCAAATGAGCATTTCAATTCGCTTTAGCATATTGGACTGGTGTTTGGGCTAGGCCTCATAACCACTATCTTCCTTTTAAGTTTGTAACAACCCATAACCACCCTAAGAATTTCCACGACAAATTTCTTGAATTTAGAATTATTAAGATTAAGTGTGTGCTTTTATGGAAATTCATGTGTTATGTGCTTGATGGGTATGTGGCATGTTAGATTAGCTCTAATATGCATGATATGAATTATTATTGAGAAATAAGTGATTTATATGAAGTGCATGAGCATAAAATAATTTATTGCACATAAAATGAATTTTCATGCAAAAAGCAATTTTTAAGTATAAAATAATTTTTATGAGCATTTTTAAAATATTTTAAATAAATATTTTGAGGAAAATTTTAATGAAAATAATAAGAAAAATATTTTATTTTCAATTACCTATGATCAGCCTGTAAATTAAATAAAAAGCCCAAATTCACAAAAGCCCACTGCACTAAAACACTCCTAACCTAACTCATTAAGGGTAATCTTAGAAATTGCCCAAAACCCTACATTTTTAAAGGGGAATTTCAGCTAGACCTAGCTTAGACAGCAACCATTTTATTTTTTTCATATTTCCAGCAGAAAATTCTCTCAAAAATATCCTCTCAACCGAAATTCACAAGGTGCCTTCAAACCTTGCGATTTCACGACCGTTTCATAAGTTTTTCCTTTCCTTTCAATTTGCTATTTGATTTTTATGAAACTAATCATGAGAAAATTATTTTGAACTGAGTATTCACTGATTTCTATTGATTAAATTTAGCCTAGGGGAATTTTTGAGAGAGAAATTGATTTTTCTACTCAAAACACAAACGTCTCTATACAAATCCTCTGAAGGTGAACCCTAAAACTCAAAGTTTAAAATTTTCATGCTTAGCAAGGGGAGGGGCTGCTGATTTGTGATTTATTATTTTCTACATGGATTTTTGTTGTATTTAGATGAAAAATATTGAATTATATCATGTTTCTATATATTACTATAATGATCAGAAAAGTATGAAAAGCAAAGAAGTTCATGATTTTCACCCTATAACCTAGAATTGGAATTTTCATGCATATGTTATACCAATTAGTGCCAATTTGTGTATATTTAAATTCTAAACTAATTTTTGTTATGGTTGAATGAAGAAAAATTGTTTAAATCACGTGTTTACATATTACTGTAATGACTGGAAAGTATCGAAAACAAGCTAAAAGCATGGTTTTCAACCTAAGACCTAAAGTTGGGAAATTTTCATGCATGAATACATATATAGGTGCTGATTGGTGCAATTTAGTGTCCTAAAACGATTTTGTTTTGATTACATGAAAAATCTTAGTTTAAATCATATTTTTGCATATTACTGTAATAAACGGAAAGTGTGAAAAGTGAGAAAAATCATGTTTGTTCTTGATTTTGTAATTCGGCCTACATTTAGAATTAAATTCCAATGTCTATAATTTTTATATAATATATTTTAATGATTATTGGCATGTATACATTAATGATGAATGATTGAATAGCATGTTGGTTGAAAGAATAACTCTAAACAAGTCTAGAGACAATTAGGCATACCTAGGGTTTCCTAACCCTATATTGTGATTGATATGGGTATATAATTAAGTGATATGGGAAATAGGTTCTTGATGGGTTAGTTATGAATTAAAGATCTTAAAAGGGTGATGGGATTGATTGTATGAATTGGTCATAAGAAATGAGCATGATACTTGAAAAATTACCTGTTAAGTTGATATATATAGAAAGTGTAAAGTGTCTTAAGTTGAATGATAAATTAAATTAATATTAAGATCATGATGTATTGTGTTTGACTTTAGAAAAGTCTTGATATGAGTTGTTATGTGATTTCGTGAAAGCCTACAAAGACTAAGTATGCAAGACTTTAAAAGTCAACATATTATGTGCAAGTGATGAGTGCACTTCTAAGTGCAACTCCAAGTGAATGTGAATATTATATGTGCATGGGGTAGTTATGGGATAGGATAGCATGATGTTAATCAAATACAAAGTATTTAATTATAATGAATAATAGAGCTTGAGGACTGTTAAAAGTTAAGGGTTATGAGTACTAGGAACAAAGGAACCATAAGGTGAGTAGACATTATAAACTTGTTACAAGTGCAAGTGATTTTGTTATGGGAACCTTTGAAATGTTAAAACCCAAGTCTCTTTTTTACTTTCAATTATTAATACATGAATTCTTTGTTAAGCTTGGGTTGCCAGAGGTTAATTAGTCCAAAGCCATTACTGTTTGTTCAATGATATGAAAGATCCTTTATAATTGTTGCCTTGCCTTATTTTCCTTCTGGAACCATATATTATTTTATCCTTTGATTGATAAGTGCAACTACTAGTGTTATCAAGCTACGTGCTATTATTTCTCAAGTGCTAATGTTATAAGTGATTGCCATTAGCTCTAGCTATGGTACCTCTAACCCTTTATGCATAAATCCTCATGCTGATGTAGGTAATCATTGAAACCTATACACATAGTCTTAACCTAATGGATAGGGGTAGTGTATCCACCTCAGCTAGAAGGGGCAGTTCTAGCCGTAGAGCCTGATTAGTTTCATGACTTTTTACAGGTTACAAATTGGAGTTGGAATTTGGTATGATGCCACCTCTCCCTTGAGTGAATTGAGCAGAGCCTTCACAAACGAGTGAATTGAGAAGGGTCTTCACTCACAAGTATTAAGTGTGATTTTTGCGAACCTTATTAAATTACAAACTGTGAGTCATGAGTTACAAATCATGATCTATGAGTTATAAGTTATGAGCCCTTTCTAAGGGATATGTGTTATTGTATAAGTTATATTGTTTACTCATTGAGATCATCTATCTCATGCTTTTTTCCTTGTATGGTTCTAGGTGAGCATTATGAGGTGGCAAAGTGATCGCTCAAGCAGCCTACTCTGCTTGGGAAATTTTCTTATCAAAATTTATTATCGTGCTATAAGATGATGAGTCACTAGACGCTTTAGCAGTCCTTATTTTAGGAGTTTATATTTAGAATATATTATTTATTTAATTATTTAATTTATTTGGAGTCTTAAATGTTCTTTTCATATGGATTATATTTAAAATATTTCAATACTATTCTTTCACTGGTTAAAGTTTTCATTATTATTGGATAATTAAGTTAATGCATGAGGTTTTGGTACGATTCTAGACTATGTTTGTATATGTATGAGTGGGTTCTACGGACTTGGGTGACCTTATGTCTCCCAATGTTCTAGGACCGTCATATCTCTAAAGTTAGGATGTGATAAAGATGGTATCAGAGCTGTAGTTTTTAAAAGTATAGTTTAGTTTTTAAAAGTCTAGTTTAGACTTGTCTAATTATTGGATTGATTAAGTATAACCCTGGAGCATAAGAATTCTTCTGTCATGTCACTTATAGTCTATTGCTGTTATAGTTCCTCAAAATCCAAATAAGTTATAGTACTCCTATGGTATTATTATTTGTGTGCCTCACGATCCTTTTATCAGATGACTATAAAGATCACCCCTATGAGAGGATCCAGACCTAGAGCACCCCGTGTGACTTGTAAGAGGACTTGGCCAAAGATGTTTGAGGTAGTCATGCCTGTGATCTGCCCCAAGAGGGAGGAGATCCTTGATAAGGAGGAGGACCTCGAGCACTACTTGGATTACAATTAGGTTTGTAATAAGATTCAAAAGCTAGAAGAGGACTATTCAAATCTAGCAAAGGAAAATCAAAGTCTAAGGTCCCTAGTGCAAACTTTGAGAGAGGATATTGAGCATATTAGGGTAGGGATTGTTGAGCATAGGAGAGACTACTCACCATCGAGGTCTTTGTCTTCGATTGGTCGTCGATAGGATAGAGATCTTCTTTGTTACCGATGTGGTAGCAGTGGTCATGTCACTCTCAAGTGCTCTCCTATTGATCATTCACCTACTTGATCTTGGAGGCAACTCGATGACTACCCTAGTAGAGGACACACGAGGGCTAGGACAAGTAATTGGTGATGATTAGTGTAATGACGTAGTACCTTATATGATATGTGTGATATTTCCTTTAATTGCTTAGTTACTTAGTATGGAAAGATTTATTTTATTGCCTATGACATGATTGACTTTATATGATAGGGAAGTTCAAAATGGTATAAGTTACATGTTATATGATTATGATATATGATATATGCCTTGATATATATATGCTATATGATAAATGCTGTGCGATATGTGATATGAGATGTGATATGATATGATAATAAGGTTAGATGGGTTAGAGGGGAATTAGTACTAAGTTCCTTTGTCATGATAGCAGAATGCATCCCAAGAAAAAGGTTCGCACAACTCCAACCCGTTAGGGCTAATGAGGATGCAATATCAGATACTACCTCGAACGCTGCCTCTGCATCGATGAGGTCAAAGGAAAGATCTAACTCGAAGGCACCAACTGCGGGTTCTAACAAAAAAGCCTCTTTACAGGAGGTTTATGCCATATGCAAGGAAATGAGGGACTTGCACAAGGGATTGGATGAGCTGCGAGCTCAAAGGTGGGAAGTGCTGCCAACACAAGAAAGGAATGGAGTTCCACCACCTACAGTAGTGGCACCTGCTTGGAGGAAGAGGAAGCGACTTCCTAATGAAGGGATGACTGTTGCAGAGTACAAAAAGCTATAACCACCTACTTTATGTAGTGAGGTGATATTATATGATGGGTGCTCATGTTAAATGCATGCTAAGTATGATATTTTGATAGTAGGGTTAAGTGGATTAGAAAGAGAAGTTGACTAAGTTTTTATCTAATTTAGATTAATGATTGATGGATGTTATGCGGTATGAAATGCTTATATGTTACAATGGTTTGATATATGAATTATATGGAGTTATTAAATGATAATTGTGATTGATGCCATAAGAAGAGAAATGATATTTAATAATGATCAGTAAGAGAATGAAACAAATCAATTACATTATATATACATAAGTATACGGTATGAAGTAAGTAAAGTATATTAAGGAATTTATGGTTTAGATGCTACCATATAGACTAGAATAGCAAGAAAGGTAGGAATTTCTTTATCACTTATGTTAATATCAAGTATAGTCAAAGGAGGAATATTAATCTAGTGTGATTTAAAAGAAGAAGGTATTATTCCCATTCGAAATTCTAGTGCAAGATGTTTGATTGATTTTGGTGATACACATTCATTTATGCCTCTATGTTTTGCTAAAAGTTTTGGTAGAGATAAGGAATTATTGAATGAACCCTTAGTAGTGTCAACTTCTTTGTGAATAATGATGGAAGTAAAGTATATGTTTAAGGACTGTGAGGTAAACATTGATGGATGGAAACTTCCTGTAGAGTTGTTAGAACTTGGTGTCCTAGAATTTGATGTGATCTTAGGAATGGATTGGATATATAAGTATGGAGCTTGTATTGACTGTAGAGAAAAGCAAGTAGAACTTCAAACTAAGGATGGGAAGAAATTTGTGTATTAAGGATATACCTATGATTAAGGTCCATTAGCAAAATCATAGAATGGATGAGTGTACTTAGGAAGCTAAGAAAGGGATACAGTAGAAGCATTCCCAGTTTTTTGAGAACATATAAGTAAGTATTTAAATTTAAGGATGAATTTCTTTTAGGGGGGAGAATATAACAACCCACAATCACCCTAGGAATTTTCACAACAAATTTCTTGAATTTAGAATTATTAATACTAAGTGTGTGCTTTTATAAAAATTCATATGTTATGTGCTTGATGGGTATGTGGTATGTTAGATTAGCTCTAATATGCATGATATGAATTATTACTAAGAAATAAGTGATTTATATGAAGTGCATGAGCATAAAATAACTTATTGCACATAAAATGAATTTTCATGCAAAAAATAATTTTTAAGCATAAAATATTTTTTATGAGCATTTTAAAAATATTTTAAATAAATATTTTAGGGGTAATTTTAATAAAAATAATAAAAAAATATTTTATTTTTAATCACCTATGATCAACCTATAAATTAAATAAAAAACCCAAATTTCCAAAAGACTATTGCACCAAAACACTCCTAACCTAGCTCAGTAAGGGTAGTCTTGGAAATTGCCCAAAACCATACATATTTAAAGGGGAATTTTGGCCAGTCCCAACTTAGACAGCCACCATTCTATTTTTTCTCATTTTTCAGTAAAAAATTCTCTCAAAAATATTCTCTCAATCGAAATTCACAAGGTGCCTTTAAACCTTTCGATTTCACGACCATTTCATAAGTTTTTCCTTTTCTTTCAATTTGTTATTTGATTTTTATGAAACTAATCATGAGAAATTTATTCTGAACTAAGTATTTACTGATTTCTATTGATTAAATTTGGCTTAGGTGAATTTTTGAGAGAGAAATTGATTTTTCTATTCAAAACACAAACCTCTCTACACGAATCCTTCGAAGGTGAACCCTAAAATTCAAAGTTTGAAATTTTCATGCATAGCAAGGGGAGGGGCTGCCAATTTGTGTTTTATTATGTTTTAAATGGATTTTTGTTATTTTTAGATGAAAAATATCGAATAAGATCATGTTTTTATATATTATTGTAATGATCAGAAAAGTACGAAAAGCAAGGAAGTTCATGATCTTCACCCTCCAACCTATAATTGGAATTTTCAAGCATATGTTATACCAATAGGTGCTGATTTGTGTATATTTAAATGATAAATTGATTTTTGTTATGATTGAATGAAGAATAATGCTTTAAATCACATGTTTACATATTACTATAATGATCGGAAAGTATTAAAAACAAGCTAGAAGCATGGTTTTCAACCTAAGAACTAAAGTTGGGAAATTTTAATGCATGAATACATATGTAGGTGCTGATTAGTGTAATTTAGTGTCCTAAAATGATTTTTTTTATTACATGAAAAATCTTAGTTTAAATCATGTTTTTGTATATTACTGTAATAAATGGAAAGTGCAAAAAGTGAGAAAAATCATGTTTATTCTTGATTGTGTAATTTGGCCTACATTGGGAATTCAATTCCAATGTTTATAATTTTTATATGATATATTTTAATGATTATTGGCATGTATACATTAATGATGAATGATTGAATTGCATGTTGATTGAAAGAATAACTCTAGACAAGTCTAGAGACAATTAGCCATACCTAGGGTTTCCTAATCCTATGTTGTGATTGATATGTATATATGATTAAGTGATATGGAAAACAGGTTCATGATGGGTCAATAATGAATTAATAATCTTAATGGGTGATGGGATTGACTGTACGAATTGGTCATAAGAAATGAGCATGATACTTGAAAGATTACTTGTTAAGTTGATATATATAGAAAGTGAAAAGTGTACTAAGTTGAATGATAAATTGAATTGATATTAAGATCATGATGTATTGTGTTTGACTTTAGAAAAGTCTTGGTATGAGTTGTTATGTGATTTCATGTGAGCCTATACAGACTAAGTGTGCAAGACTTTAAAAGTCAACATGTTATGTGGAAGTGATGAGTGCACTTCTAAGTGCAACTCGAAGTGAATGTGAATGTTATATGTGCATGAGTTAGTTATAAGATAGGGGTAACAACCCATATCTACCCTAGGAGTTTTTGTGACAAATTGCTTGAATTAAGAGTTATTGTGACAAAATATTTGATTTTATGAAAATTCATGCGTGACGTGATTTATGAGTTGGGGCACATTAAATTAATTTTAATATACCTAATATGAATTATTATTGTGAAATAAATGATTTAAATAAAATGCATTAGTATGAAATAATTTATTTTTCGTAAAATGAATTTTCATGTAAAAAAGCGATTTTTAAGCATAAAATAATTTTATGAGTATTTTAAAATAATTTTTAAAATAAATATTTTTGGGGAAAATATTACAGAAATAATAAGAAAAATATTCTTTTTATTTTTAATTATAATCAGCCCAAAATTTAAATAAGAAGCCCAAATACCCAAAAGCCCACCACACTAAAATCCTTCTAACCTAGTTCATTAAGGGTATTAGTGGAAATTGCACCCAAACCGTAATATATATTCTAAAATTTGGCCAGACTAGAGTTCGAGCAGCCATCACCTTATTTTTCCTGTATCTTGGTAGGAAAATCCTCTCAAAATATTTCTCTCTACCAAAATTAAGAAAATGCCTTTCTGTTTCGCGATTTCTTGACCGTAATCATAAGTTTTTCTTCTCTTTCGATTTCTAAACTGATTTCTATAAAATAAATTATGGGAAAATTATTTTAAACTGGTTGGTTACTGACTTTTACAAATTAAATTCTATTTGGGTGAGTTTTTGGGAGAGAAAATCTATTTTCTACTGAAAACACAATTCTTTCCGTGAGATTTCTCCAAAAGTGAATTCTATAACTTAAAGTCACAATTTTTATGCATAAACATCACTAGGGGGCAATTTGTGCATTGTTGTTTTCTAAACTGATTTTTGATTTGTTTTGATGAAAAATATTGGATTAAATAATATTTCTACATATTTCTGTGATGACCAGAAAGTTTTAAAAAACAAAGGAGTTCAAGGTTTTTGTGTTAGAACTTAGAAGTTGGAAAATTTTATTGTTAAGCTAATATGTGGCTGCCGATTTGTGTGAGGAAGTACTCTAATGCGATATTTGTTTTGCTTTGATGAAAAATAATGATTTGAATCATGTGTCTGTATATTGCTGTAATGAACGAAAAGCACGGAAAGTGCGAAAACTCATGATTTTTCACGTAAGCCTTAAAACTTGGATTTTTTTTTTTGTATAAATACTATCTATGGTTGCTGAATCATGCTTGGATGTGTTCTAAACTAATATTTTCTGGGATCAAATGAAAAATAATAGTTTAAACAATCTGTTTATATATTTCTGAAATGACAAAAAAATACCGAAAACAAGAAAACTCATGGTTTTATACTCTATAATTCAAAAGTTGAATTTTTATGGATAAACAACTCCAAGTGTAGTTGATTCATAGGAATTAAAATTCTAAAATGATTTTTGTTGTATTTAGATGAAAAATCTTAGTTCAAACCATGGTTTTACATATTTGTGAGATAGACGGAAAGTGCGAAAAGAAAAAGAATTTAGTTTTTACTTTGGTGATGCATTCGGCCTATATAAATATTTTTGTTCCAATGTTTATAATTTTTATGTGATGTTTTTTGATGATTATTGATATGTATGTGTGTATAATAAATGATAAAATTACATGTTAGCTGAAGGTATGATCCTAGGTAAGCTTAAATGCTTTTTAGTATACTTAAGGTATCTTAACCTTATATTGTGTTTAGAATGCAAATGTGATTGGGAAATTTGGAACTAGATCTTATGATGACTGTGATGAACACATGTTATGAGTTGATGAAGTGAAAATTGTTTGAAAAGGAGCATAAGAGTTAAGCATGACACTTGAAAGGTTAATTGCTAAGTTGACATGTATGCAAGGGTAAAGTGTATTAAGATGATTATTAAAGTAAATTGATATTGAGGCAATAATATTATGATGAACTTAAAAAGGTATTGATATGATTGTAATGTGTACTCATGTGAGCTTATAAGGCCTAAGTATGCAAGACTTTTAAAGTCAATGTATTATGTGCAAATGATGTGTACGCTTATATGTGCAACTCTAAGTGTATGTGTATGATATATGTGCATAGGATAGTTATGGGATAGGAGTGTACTAAATATTAAATGAAATATTATGTTTGTGTTTGAGGAGCTTTAGAAGTGCAAAGGGACTACGTATATTAGGAGCAAAGGAACCCCAAGATGAGTAAACACTATGTTCACGTTACAAGTGTGAGTAAACATTGTATTCATTCTATAAGTGCAAGAAACATTTTGTTATGTCACAAATATGTGATATCATGTTATGTGAGTCTTTGTGATCATTGAAACCCAAGTTCTTTCTATTCTAAAATATTATTATATGAATTCTTTGACAAGCTTGGGTTGCCAAGGGACATTTGGTCCAAAACTATTTTGTTATCCAATGAGAATTTCTTGTGATTAATACCCCAACTTACATTCTTTCTGGAACTACACTATCATTGTCTCTTTTGTTCAAAAGCTAAACCACTATTATTATTGGAATACATGTTATTATTGCCTTATGTGATATTGTTAATTGTGATTACCATTAGCTCTAGCTATGGTACCTTTTACCCTTTATGCAGAATCCTCGTACCGATGCGGGTAATCATCGGAACCTATGTACACGATTTTAACCCGATGGATAGGGGTAGTGTATCCACCTCAACTAGAAAGGGGCGGTTCTAGCCATAGAGCCTGACTAGCTTCATGCCTTATAAGTGATAGGAGTTGGAATTTGGTATAAGGCCACCTCTCCTTTATAAGTTCGAGTGATAGAGCAGTAGCCTTCACTTTTTATAAGTTATAAGTGTGATTTTTGCAAACTTACCAAGTTGAACCCTTGCTAAATTACAACTTGATTCATGAATTATAAATCATGAACTATGTGTATAAGCTATGTGTTTCCTTTTCAAAGAAATATGTGATAATGTATGTGCCTTATCATTTACTCATTGAGATCCTCTATCTCACCCCTTTTTCCTTGTGTGGTTCCAAGTGAGCAAATGTGAGGAGGCAAGGTGATGGCTCAAGCATTCTACTTTGCTTAGGGGATTCCTTGTCCAAGTTATCAATAATACTATTTTATGAAGTCTTGTCATTAGATGCTCTGGGAATGTTGATTGATACTCATTTGTGATATATTATTTTCCTTATGGATTTTATGTGTAATGTTTAATTATAGACTTCTGCAATTAAAGGTATTCATCTAAAGGTTTTAAATGAGTTATTGTAAGAGGTTTGGTATGATCCTAGGCATGATTTGTTTATGTGTGAGTGGGTTTTATGGGTATGGGTGACCTTAAGTCTCCCCATGTTCCAGGACTGTCATATCTCTAAGATTGGGATGTGACAAAGGTGGTATCAGAGCCATAGTTTTTAAAAGTCTAGTTTAGGCTTGTCTTATATGAGTTGCTTAAGTAAAATCCTAGAGCATAAGAATTTTCCTGTCTTGTCACTTGCAGTCTATCGCTAGCATAGTTCTGTGAAATCCTAGTTGATTTTAGTAATCGTTGTTATTGTTTGCTTGCCTTATGATTTTGCTAATAGATGACCAAGAAGATTACACCTGCTCGAGGACTGCGACCCAGAGTACCCTATGTAACCTATAAGAGGACTTGGCTGAAAATGTTCAAGAAAGTCATATATGTGATTCGCCCCATAAAGGAGGAGACCCCTGACAAAGAGGAGGACCCTAAGGAGCACTTAGATCCTGATTGGGTTTATAGTAAGATCCAAAAATTGGAGGATAAATATTCATACTTGAAGGAGGAAAACTGACATCTTAAGGTTATGATTCATGCACTAAGAGAGGATATAAAGCAACTAAGGTTAGGGATTGTTGAGTATGGAGGAGACTACTTGCCAGTGAGGTTTGTGTCTTTGATGAATCGCCATCAAGATAGAGATCCTCTTTGCTACCACTATGGCAGTAGTGGCCATATCACTCTTGATTGCTTGGAGGTGGACACGAGAGCTAGGTCAAGTAGATGGTGATGATCGATGTAATGGCATAGCAATTTATATGATATGAATGATTTTTCCTTAATTGCCTAGTTACCTAGTATGAGATGATTTCTTTTATCATTATGACATGATGTTATATTATGAGATATATGCTAGGTGATATGTGTCCTATGATGTGATATTATATGATGGGTGCTCATGTTAATACATGCTAGGTATGAAAATTTGATAGTGGGGTTGAGTGGATTAAAAAGAGAAGTTGACTAAGTTTTGATCCAATTTAGATTAATGATTGATAGGTATAATGTTGTGAAGTATGAAATGCTTACATGTTACAATGGTTGATATATGAAGTAAATGGAGTTATTAAGATTGATGCCAAAATAAGAGGAAGGATATTTAATAATCAGTAGGAGAATGAAATGAATCAGTTACATTATATATAAGTATATGGTATGAAGTAAGTGAAGTACATTAAGGAATTTGTGGCATAAATGCTACCTTATAGACAAGAACAACAAGAAAGCTAGGGATTTCTTTATCACTTACATAGATATCGATTATAGTCAAAGGAAGAATTTTTATCTAGTGTGATTTAAAAAGAAAAAGGTATTATTCCCATTTAAAGTTCTGGTACAAGATGCTTGATTGGTTCTAGTGCTACAAATTCGTTTGTGTCTTCATATTTTGCTAGGAGTCTTGGCAAAGATAAGAAATAAATTAATGAACCCTTAGTAGTGTTGACCCTTTGGGGAGAAATGATGGAAGTAAGGCATTGTTTAAGGATTGTGAGGTAGAAATTGATGGACGGCAACTTCTTGTATTGACTATAGAGGAAAGCAATTAAAATTTTGAACTAAGGATGGGAGATATTGATGTATCAAGGAGATATTTATGATTTAAAGTTTACTAGCGTAATCATGGAATGGATAAGTATACTTAGGATGTCGAGGAAGGGATGGGGTAGAAGCATCCCTACTTTTTTGAGAATTTGTGAGTAAGTATTGAAATTCGAGGATGAATTTCTTTTAAGAGGGGAAGATATAAAAGTATAAGTATTATCAGATTTGGAATGTTGATAAAAGGATAAGTATGATGCTAGTAGAGATTCTTTGGTGATGAGATTCCTTTGAGTATATAGGGTGCAATTAGAGTATAAGGATTTGAACTTTTATAAGATGACAGATGTTAAGGCCATATGAATTATAAATTTGAGAATCCATAAGGACTTGATCTATGAGGGTATAACATGATTTTAAGATAAAATGTTCTAAATTTGATTTAATTATGTACTTGTGTCTAGTGTGTCTGTCTATATGCATTGAGTTTTGCTTTACGAAATCATACATCATGAACCGCATCAAGCATTGCATTAAGGTTGCCTGTCACATGCAATAATGAAAATGTTTTAGTTCTTATAAATGATCCTATGCAGTTTTGAAAATTTAAATAGTTTTGAACATACCTGAAAGGGATTGGAGTCCTTTGGATGAGAAATGTTCTGAGGCATTAGATGCAATAATGTTCAATTAAGGTTATTAGAAAATTTAATAGTAATCTTTAGTACAGGAAGAATTTTTATTGAGATAACCTAGAATGGCATGGATTTGGAAAGATATAAGAGTTGCATAAAGATTTTATTGAATAGCAATGGTATTAGAAGGTTTATTACTTTAATATGGATAAGTTAAATGATTAGGAATGTGAAGTATTTTAAGATGCAAGTGGAAACCTAAAGTGAGATGATATTACGAGCTAAAGGTATGAAAATTACGAGGCATTAGGTATTTGGGTCATAATAACGATGTATATATTATAGAGTAAGTCTGAAATAGTTATGAAAAGTTTATTTGAGATTGTAAATTAAAACAATTCAAGTTTGTTTGGAATATGATATATATAGGAATATTTGTCAAGTTTAAATATGTTTTAATTGAATGATGGCAGTGTAGAAATCGTAATGTTAGCAAGGTACTAAACACGAAAATATTTATTAAGGATATAATAGATTAAGTAATAATTATTAATATGGAAAGAGAATTATTGAATATCAGTTGGAGTTATTAATTTGGAGTTATTTGCTAGACTCTTATAGGACTAATGTGATAAATAATGAATGGAAGTAGTGAGTAAGGTGTTATTATATATGTTAACATTACTAGAGATATAAGGAAAAGAAATGCTTGGGATTATATGTGATTAAAGGTGAAATTAAAGGTTTTATTACTTTTTTCCAAGGTTAAGGGATACAAATTACTAAGGATTTTTAAGATTTGTTTGAACACGAGATTAACATAGGTGTAGATTAAGCTAAAAGTTTATCGATGTGATTCTTTTTGACAGATTGTACTGTATTTAATAAGTTGATTGTAGTTAGATATTGAGGTTGAGTGGCAGAGCAGAAGCATGGCAGAGAAGTTAAGTAAGTGTTTTGTGCGGCTAGATTTGGAAATTTGAGGACAAATTTCTTTTAAGGGGGGGGGGGGGGGGGGGAGGGGGGGGTGTTGGGTGGTGAATATAACAACCCACTTCTACCCTAAGAGTTTTCGTGACAAATTGCTTGAATTAAGAGTTATTGTGACAAAATATTTGATTTTATGAAAATTCATATGTGACGTGATTTATGAGTTTGGGGTATATTAAATTAATTTTAATATGCCTAATATAAATTATTATTGTGAAATAAATGATTTGAATAAAATATATTAGCATGAAATAATTTATTTTTCATAAAATGAATTTTCATGTAAAAAGGAGATTTTTAAGCATAAAATAATTTTATGAGTATTTTAAAATAATTTTTAAAATAAATATTTTTGGGGGAAATATTATAGAAATAATAAGAAAAATATTCTTTTTATTTTTAATTATAATCAGCCCAAAATTTAAATAAAAAGGCCAAATACCCAAAAGCCCACTACACTAAAATCCTCCTAATGTAATTCATTAGTGGAAATTACACCCAAACCCTAATATATATTCTAAAATTTGGCCAACTAGAGATCCAACAGCCATCACTTTATTTTTTCCATATCTTGGTAGAAAAATCCTCTCAAAATATTTCTCTCTATTGAAATTAAGAAAACACCTTTCTGTTTCGCGATTTCTTGACCGTAATCGTAAGTTTTTCTTCTCTTTCGATTTCTAAACTGATTTCTATAAAATAAATTATGGGAAAATTATTTTGAACTGGTTGATTACTGATTTTTACAAATTAAATTCTGTTTGGGTGAGTTTTTGCGAGAGAAAATATATTTTCTACCGAAAACACAATTCTTTCTGTGAGATTTCTCCAAAGGTGAATTCTATAACTTAAAATCATAATTTTTATGCATAAACATCACTAGGGGAGGCAATTTATGCATTGTTGCTTTCTAAACTAATTTTTGATTTGTTTTGATGAAAAATATTGGATTAAATAATATTTCTACATATTTCTGTGATGACCGGAAAGTTTCAAAAAACAAAGGAGTTCAAGTTTTTTAGAAGTTGGAAAATTCTATTGTTAAATTGATATGTGGCTGCTGATTTGTGTGAGGAAGTACTCTAATGTGATATATGTTTTGCTTTGAAGAAAAATAATGGTTTGAATCATGTGTCTGTATATTGCTGTAATGAACGAAAAGCGTGAAAACTCATGATTTTTTACCTAAGCCTTAAAACTTGGAATTTTTTTTTATATAAATACTATCTATGGCTGCCGAATCATGCTTGGATATATTCTAAACTAACATTTGCTGAGATTGAATGAAAAATAATAGTTTAAACAAACGTTTACATATTTCTGAAGTGACCGAAAAATACCAAAAACAAGAAAACTCATGGTTTTGTACTCTATAATTCAAAAGTTGAATTTTTATATGAATTCTTTGAAACCCAAGTTCTTTCTATTCTAAATATTATTATATGAATTCTTTGACAAGCTTGGGTTGCCAAGGGACATTTGGTTTAAAACTATTTTGTTATCCAATGAGAATTTCTTGTGATTAACACCTCAACTTATATTCTTTCTGGAACTACACTATCATTGTCTCTTTTTTTCGAAAGCTAAACAACTATTGTTATTGGAATACATTTTATTGTTGCCTTATGTGATATTGTTAATTGTGATTACCATTAGCTCTAGCTATGGTACCTTTTACCCTTTATGCAGAATCCTCGTGCTGATGTGAGTAATCATCGAAACCTGTGCACACGGTCTTAACCCGATGGATAGGGGTAGTGTATCCACGTCAACTAGAATGGGGCGGTTCTAGCCGTGGAGCCTGATCAGCTTCATGCCTTATAAGTGATAGGAGTTGGAATTTGGTATAAGGCCACCTCTCCTTTATAAGTTCGAGTGATAGAGTAGTAGCCTTCACTCTTTATAAGTTTTAAGTGTGATTTCTGCAAACTTGCCAAATTGAACCCTTGTTAAATTGCAACTTGATTCATGAATTATAAATCATGAACTATGTGTATAAGCTATGTGTTTCCTTTTCAAAGAAATATGTGATAATGTATGTGCCTTATCATTTACTCATTGAGATCACCTATCTCACCCCTTTTTCCTTATGTGGTTCCAGGTGAGCAAATGTGAGGAGGCAAGGTGATAGCTCAAGCATTTTACTTTGCTTGAGGGATTCCTTGTCCAAGTTATCAATCATACTATTTTATGAAGTCTTATCATTAGATGCTCCGGGAATGTTGATTGATACTCATTTGTGATATATTATTTTCCTTATGGAATTTATGTGTAATATTTAATTATAGACTTATGCAATTAAAGGTATTCATCTAAAGGTTTTAAATGAGTTATTGTAAGAGGTTTGGTATGGTCCTAGGCATAATTTATTTATGTGTAAGTGGATTTTATGAGCGTGGATGACCTTAAGTATCCCTATGTTATAGGACCGTCATATCTCTAAGGTTGGGATGTGACAATAGGATAGCATGTTGTTAATCAAATATGAAGTATTTAATTGTAATGAATAATAGAGCTTGAGGACTATTAGAAGTCAAGGGCTAAGATTACTAGGAGCAAAGGAACCACAAGGTGAGTAAACATTATAAACGCGTTGCAAGTGCCAGTGATTATGTGATGGGAACCTTTGAATTGTTGAAACCCAAGTCTTTTTTCTACTTTCAATTATTAATGTATGAATTCTTTGTTAAGCTTGGGTTGCCAAAGGACAATTGGTCCAAAGCATTATTGTTTGTTCAATGATACGAAAGATCCTTTGTAATTGTTGCCTTACCTTATTTTCCTTCTAGAACTACATATCATTTTATCCTTTGATCGATAAGTGCAACTGCTATTATTATTAGGCTACGTGTGATTGTTTCTTAAGTGCTAATTTTATAAGTGATTACCATTAGCTCTAGTTATGGTACCTCTAACCCTTTATGCTGAAATCCTCGTGTTGATGCGGGTAATCATCAGAACCTATGCACATGGTCTTAACCCGCTGGATAGGGGTAGCGTATCCACCTCAGCTAGAAGGGGTGGTTCTAGCCGTGAATCTTGATCAGTTTCATGACTCTTTACAAGTTATAAGTTGGGAGTTGGAATTTAGTATGACACCACCTCTCTCTTTAGTGAATTGGGCAAGATCTTCACTCACAAGTATTAAGTGTGTTTTCTATGAACCTTATTAAATTTCAAACTATGAGTCATGAGTTACAAATCATGATCTATGAGTTATAAGTTATGAGCCCTTTTTTAAGGGATATGTGTTATTGTATAAGTTATATTGTTTACTCATTGAGATCATCTTACCTCTTTTTCCTTGTGTGGTTCTAGGTAAGCATTATGAGGAGGCAAGGTGATCGCTCAAGCAACCTACTCTTATTGGGAAATTTCCTTGTCAAAATTATTATCGTGCTATAAGATGATGAGTCTCTAGATGCTCTAGGAGTCCTTATTTTGGGAGTTTATATTTGGAATATATTATTTTTTTAATTTATTTGGAGTCTTATATATTTATTTCATATGGATTATTTTTGAAGTATTTCAATACTATTCTTCCGCTGGTTAAAGTTTTCATTATTATTTGATAATTAAGTTAATGTATGAGGTTTTGGTATGATCTAGGCAATGTTTGTATATGTATTAGTGGGTTCTACGGGCATGGGTAACCTTATGTCTCCCCATGTTCTAGGGTCGTTGTATCTCTAAAGTTGGGATGTGACAAAATTGTCTCATTGCTCACATTTCCACTCTTCTTGGCTTTTGATGTTAACTTTATACTTCCATCAGGTTATATAAACTCTAAGTCTATTATACCCTAGGTACAGGCAAGTGTACCTATCGTTCGTGTAGTACAACACAAAAGAGGTTGCTCCCATAGAGAAACTATATAATTGTTAGCTTAAACATTAATTATTGTCTAGTACATCAAATTTCTAGTAAAACTAAAATTAAATTATATTGAAAATTAACTATATTAACTAATTGCAGAAAATTGATGAAATCAATGGGAAAGAATAAATGTTTTAATTATCTAGAAAGAAATTCACCCTAGCTCCTCATATATTTCATGAATTACAAATAATCAAATCAAACCATGAATCAAGTTAACAACCCTAAAATTAGAATTAAACCTTTCTCATATGAATTAATCCCCTTTTCCATAAGCAAATTAAATAGAATATCTTCTTATTCAATTAGTTAGGAAAAGTGTTAAGATCAAGGAGTTAAAGCCAAAGGACTTTGTAAACCTATCTCTAGTGTCCTAAGCAATCCCTAATATTCATGAGTGATTAGATCAAATCAAGGGTATCTCTACTCCTTAATAAAAAATCAGATATCAAATCAACAAGCTAGCAATTGTTAATCAGAATTTATCAATATAAATCATGAATATAACTCAACCCAAGGATGATTTGATTGAAAACCTAATCATTCAATCTATACAATCAAAAATAGGGTTTATCCCATTCAGATAAATAAAGTTTAGTTCACGATAAATCTAAAGAACAATGAACAAGAAAGATGGGAATGAAAAATCAAATAATCCATAGATAAGTTCTTAAAAATATTCTTTTCTATCTTGAATCACCCACTTTAAATCCTTTTAAATCCTCTTTTTCCCCTTAATTTTGGCTATGATTTTCTTCTCAAAAAGTTCTCTAGAAATAAAACTCTTTAAAAGATCAGAATGCCCCTCGATTTCTCTTTGAAACATCTTTTAAAGGTGCACTTTTCTCTTGAAATGGTATGGAACATGCCCATGTTCCAGGGCTTATTAGCGTTTGTCTTCTTACAAAACTTAGCTCTTTAATATGGGCTGCTATACACCCAAATACATGAATAGGATGTTCAACATGCCCTGTATACACCTATGTTCTTGAGCATGTTAACCACTGTATCCTTGAGTCTTTGCTCAAAATTCATTGAATTTGCTCCTTAGCTTTGCAATTTCTAAATGAATTGATCCATGGTCTGCAAATTAGCTTAATCCCTTAAATTATTCTGATAACACACTTAACAAACAAATTAAACTCAATTTATTGATAAAACACAGTAAGAACAAGGGATAAAATCTAATAAGGTATGCACTTATCAAATCCCTCCACACTTGAGCATTTGCTTGTCCTCAAGCAAATTAAATTAAGATAGTAGTTTGAAATAAAATTTCCTCCCTCAACTTCAAAACAAATCATCAAAATGGACAACAACTCACTCATCTTGAAAACTTGAAATCTTCAATCAAATACCAATTCTCAAACATGATAGTCATATCAAGAGATCTTCATGTCCAATTCTACAAATTCTCGAGTCCAAACTACATAATTAAAGATTTGTGCAAACTATTCCATAACAACAAAAGTTAAAGCAAAGTAGATTTATAAAGATTTTCTCCTAGGTATTTGACCACTTCCTTGGTTTTGTTTTCTTTCTTTTTTTTATCCAATTAATGGAGCAAGACCTTGTTTGAATTGTCATTCTAACCTTTAGACGCAAGTGTAAACATTTGTGATGCTAACTCTTGGTTACTCAGCTAGAATCACAATTTCAAATGGCTACTAGCACTATTCATAATCTCAACTCTAGGATTTTAATGAGTTAAGATCAGCAAAATAGATTAAAATTTAAAGCTCATTTTGCTTATTTAACTTAACACACATTTTATTTTCCAAGAAAAATAATCAAGCTCCCTATGATATTAGAAATTTCTACCAAACCTTAAACAAAAGTCACAATGGAATAAAATAAGCACAAAAATATAATAACCCACACCCACCCTAGGAGTTTTCATGATCAATTTGTTTGACTTATAACTATTAAGGCTAAGTGTGTGCTTTTATGGGAATTTATGTGCTATGAGATTGATGAGTATGTGGCATGTTAGATTAATTCTAATATGCATAATATGAGTTATTATTGTGAAATAAATGATTTATATAAAGTGTGTTAGCATAAAATAATTTATTGTGCATAAAATAAATTTTCATGTAAAAAGACAATTTTTAAGCATAAAATAATTTTATGCATATTTTTAAAAATGATTTTTAAATAAATGTTTTGGGAGAAATTTTCATGAAAATAATAAGAAAAATATTTTATTTTTAATTACCCACAATCAGCCCCTAAATTAAATAAAAAGTCCAAATACCTAAAAGCCCATTACACTAAAACACTCATAACCTAACTCATTAAGGATAATTTTGGAAATTACCCGAAACCCTATATATCAATTCAAGAAATTTGGCAAGTCCTTGAATTCCAATAGCCACCCTCTGTTATTTCATTTTTTTGGAAGAAAAATTCTCTCAAATTTATTCTTTCTACCAAAATTCACAAAACATCTTTAATCTTTGCATTTCTTGACCGTATTCGTAAGTTTTTCTTTCCTTTCAATTACTTATTTGATTTCTATGAAATAAATTTTAAGAAAATTATTTTGCACTAGGAATTACTGATTTCTACATATTTAATTCAATTTGGGTGAGTTTTTGAAAGAGAAATTAATTTCTATACCGAAAACATCAACCTTCCTATGCTATTTCACTAAAGGTGAATCCTATAATTCAAAAATTGAAATTTTCAAACATAAATTCATTTGGGGGGGGGGGGGGGGGGTGGGGGGCTACTGCATATTGTGATTCTAAGCTAATTTTTAATGTGTTTTGATGAAAAATATTAGATTAGATCATATTCTTACATATTACTATAATAATTGAAAAGTTTAAAAAAATAAGGAAATTCAAAGTTTTTGCCCTAGAACTTAAAATTTGGAAAATTCTATGATTTGATAATTCTATGGCTATTGAATTATGGTGATTGATATTCCAAACTAATATTTTTTTTTTGGATGAAAAATAATGATTTAAATCATATGTTTATATATTACTGTAATGAACGGAAAGCATAGAAAGCTAGAAAACTCATGATTTTCACTCTAAACCCTAAACTTGGAATTTTCAAGCATGAGAATTGTCCATGGCTGACCGATTCATGTGTATTAGTATTCTAAACTGATATTTGTTGTGATTAAATGAAAAATAATGATTTAAATCACATGTTTACATATTACTGCAATGACCGAAAAGTACCGAAAATAAGAAAACTCATGGTTTTCATCCTAAAACTTAAAGTTGGAAATTTTCATGCATATGGATTTATATATATTCCAATTCCTACATATTTATGTTTTAAAATGATTTTTGTTTTGATTACATGAAAAATCTTGGTTCAAACTATGTTTCTACATATTACTGTAATAGACAAAAAGTGTGAAAAGTAAGAAAAATTTAGTTTGTCTCTTAATAGGGTATTTAGCCTACCATGGGATTTTTATCCCAATGTCTATTATTTTTATGTAATGTAAATGATTATTGACATATATGTATGTATGATAAATGGTTAAATTGCATATTGGTTGAAGAAATGACTCTAGACAAGCTTAGAGGCACTTTGGTATACTTAAGGTATCTTAACCTTAAGTTGTGACTAGAATGTGAATGTGATTGGAAAATATCGAAATAGATTTTATGATGAATTGATAATGAATTAGTGATCTTGAATTGATGAAGAGATTGATTGAATGAATGGGTCATAAGAGATAAGCATGACACTTGAAAGGTTATTTGTTAAGTTGACATGTATGGAAGTGTTAAGCGTACTAAGTTAATTGATAAAGTGAACTAATATTAAGATAATGATATTGTGTTGACCTTAGAAAGGTATTGACATGAATTATGATGTGTTTTCATATGGGCCTATAAAGGCTAAGTGTGCAAGACTTTTAAAAGTCAACATGTTATGTGCAAATGATGAGTGCACTTATATGTGCAACTCCTAGTGTATGTGAATGTTATATATGCATCGGGTAGTTATGGGATAGGATAGCATCATGATTAAATAAATACTAAGTATTAAATTAAATATTATAAGAGAGCTTAATGTGTTTTGATGAAAAATATTAGATTAGATCATATTCTTACATATTACTATAATAATTGAAAAGTTTTAAAAAATAAGGAAATTCAAGGTTTTCGCCCTAGAACTTAAAATTTGGAAAATTCTATGATTTGATAATTCTATGGCTACTGAATTGTGGTGATTGATATTCCAAACTAATATTTGTTTTGTTTGGATGAAAAATAATGATTTAAATTATGTGTTTATATATTACTGTAATGAACGGAAAGCGTAGAAAGCTAGAAAACTCATGATTTTCACTCTAAACACTAAACTTGGAATTTGCATGCATGAGAATTGTCTATGGCTGACCGATTGGTGTGTATTAGTGTTCTAAACTGATATTTGCTGTGACTAAATGAAAAATAATGATTTAAATCACATGTTTACATATTGCTGTAATGACCGGAAAGTACCGAAAATAAGAAAACTCATGGTTTTTCATCCTAAAATTTAAAATTGGAAATTTTCATGCATATGGATTTATATATATTCCAATTCCTACATATTTATGTTTTAAAATGATTTTTGTTTTGATTACATGAAAAATCTTGTTTCAAACCATGTTTCTACATATTACTGTAATAGACGAAAAGTGTGAAAAGTAAGAAAAATTCAGTTTTTCTCTTAATAGGGTATTCGGCCTGCCATGGGATTTTTATCCCAATATCTATTATTTTTATGTGTTTTAAATGATTATTGACATATATGTATGTATGATAAATGGTTAAATTGCATGTTGGTTGAAGGAATGACTCTAGACAAGCTTAGAGGTACTTTAGTATACTTAAGGTATACTTAAGGTATCTTAACCATATGTTGTGACTAGAATATGAATATGATTGGGAAATATCAAAATAGATTTTATGATGACTTGATAATGAATTAGTGATCTTGAATTGATGAAGAGATTGATTGAATGAATGGGTCATAAGAGATATGCATGACACTTAAAATGTTATTTGTTAAGTTGACATGTATGGAAGTGTTAAGCGTACTAAGTTGATTAATAAAGTGAACTAAAATTAAGATAATGATATTGTGTTGACCTTAGAAAGGTATTGACATGAATTATGATGTGTTTTCATATGGGCCTATAAAGGCTAAGTGTGCAAGACTTTTAAAAGTCAACATGTTATGTGCAAATGATGAGTGCACTTATATGTGCAACTCCTAGTGTATGTGAATGTTATATATGCATCAGGTAGTTATAGGATAGGATAGCATCATGATTAAATAAATACTAAGTATTGAATTAAATATTATGGGAGAGCTTGAGGAGTCTTAGAAGTCCAAGGGCTACGTGTGTTAGGAGTGAAGGAACCACAAGGTGAGTAAACATTATGCTATTGTTACAAGTTCAAGCTATCATGATTATGTTATGGGAACCTTTAAGATTCTTAAAACCTAAGTTCACTTCCATTTTAAATTTGATTATATGATTTCTTTATTAAGCTTGGGTTGCTAAAGGACATTTGGTCTAAAATCATTTTTGACTATCCAATGATAATACCTTTGTGATTATTACCCTAACTTATATTCTTTCTGGAACTACACTATCATTATATCTTTTGTTTGAAAGGTAAACTACTATTGCTATTAGGATACTTGTTATTATTGCTTTATGTGATATTATTATTTGTGATTACCATTAGCTCTAGCTATAGTACCTTTAAACTTTTATATAGAAATCCTTGTGCTGATATAGGTAATCATCAAAACCTGTGCATATGGTCTTAACCCAATGGATAGGGGTCGTGTATCCACCTCAGCTAGAAGGGTGGGTTCTAGCTGTGGAGCCTGATCAATTTCATAACTTTATACGTATTAGGTTAGGAGTTGGAATTTGGTATGAGGCCAGCTCTCTCTCGAGTGAATGATCTAGCATATCATTTACTCTTATTGGGTGTTAAATGTTATAAGTGTGATTTCTGTAACTTATTAAATTGGGAAACTTGCTAAATTGAAAAACTTGCTAAATTGCATCTTTGATTCATGAATTGTAAATCATAAACTATATGTTATATGTGATGGGCTTTCTTGAAAAATGGGATATGTGATATTGTTTATATTATATTGTTTACTCATTGAGATCATTTATCTCACCCCTTCTTCCTTGTGTGGTTCTAGGTGAGCAGTATGAGAAGGCAAGATGATGGCTCAAGCACCCTACCTCGCTTGTCCAAGTCTTTAATAATACTATGCTATGAAGTGTTGTCGTTAGATGCTCTGGGAATATTTATTTTTGATGTTTATTTTGAGATGTTATTTATTAAGGTTTGATGTTTATTTTGAGACGTTATTTATTAAGGTTTCAACTAGATTATGAGTATTTTTTTCTTTATGGATTGTATGTGAAATATCTAATTATTGTCTTCCGCAACTAAACATTTTCATATAAATGTTTTAAAATGAGTTATTGTATAAGGTTTGTACAATCCTAGGCTTGATTGTATAAGTATAAGTGGGTTTTATGAGTGTGGGTGACCTTATATCTCCCTATGTTCTAGGACCGTCATGTCTCAAAAGTTGGGATATGACAAAAAACTTAACTAAGAGTTCATACACCAATATATGAAACCAACTCCTTAACATGACTACCATATCCAATTTTTGATGGATGATTAAGCTAATCAAGCAATGCATTGGCAAGTTATTGCCATTTAAATGAAAATTCATCCATTAAGAGAGTCAATCTCACTTCATGCTACTATCTCAATTCAATTTACTAACTCACAATGTACACCCTTAAATAATCCCCCCACACTTAATGAACACATTGTCCTCAAGGTGTTAAAGACAAAGAAGATAAAAAGAAAAGAGAAAAGGGTATTGCTCTTAAATTATTAGTATGAATAGAGTAATGATTTGGTGTGCAGCTTTCAATAAACAAAGACAAGAATTAAATTAGGTAGTCATTCGCGAAAAGCCACAAACTGAAATAGTGTAGATCATAAATAAAAAAAATAATACATACAGAATGGATAACTAATCATTGCTCTTACAAGAAAGAAAGAAAATATTCCTAGCTTAGAATTGTCATTAGGTCATACAATCAATTTCAATTTAACCTAAACTAGGTTAACTTAGCTCTTTACTTCTCTTTCCTAGGTTGCCCTCTACCCCTTTTCACATTCGTAGTGCTAACCCTCCCCCTTGTTGGTGATCCTTACTGCATTGGATTTTCTTCTGCATTAGATAGCTCAATAGCCATCATTATATTTTCAGCCTCCTTTTCCTCCTTCTCTATGTCCATTATCTTAGTTAGGGTGAAAGTGTACTCATTCTTAGCTAGATAGGCCCTATGATAGGAATAAAAGGTTGTAGTTTGTTTGGGGGTTATGGCTATCTTAGGGCACTCTTAGAGATTTAGAGGTAGATGAACCAGGTTCCATCTTGGTTATGGGTTTTTCTGAGCTCATATTTGCAATTTCTTTCAATGTGAATTAAATTAGAGTAATAATTCAGAATGTGATCTATACAATGGAAGCCTCTCTCTATTATGCTCAAAAGGAATGATAACACATGATTCATGGATAAATAAATGGATGTAGATAACTTATGCATTCCTCATTTGGTCCCCACAATATTTATATGACATGTTTAATGTAATGAAATAATGTTCAACAATAAATAAAACAAAAAGAAAATAAAATAAAACATAAATGAATAAAAAGAAAAATAAAGAGAAAATAAAAATAAAGATAAAAATGAAATAAATGAAAGAAAAGAAAACTAATCCTCATTTGTAGAGGAGATAGGATCATCAACTCCGATTGGCTCATCATCATCTGCTAGAGATGAGGGTGGTATTGATGGAGGTGGTTGTATGGAGGGAATGAAGCTCGAATGTTGAAAGAACTCCATCATTGAGTGCTAAATCCATCATCTGTGCTCAGCCTCATGGTCTAATTGAGCCTCGATGTACTGATGTTGTTTTTGCATAAGGTTCATCATCTAAGTCTACAAATCATGAAGCTATTGCTGCTGATGGTCTAATCTCTCCACCTTGCTTCCCATCCTTCACAACTACCTCTCTAAATCAATCATCTTGCTATCCTCTACTTTCATATTGCTAATAGCATGTACCCAATCTTGATAGGTTGGAGGAGGAAAAACAGGTGATGGTGGTGCAAAGGCTGAGGGTCTAGCTAGGTCGGCAGAAGTGGTGGGTTTCGAAAGTCTAGGAGCATTGACTACCAGTGTGTAATAACTCACATCCACCCTAGGAGTTTTAGTGATAAATTATTTGAATTTAGGGTTATTGTGACAAGTTGTGTGACTATATGAAAATTCATATGTGACGTGATTTATGAGTTAGGGGCATATTAAATTAATTTTATTATGCCTAAAATGAATTATTACAATGAAATAAATGATTTCAATAAAATGCATTAGCATGAAATAATTTATTTTTTCATAACATGAATTTTCACGTAAAAAGGCGATTTTTAAGCATAAAATAATTTTATGAGTATTTTTAAAATATTTTTAAACAAATATTTTAGGGAAAATTTTAATGAAAATAATAAAAAAATATTTTTATTTTAATTATCCATAATTAGCCCCTAAATTTATTAAAAATCCCAAATACCCAAAACCCCACTACACTAAAACACTTCTAATATAGCTCATTAAGGGTATTAGTGGAAATTGCACCCCAAACCCTAGTATTTAATGTAAAATTCAGCCAGCACAATATTTCCAGCAGCTACCACTTTATTTTTTTGTATTTTGATAGAAAAATTCTCTCAAAACAATTCTCTCTACTGAAATTAAGAAAATACTTTTCAACTTTGTGATTTCTTGACTGTAATTATAAGTTTTTCTTCTCTTTCAATTCCTTAATTGATTTCTATGAATTAAATTTTGAGAAAATTAATTTGAACTAGGTATTTACTGATTTTACATATTTAATTTAGTTTGGGTGAGTTTTTGAAAGAGAACTCTAATTCTCTACCGAAAACACAAATCTTTCTACACGATTCCTCCAAAGGTGAATCTTGTAACTGAAAATTAAAATTTTTATGTATAAACCATACCAAGGGGGGGAAACATCATTGAATTCTAAACTGATTTTTGATGTGTTTTGATAAAAAAATATTAGATTAAATCATATTTTTGCATATTACTGTAATGACCGAAAAGTTTTAGAAAACAAAGAAATTCAAGGTTCTAGTGCTAGAATGTAAAAGTAGGAAAATTCCATGATTTCATGTACATATGGCTGCCGATTTGTGTATGGAAGAATTCTAAAATGATATTTGTTTTGTTTGGATGAAAAATAATGATTTAAATCATGTCTTTGCATATTGCTATAATGAACGGAAAGCGCAAAAAGCTTGAAAAACTCATGATTTTCTTCCTAAATCCTAAATTTTGAATTTTCATGTTTGAAAGACATCCATGGCTGCCAATTTGTACATATTGATGTTCTAAACTAATATTTTTTGTGATTTAATGAAAAATAATAATTTAAACCACATGCTTACATATTGCTGTAATGACCGAAAAGTACTGAAAACAAGAAAACTCATGATTTTGCATCCTAGAAGCTAAAGTTGGAAATTTTCATACATATGAATGTATATATGGGAGATTCCTACATGTTTATATTCTAAAATGATTTTTGTTTTGATTACATGAAAAACCTTGGTTCAAAACATATTTTTACATAATACTGTAATAGATGGAAAGCGCGAAAAGTAAGAAAATTTAGTTTTTTGTTTAATAAGAGCCTTCAGCCTACCATAGGATTTTTATTCTAATGTTTATAATTTGTATGCAATTTATTTTGATGATTATTAGATGATAAATGATTATATTGCATGTTAATTGAAGGAATAACTATAGACAAGACTAGAGGCAATTTGGTATACTTAAGGTATCTTAACCTTAGGATGTGATTGGATAATATGGAAATAGGTTTTACGATGAATCAATAATGAATTAATAGTCTTGAATTTATGAAGAGATTGATTGAAAGAATTGGTTTTAAGAGATAAGCATGATGTTTGAAAGGTTATTTGTTAAGTTGACATACATGGAAGTGTTAAGTGTACTAAGATGATTGTTAAAGTGAATTGATATTAAGGTAATGATATTGTGTTGACCTTAAAAAGGTATTATCATAATTGTAATGTGTTTTTCATATTGGCCTATAAAGACTAAGTGTACGAGACTTTTAAAGTCAACATGTATGTGTAAGTGATGAGGTGCACTTATATGTGCAACTCTAAGTATATGTGAATGTTTTATGTGTATGGGGTAGTTATAGGATAGGATAGAATCATGATTAAATAAATACTAAGTATTGAATTAAATATTATGTTAGAGCTTGAGGAGCTTTAGAGGTTCAAAAGTGCTATGTGTATTAGGAGCGAAGGAACCACAAGGTGAGTAAACACTATATTCTTACTACTAGATGAGTAAACACCGTGTTTATGCTACAAGTGTGAGTAAACATTATGTTATTGTTACAAGTACAAGCTATCATGATTATGTTATAGGAACCTTTGAGACTTCTTGAAACCCAAGTTCACTTCAATTTTAAATTTGATTATATGATTTATTTGTTAAACTTGGGTTGCCAAAGGACAATTGGTCCAAAGCCATTATTATTTGTTCAAAGATATGAAAGATCCTTCATAATTTTTGCCTTATCTTATTTTCTTTCTGGAATCACACTATTCTTTTATCTCTTATTTAATAAGTTGAATTGTTATTGCCAATATGCTACATGCTATTGCTTTCATTAAGTGCTATTATTATAAGTGATTACCATTAGCTCTAGCTATAGTACCCATAACCCTTTTTATGCAGAAATCTTCATACCAATGCAAGTAATCATCGGCTATGTGATCCTTGTACTAATGGGAGTAATCATCGGCTATGTGTTCGAGTGATTATGGCAATAGCCTTCACTCTATATATTCGAATGATTATGGCAATAGCCTTCACTCTATGTGTTTGAGTGATTATGACAGCAGCCTTCACTCTATGTGTTATGTGTTATAAGTGTGATTTCTGTGAACCTTTCTAAATTGCAAATTATGAATCATGAACTATAAGTTATGAGTTATGAGCCTTTCTAAGGGATATGTGTTATTGTATTAGAGCTATTGTTTACTCATTGAGATCAACTATCTCACCCTTTCTTCCTTGTATGGTTCCAGGTGAGCATTATGAGGAGGCAAGGTGATTTACTTACTGTCTCTATAATCATATGTATCACATACTGATTATAGAAAACAAATAGAGGTGATGGTCTTCTGGAATTAATGATGCCCAGTCATTAATCCTATGACCATGAACATATTTAAAATATTTGTACAAGAGCGATCTATCTCCCATATTCTCAACACTTGAGAATAGATCCTCTTATAAATACTTAAAGACTATATTCAACAATATGAAACCCATTTCACATTATGAATTTATTATCATGCCACTGGGAATTAATTTCTACTATCACATAACTATTATATGGCTCCTAAGGCATATACTGCTATCAAGCTCTTCATCAATTCAAGATCATTAATTCACTATTAGCTCATCATAAATCCTATTTCCATATTACCCAATCATATACACATTTTAATCACAATATAAGGTTAAGATACCTTACGTATACCAAATTGCCTTTAACCTTGTTTAGAGTCATTCCATCAACCAACATGCAATTTAACCATTTATCATTCATACATACATATCAATAATTATTAAAATACATTTCATAAAAATTATGGATATTGGGATAAAAATCCCAACAATGGCCGAATGCACTAACAAAAGAAAACCTGAATTTTTCTTACTTTTGTACTTTCCGTTCATTACAGTAATATGGAAAAACATGACTAAAACAAGATTTTTCATGTAATCAAAATAAAAATCATTTTATAACACTAAACCATAGGAATTAATTCCCATATAGATATATATATACATGAAAATTTTCCAACTTTATATTTTAGGATGAAAACCTCGCTCTTATCTTGTTTCCAGTACTTTATGGTTGTTACAGTAATATGTAAACACATGCTTTAAACCATCATTTTTCATTTAATCATGACAAAAATCAATTTAGGATGAAAAACCACACAAATTTGCAGCCCCTAGGGTTCATACACATGAAAATTTCCAACCTTTAAGTTCTAGGATGAAAACCATGAATTTCTTTGTTTTCTGAAACTTTTTAGTCTTTACAGTAATATATATAAATATGTTTTAAATTAATATTTTTCATCTAAACACAACAAAAATCCATTTAGAATACTAGCATATAAAAATCAACAGGCCGCCTTAAGTTTATGCAAGAAAATTTCAAATTTTGAGTTGTAGGATTCACCTTTGGAGAAATCGCATTGAGAGGTTGGTGTTTTTGGTAGAAAAATCATTTTCTCTTCCAAAAACTCACCTATGATGAATTTAATCAATAAAAATAAGTAAATATTCAGTTTAAAATAATTTTCCCATGATTAGTTTCATAGAAATCCAATAATAAATTGAAAGGAGATAAAAACTTATGAATACGGTCAAGAAATCGCAAAGTTCGAAGGTATTTTATGAATTTCAGTAGAGAGAATAATTTTGAGAGAATTTTTCTGCTAAAATAATGAAATAATAGAATGGTGGCTACTGGAAGCTAGGGTTGGCTAAATTTTCTTGTTAAATATGTAGGGTTTTGGGTAATTTCCAAGATTACCCTTAATGAGCTAGGTTATGAGTTTTTTGTTGTAGTGGACTTTTAGGCTATTTGGGCTTTTTAATTAATTTTGAGGCTGATTGTAGGGAATTAAAAATAAAATATTTTTCTTATTATTTTCTTTAAAATTTCCCCCAAAACATTTATTTAAAACTTATTTTAAAATACTCATAAAATTATTTTATACTTAAAAATCGCATTTTTGCATGAAAATTCATTTTATGTAAAATAATTTATTTTATGCTAATGCACTTCATATAAATTATTTGTTTCATAATAATAACCCATATTATGCATACTAAAATTAATTTAACATGCATCAATCACATAGCACATAAATTTCCATAAAAGCAAATACTTAGTCTTAATAGCTCTATGTCAAACAAATTGTCATGGAAATTTATAAGATGGTTGTGGGTTGTTACATGATTATAGAAAACAAATAGAGGTGATTGTCCTCTAGAATTAATGATGCCTAGTCATTAATCCTATGACCATGAACATATTTAAAATATTTGTATAAGACCGATCTGTCTCTCATATTTTTAACACTTGATAATAGATCCTCTTACAAATACTTAAGGACTATATTCAATAATATGAAACTTTTTTCATATTATGAATATATTATCATGCCAATGGGAATTAATATTTATTATTACATAACTATTTTATGGCTTCTAGGGCACATACTGCGATCAATCTCCCACTTGCACTAGAGCCATTCTGCTTAGTATCAAAAACTCATCTTCATAAGATGAAGTTTAACTGTTACTAACTTTTGACTTTAGTCAATGGTTTAACCAAGTTAATGGTTAACACTATTTTCTACAAGGCTAGAATGCCCTACTCTAACAATTGATTTGACAATATCTTAATGCCTTTCTAAATATTCTGGATTTAAGTGTGAGACTCGAGTTCCCTTGCCATAGCTAAGGCTCTATTATTATCATAGTAGAAAGATACTTGTGATGTACTAGAGAAACTCTTAAAATAATTCATAACTGCTTAATCCAAAATAATTTCTTATTTGTAGCATCATGTGTAGCAAATTTGGCTTCCATAATGAAGTTTGTAATTACAATTTGCTTAGAACTTTCTATCATTTATGTAGTAACATTCTTCATTTATCAAAATTAAATCTTAAATACTTCTCAAGTACTTTAGAATAATTTTGATTATATTTTCAATAATTTAATCCTAGATAGGATTTGAATTTGTTAGTCATTCTAACAACCCTCTCGATGTCCAGCTCATTATACAACTCTTGTATAATTTAAATTTCTTATAGTCATACTATAAGGAATCCATACCAAGCTTTCTTTGGGTATCTAGGGAATCAAACTTCAAAAAGTGGATATTGAAATTATAGGAAATAAAACTTTTGGAATTAACATATTGAACTATTTAACATCTTTTCCAAATATTGACTTAGACATATTTAATATTCTCTTCAATCTTCTCTATAGATTTGAATTAGCAATAATGTAAAATATTTATCTCAAGTCTAAATAAAGAAAGTAATGGTAAAACCATTCTACAAATGCAAATATATTAATACTTTTACAAACTAATGTGTTATCCATGTACAAAACTTAAAAGTGAATATACTCCCACTATCCTTTTGTACATTAAGGATTCATCTTGCAATGATACAACTCATTAAGTTTTTGCGTACTTTGGAATTTTCTTAAGACTCTAAGCCTTTAGATTTATTCCATGATTATGTTTTCTTTTCTAGAGAAAGAAAACTAGTATTGACATCTATATGTCAAACTCATAATCATTATGCATTCATATATTATATATAGCTATAGTAGAATCATCTCATAATTTACTTCATCATGAATGTACAACTTTTGTGTATTCATATAAAGTAAATTATATTTCTTTTAAGATTCAATATTTTACTATCTCATGATTTACTTCATCATGAATATACAACTATTTTATATTCATATAAAGAAAATCATATCTTATAGAAAAATTAGATATTCTACTAAACCTTTAGCAGTGTATAAGGATAAAACATTTAGTTAGTTTTAGACTTTTCATAGGATTGATCAAATCTACTTTGATCATTTTGTTGAATATTATTAGATGACGTTCACCCAATCATTCTATCTTTCTCAATATGTCACTGTCTTGAATAAACATTTAATCAATAAATAATATCTTTGCTAACAACTCTTTGTTATGCAAAAGATATAAATACTATTATAACAACCCACATCTACCCTAGGAGTTTTAGTGACAAATTATTTGAATTTAGGGTTATTGTGACAAATTGTATGACTATATGAAAATTCATGTGTAACGTGATTTATGAGTTTAGGATATATTAAATTAATTTTAATACGCCTAATATGAATTATTATTATGAAATAAATGATTTAAATAAAATGTATTAGCATAAAATAATTTATTTTTCGTAAAATGAATTTTCATGTAAAAAGGCGATTTTAAGCATAAAATAATTTTATGAGTATTTTTAAAATTTTTTTTTGAATAAATGTTTTGGGAAAAATTTTAATGAAAATAATAAGATAAATCTTTTTATTTTTATTACCCATAATTATCCACTAATTTAAATAAAAAGCCCAAACATCTAAAAGCCAACTACACTAAAATACTTCTAACCTAGCTCATTAAGAGTATTATTGGAAATTGCCCAAACCCTACATTTAAATAGCAAATTTTGGCTAGTACTCTCATTCCAGCAGCCGTCACTCCATTTTTCTATATTTGACAAAAAAATTCTTTCAAAATAATTCTCTCCATCAAAATTAAGAAAATACCTTTTAACTTTGCAATTTCTTGCCCATATTCATAAGTTTTCTTTTTTTTCAATTTCCCATATGATTTCTATGAAATAAATTTTGAGAAAATTATTTTGAGCTGGTTATTTACTGATTTATATAGATTTAATTCAGTTTGGGTGAGTTTTTGAAAGAGAAATTAATTTATCTACCGAAAACATCAACCTTTCTACGCGATTTCGCAAAAAGTGAATCTTATAACTCAAAAATTGAAATTTTCATACATAAACATTACCAAGGGGGGCGATTTTTACATGGTGCTGTTCTAAACTAATTTTTAGTGTGTTTAGATGAAAAATATTGAATTAAATTATATTTCTACATATTACTGTAATGATCGAAAAGTTTCAAAAAATAAGGAAATTTAAGGTTTTTGTACTAAAACTTAGAAGTTAGAAAATTCCATGATTTCATGTGCATATGGTTGCCAATTTGTGTATGGAGGAATCCTAATCTGATATATTTTTTTTTTTGGATGAAAAATAATGATTTAAATCATGTGTTTGCATATCATGGTAATGAACAGAAAACGCAAAAAGCTTGAAAACTCATGATTTTCTTCCTAAATCCTAAATTTGGAATTTTCATGTATGAAAAGCGTCCATGGCTTGTAATTTGTACCTATTGATGTTCTAAACTAATATTTGTTATGATTGAATGAAAAATAATGGTTTAAAACACCAGTTTATATATTATTGTAATGACCAGAAAATACCAAAAACAAGAAAGATTCATGGTTTTGCATCCTAAAACCTAAAATTGAAATTTTCATGTATGTGTCACACCTATTGTTACCAATTCAAATAGATTGATGTTCTAAAATGATTTTTGTTTTGATTACATGAAAAATATTGGTTCAAATAATGTTTTTACATATTACTGTAATAGACAGAAAGTATGAAGAATTAAAAAATTCAGGTTTTCTTTGGAATAGAGCAGTTGACCTACATTGGGATCATTATCCCAATGTCTATAATTTTTATATCATGCATTTTGAGATTATTGACAATTATTTATGAACAATAAATGGTTAAATTGCATGTTGATTGAAGGAATGATTCTAGACAAGCCTAAAGGCATTTTGGTATACTTAATTAACCTTGTGTTGTGATTAATATGGACATGTGATTGGATGATATGGAAGTGGGTTGTATAATGACTTGATAACGGATTAATGATCTTGAATTTATGAAGTGGTTCATTGAATGAATTCATCATGAGAGATAGGCATGACATTTGAAAGGGTACTTGTTAAGTTAACATATATGGAAGTGTTAGAAGTATTAAGATGGATGTTTAAGTGAATTGATATTAAGATAATGATATTATGTTGACCTTAAAAAGGTATTGACATGATTGTAATGTGTCTTCATATAGGCCTACCAAGGCTAAGTGTATATGTCACATCCCAACTTTGGAGACATGACAGTTCTAGAACATGGGGAGACATAAGGTACACCTGTAGAACCCTCTTATACAAATACTGCCTAAGATCATACCAAAACCTCTTATATTAACTTAAATAAACCCTTTATTATTATTATTATTTTTTATAGAAAACCTAAAGTTGCGAAAGCATAGTTAAAATATACTTTAAACATAATCCATAAGAAAATAATATTTAGAATCCAATTAAAACCTTAAAAGATAGCATTTGAAAATAAACATCCAAAAATAAATATTCCCAGAGCATCTAAAGATAACTCTACATAACATATTAAACTAATTATCTTGGACAAGGAATCCTTAGGCAAAGTAGAATGCTTGAGCCATCACCTTGCCTCCTCATATTTGCTCACCTAGAACCACACAAGAAAGAAGGGGTGAGATAGATGATCTCAATGAGTAAACAATATAACATAAATGATATCATATATCCCATTTTTAAGGAAAGCCCATTGCATATAACACATAGTTCACGATTTACAAATCATGGTTTCACAGTTTACAATTTAACAAGATTTTCACTTTAGCATATTTGCAGAAATCATAGTTAAAACACTTATTACCCAATTAGAGTAAATGACTATACTAGCTCATTCACTCAAGGAAGAGGTGGCCTCATACCAAATTCCAACTCCCAACCCATTACTTATAAAGTTATGAAACTGATCAGGCTTTATGGCTAGAGCCGCCCTTTCTAGTTAAGGTGGATACACAACCCTGATCCATTGGGTTAAAACCATGTGCATAGGTTCCGATGATTACCCACATCGGCATGACAATTTTTGCATAAAGGGTTAAAGATACTATAGCTAGAGCTAATGGTAATCACAAATAACAATATCATATAAGGCAACAATAACAAGTATCCCAATAGCAACAGTAGTTCAACTTTCAAACCAGAGATCTAATGATAGTGTAATTCTAGAAAGAATATAAGTTAGGGTAATAATCACAAAAAGTATTTATCATTGGATAATCACAAGTGGCTTTAGACCAAATGTCCTTTAGCAACCCAACCTTAAAATAGAAATCACATAGTCAAATTTAAATTGGAAGTGAACTTGGGTTTCAAGAATTTCAAAGGTTCTCATAACATAATCATGATAGCTTGAACTTACAACAATAGCATAATGTTTACTCACCTTGTGGTTCTTTTGCTCCTAATTCACACAGCCCTTGGACTTCTAATACTCCTTAAGCTCTATCATAATATTTAATTCAATACTTAGTATTTATTTAATCATGGATGCTATCCTATCCCATAGCAACCCCATGCACATATAGCATTCACATACACTTAGAGTTGCACATTTAAGTGCACCTCATCACTTGAACATAACATGTTGACTTTAAAAGTTTTGCACACTTAGCCTTAATAGGCCCATATGAAAATAGATTATAACTCATGTCTATACCTTTCTATGGTCAACACAATATCATTATCTTAATATCAATTCACTTTAACCATCATCTTATAATACTTCCATATATGTCAACTTATTAATAGCTTTTCAAGCATCATGCTTATCTCTTATGACCAATTCCTTCAATCAATCTCTTCATCAATTCAAGACCATTAATTCATTACTAAGTCATCGTAAAATCCATTTCCATATATCCCAATCACATTCACATTCTAATCACAATATAAGGTTAAGATACCTTAAGTATATCCAAGTGCCTTTAAGCTTGTCTAGTGTTATACCTTCAACCAACATGCAATTTAACCATTTATCATACATACATACATGTCAAAAATTATTAAAATATATTACATAAAAATTATAGACATTGGGATAAAAATATCAATGTAGGCTGAATGCCCTATTCAAAGAAAAACCTGAATTTTCTTATTCTTCACACTTTTCGTCTATTACAGTAATATGTAAAAACATGGTTTGAACCAAGATTTTTCATGTAAACACAATAAAAATCATTTTAGAACATTAATCTACATGAATCAGCAACAATAAGTATGACATGTACATGAAAATTTCAATTTTAGGTTTTTGGATGGAAAACCATGAGTTTTCTTATTTTCGGTATTTTCCGGTTATTGTAATAATATGTAAACATGTATTTTAAACAATTATTTTTCATTCAATCATAAAAAATATTAGTTTAGAACATCTTCATGTATGATTTTTCAAATATAAATAATAATTATACAAAAAATTCCAAGTTTTAAGCCTTAGGGTGGAAGTCATAAGTTTTCGCGCTTTCTGCGCTTTCCGTTCATTATAGTAATATATAAACACATGATTTAAATCATTATTTTTCATCCAAACAAAACAAATATCAATTTAAAATATTAAACATCACAAATTGGCAGCCAGTGAGTTGTCAAATCATAGAATTTTCTAATTTTCAAGTTCTAGGATGAAAATCTTGAATTTCCTTGTTCATGAAACTTTTCAGTCATTACAATAATATGCAAAAATATGATTTAATTCAATATTTTTCATCAAAATACATCAAAAATCAGTTTAGAATCTAAATATGCAGTAGCTGCCTGTCCCCCCCCCTAATGAATTTATGTTTGAAAATTTCAATTGAATTATAGGATTTACCTTTGGAAAAATCGCATAGAGAGGTTAGTGATTTCGATAGAGAAATTAATTTCTCTTTCAAGAATTCACTCAAACTGAATTAAATCTATAAAAATCAATAAATAACCAATTCAGAATAATTTTCTCATAATTTATTTCATAGAAATCAGGTAGGAAATTGAAAAGAAATAAAAACTTATGAATACAGGTGAGAAATCACAAAATTGAAAGGTGTTTTCTTAATTTCGATAGAGAGAAATATTTTGAGAGAATTTTTTGATCAAAATACAAAAAAAATAGAGTGGTCGCTACTAGAACATTAGGGCTGGCTGAAAATTAGGTATTTAAATGTAGGGTTTTGGGCAATTTCCACTAATACCCTTAATGAGCTAGGTTAGGAGGTTTTTGGGTAGTAAACTTTTAGGTATTTGGGCTTTTTATTTAATTTAGGAGCTAATTATAGGTAATTAAAATAAAAATATTTTTCTTATTTTTTTATTAAAATTTGTCCCAAAATATTTATTTAAAAATACTCAAAATTATTTTATGCTTAAAAATTGCCTTTATCGATGAAAATTCATTTTATGAAAAAATAAATTATTTCATGCTAATGCACTTCATTTAAATCATTTATTTCATAATAATAATTCATATTAGGTGTATTAAAATTAATTTACCATGCCACATACCTATAAATCACATCACATATGAATTTTGATAAAGTCACACATTTTGTTACAATAATCCTAAATTCAAACAATTTTTAATGAAAACTCCTAGGGTAGATGTGGGTTGTTATATTCTCCTCCCCCCCCCCCCCCCCCCCAAAAAAAAAAAAAAAAAAAATTCATCCTCAAATTTCCAAATCCAATAGCACAATATACTCTGCTTAACTTCTCCGCCATTTTTCTATTGCACCACTCAAACACAATATTTAACTACAATTAACCTATCAAATACAGTAAGACACATACTCACAATCTATCAAAAATCACACTGATAAACCTTCAGACTAAGCTACACCTATGTTGATCTCTTGTTCAAACAAATCTTAAACTATTCTTTAATAATTTTGTATACCTTAACCTTGAACAAAAGTAATAGAACCTTTAATTTCACCTTCAATCTAATATAACACCAAGTATTTCTTTTCCTTATATCTCTATTAATATTAACATCTTATACTAATACCTTCCTCACCACTTCCATTCATTATTTATCATATTTTTCATATAAGAATCCAATAAATAATTCCAAATGAATAACTCCAATTGATATTTGATAATTCTCTTTCCATAATGATTATTACTTAATCTATTATAACCTCAATAAATATTTTCGTCTTTAATACCTTGCTAACATTAAGATTTCTACACTCCCATCATTTATCAATTAAAATATATTTAAACTTAACAAACATTCCTATATATATTGTATCCTAAACGAACTTGCATTTTATTAATTTACAATCCCAAATAAACTTCTCATAACTATTTTTAGACTTACTCTCTTTCTGTATGATATATCCATCATTATTATGACTTAATTACTTAATGCCTCATAGTTTTTATACCTTTAGCTCATAATATCATCTCACTTTAGGTTTTCCACTTACATCTTGCTATACTTCACATTCCTAATCATTTAACTTATCCATATTAAAATAATAGACCTTCTAACACCATTGCTATTCAATGGAATTTCTATGTAACCCTTGTATCTTTCCAAATCTATGCCATTCTAGGTTATCTCAATAAAAATTCTTTCCGTACTAAAGATCACTACCAAATTTTCTAGTAACCTCAATTGAACATTATTGTATCTAACACCTTAAAACATTTCTCATCCAGAGGACTCAAATCCCTTTTGGGTATATTTAAAATTATTAAATTTTCAAAACTGCGTAGCATCATACTTATCTTTTTATCATCATTACAAGTCTGAGAAGACTTATCCTTTTATGTCTCCCCCTCTTAAAAGAAATTCATCCTTGAATTTAAATACTTACTTATATGCTCTCGAAAAGAATTGGGGATGCTTCTGTTGCATCTCTATCTCAGCTGTACACTCATCCATTCCATGATTATGCTAATGGGCCTTAATCATAAATATCTCCTTGATACACCAATTTCTCCCCATCCTTTGTTCAAAACTCTATAGTCAATACGAGCTCCATGTTCATATAGCCAATCCATTCCTAAGATCACATTAAATTCTAATACATCAAGTTCTAACAACTCCACAGGAAGTTTTCATCCATCAATGTGTACCTTACAATCCTTAAACATATAGTTCACCTATCTCATAATACCAACTTATTTATATATAATGTTACTGATTTGTTTCGTTCTCTTACTAATCATTGCTAAATATCATTTCGCTTCTTATAGCTCTAATTATGATTATTGTTTAATAACTCCATATATTTCTTATATCAAACCATTATAACATGTAAGCATTTCATACCTCATAACATTTTACCTACCAATCATTAATCTCAGTTGGACCTAAAACTTAGTCAACGTCTCTTTCTAATCTACTTAACTTCACTACCAAATTATCATACTTAGCATGCATCTAGCATGAGCATCCATCATATAGTATCAAATCATGGAACACATATCACCTAACATGTATCTCATATCATGGCATATATCATGTATCCTAATTTTATAACACATAACCTATAGCATAATGAGCTCTCCTAACATTTTTTTTAAAAGTCAATCATTTCCTAGGCAATAAAAGATCAAACCAAAGCCAAATATCTAAGTAAACATATAATATCATGCATATCATTTAAGTCCTATGCCACTAGACTAACAATTACCCACCACTAGCATAAGTCTCAGTTGTGTCTCTTATTCTTGGCTTTTTGCCCTTAAGCTTGAGATGGTCCAAGTAGTGAAAGTGTCAAGGTCACATTTCTCGAATTCCTTGTCTGAGGGTAGTACTTAATGAAATGATCCATTTGCCCACACCTTAGGCACGCACCCAAAATTCTTCTGCAAATTTCAAAATGCTTCTTTCCACACTTACCACAATTGGGGAGTTCCTACTTAGCTTGATCATTCCACAGTCCAGGTGTTAAGACATTGAAAATTCCTTCCATGGGGCTCCTTCTCCTCTATATTGTCCTTCATGACCCTTATTTTTATGCTTTCCTTTCTACTTCCATTCAGCTCTCTTAGCCTTATATCTCTTCTCCATTATTTTAGCCTTATCTATCAACTTAGCCAAGGTTAAGAATTTAATCGCTGCCAATGAGTTAAATAGAGGCATTATTAATCCACTCAAGAAGCAGTTGACACGGCTAGCTTTAGTAGCCACAATGTTGACAGTGAATCTGCTAAGTCAGTTAAACTCCTTAGTGTACTTCGATAATGACATCCTAGGTTTTTGCTTTAGCTGCTCGAACTGCAGTGCCCTATCTTACCTTTCGCCTTTAGGCAAGAACTGATCCATCACTTCTTGTTTGAACTCTGCCCACGTAGGTGGGTCTACCCCATAAAGTCACTCCACATTTCTTTCATACTAGTACTAAGCTTCCTTCTTGAGTTGGAGTCCTACAAACTCAATTACTAGAGCATTCGAGCAAGATAAATGATGGATTAGCTTGTCCATCTCATCCAAAAATTCATATAGGTCATCACCCTCTTCACCACAAAAGGTAGGTGGCTATAGCTTCTTGAATTCTGAGACAGTCATCACTTTGTCAGGTAGCTGCTTCCTTTCCCTCCATATAGGTGTAACTTTCACAAGAGGTGGAACTCCATTCCTTTCTTTTGTTGGCAGCACTTCCCACCATTTAGCTCATAGCACTTCCAACTCTTTGCACAATTCTCTCATTTCCTCACGCATAGCTTGCACCTTTTGTGAAGATGCTTGCTCATTAGAGCCTATAGTTGGGGCCCCCGAATTGGATCTTTCTCTTAACTGTGCAGGTGCAGAGGTAGCATTCAGTGCAGTGTCTGATATGTCATCCTCATTAGCCCTAATGGATTGGGCAGCTATGTGAACCTTCTTTTTGGGAGGCATTCTGCTATCAACTTCTCTTTTAAAACATTAAAGGCTTTTAGACACTATCCATCAAAGATAAATTCAATGTCCTTCTCAAGCAACCTTGTCAAAGGGCGAGCAATTTTTGAGAAGCCTTTGATAAACCCAGCATGCCCTAAAAAGCTTCTAATCACCTTCACGATTATAGGAGGTGGCAATTTTTCAATGGTTTCAATCTTTGCTCTATCTACCTCAATACCCTTGCTCGAAATCTTATGCCCCAAAACTATGCCTTCATTAACCATAAGTGACACTTCTCCCAGTTGAACACAAGATGGGTCTTTTCACATCAAATTAAAACTTTCTCCAAATTCAGTAGACAGTCATGAAAGGAGTCCCCATGGACTGAAAAGTCATCCATGAAAACCTCCATGATATTTTCAATCAGCTCATCAAAAATTGCCATCATGCACCATTAGAAGGTGGCTAGTGCATTGCACAAACCAAATGGCATCCTCCTATATGCAAAAGTACCACAGGGACAGGTAAAGGTTGTCTTTTCTTGGTCTTCTAGACCAAGAGGAATCTGAAAGTAACCCGAAAGACCATCCAAAAAATAGTAGTACTCATGTCCAGACAACCTTTCTAACATTTGGTCAATGAAGGGTAATGGAAAATGATCTTTTCTGGTTGCATCATTTAGCTTTCAGTAATCAATGCAGACCCTACTTCTGGTGATCGTTCTTATAGGGATGAGTTCATTATTCTCATTAGGCACTACGGTCATTCCTCCTTTCTTTGGTACTACTTGAACCGAACTCACCGAGGAGCTATCTAAAATTAGATAGATGATTCCTGCATCAAGTAATTTGATCACCTCAGCCTTCACTACCTCCTTCATCTTTGGGTTTAGTCTCCTCTATGGTTGCACAACTACTTTAAATTCATCCTCTATAAGTATTTTATGAGTGCAGAATGACAGACTAATACCCTCAATGTCTGCTATCTTCCAAGCTATTACTTTCTTGTACTTTTTCAACATTTCAATCAATCTAGCTTTTTGCTGGGAAGATAGGCTAGCATTCAAAATTATCGGTAACTTCTTTCCCTTTTCCAAGAATCTGTACTCAAGGTGCTCTAGGAGGGGTTTAAGTTCTAGAATAGGTTGGTCTACTATGGAAGGCCTCATCTTTTCTTCCTTGGGCATTTCAATTGGTTCAAATGCCCGACTCTTAAATGACTTGTTTACCTCTAAATAAGCCAGTTGCTCTTTTGCTTCTTGATCCTTAACATTTTCCTGCACCAAACACAACTCAAGGGGATCCTTAGAAACAATGTTAGTAACAAAATTGACGGTTTCATGCTCAACAACATCATCACATGAATCTGTCTCATCAAGTTCAAATGGGTATTTCATAGCATTAGCAATATGAAAGACAATTTTTTTGCTCCCCACTCTCAAAGTTAATGTGCCATCATGGACATCAATAAGGGCACGGGCTGTATTTAAGAATGGCCTACCAAGGATAAGTGAAACATCTGCGTCCTCATCCATATCAATGATGACAAAGTCATTGGGGAAAATAAATTCCCCGACTTTTACCAACACATCTTCCAAAATCCCTTGAGGATGTACCACAGACTTATCAGCTAGCTAAATAGTCATATGTGTCGGTTTGAGTTCTCCAATACCTAATTCATTAAACATCTTGTAGGGCATAACACTAATGCTAGCCCCTAAGTCAGCTAAGGCATTTTCAATTAAAAGGTTACCTATGAAACATGGAATATTAAAACTACTAAGGTTTTTTAACTTCTTAGGTAAACCTTCTTTGCAAAATTGTCGAGCTCTTTTTCGACAAATGCATAAATGATGCCTCTTTGAGCTTTCTTTTATCATAAAGTAGCTCTTTTAAAAACTTAGCATATTTGGGCATTTGTGATAAAGCCTCAGTAAATGGTATTTTAATATGAAGTTGCTTAAATAATTCACAAAACTTACTAAACTAAGCATTAATTTTATCCTTATGTAAACAAGCTAGATATTGCACTCGAGGCTGATACTCCTTTACCATCGAGGTAAGCTCTTATGTTGCTTCTTTTCTTTCTTTCTCCATTGCTGCCTTCTCCCTTTTTGTAACTTCTTTTTCAGCTTCTTTATTAATGGCCCCCTGTGCTTCTTCACTAGCCACTTCTTCTTGTTTTTTCTCAATAGCCCCCTCAACTTGCTTACCACTCATTAGAGTGATTGCTTTCAGCTGTTCTTTTGGGTTTGCCTTGGTATTGCTAGCAAACTTCCTTGTGGTCGGTCACTAAGCATTTTAGCCATCTGGCCCATCTGATTCTCTAAATTATGAATGGAGGCCTGTTGATTCCTAAGCGTTGTCTTAGCTGCCTTTTGCCTCTGGTCAGAAGACTCAATAAATTTATCCATCGTCTACTCTAAAGAAGTCTTCTTAGGTAGAGCTTGCTGGTATTGAGGCTACGGCTAAAATCTAGGAAGAGGTTTTGGGTTAGACTGATTACCCTATGAGAAATTAAGGTGATTCCTCCACCTTGGATTATACGTGTTGCTGTAGGGGTTGTTCTGCTGTCTTGGAGCATTTCCTATATAATCTACCTACTCTGGCTTGGCAAAATTATTGCCACTTTGGCAATCTTGACTTTGGTGTCCTCCCCCACACCAATCACAACACATAAATTAAGCTTGTCTTCCAGATGATGTTTATGCAACAAAATTGTGATTTTAAGTTATAGAATTCACCTTTGGATAAATCTTGTGGAAAGAATCATATTTTCGGTAGAAAATAAATTTTCTCCCCTAAAAATTCACTCAAATAGAATTGAATCTATAGAAATCAATAATCAAATATTTCAAAATAATTTTCCCATAATTTATTTCATAGAAATCAGTTTAAAAATCAAAAGAGAATAAAAACTTACGATTACGATCACGAAATCGCAAAACGGAAAGGTGTTTTCAATATTTTGGTAGAGAGAATTATTTTGAGAAGTTTTTCTATCAAAATACAAAAAGAATAAGAGAATGGCTGCTAGAAACCCTTGTTTGGCCGAAAATTAGAATATATATTAAGGTTGGAGTGGAATTTCCACTTTTACCCTTAATGAAATAGGTTAGGAGAATTTTTGTATAGTGGGCTTTTGGGTATTTGGCCTTTTCCCTTAAAAATTTCAGCTTAATGGAATTAAAATAAAAAGAATATTTTTCTTATTCATTCTGGAACATTTTTCTCAAAAATATTTATTTAAAAATATTTTAAAGAATACCCATAAAATTATTTTATGCTTAAAAATTGTCTTATGCATGAAAATTCATTTTATTTAAAATAAATTCTTTTATGCAAATGCACTTTATGCAAATCATTTATTTCACAAGAGCAACACATATTATGCATATTAAAATTATTTTAATATGCCACATACTCATCAATCACTTAGATCATAAATTTTTCACACAAGCACACACTTAACCTTAATAGTTCTAAATCAAGCAATTTATCACGAAAATTCCTAGGGTGGGTGTGGATTGTTACAATATGATAGCAACATGATTAATTAAATACTAAGTGTTGAATTAAATATTATGATAGAGCTTAAAGAGTCTTAGAAGTCCAAGGGCTACATGAATTAGGAGCAAAGGAAATACTATATTCATGGTACCAGTGTGAGTAAACATTATCCTGTTGTTACAAGTTCAAGCTATCATGATTATGTTATGGGAACCTTTGAGATTCTTGAAATCCAAGTTCACTTCCATTTTAAATTTGATTATGTGATTTCTTTATTAAGCTTGGGTTGCTAAAGGACATTTGGTCCAAAGCCATTTGTGATTATCCACTAATAAATATTGTTTATGATTATTACCCTAACATATATTCTTTCTGGAACTACACTATCATTGTATCTTTTGTTCAAAAGTTAAACTACCATCGCTATTGGGATACTTGTTATTGTTGCCTTATGTGATATTGTTATTTGTGATTACCATTAGCTCTAACTATGGTACCTTTGATTCTCTATGCAGAAATCCTCGTGTCGATGTGGGTAATCATCAGAACCTATACAAATGGGTTAACTCGATGGATAGGGGTCGTGTATCTACCTCATCTAAAAGGGGCAATTTTAGCCGTAGAGCCTGATCAGTTTCACAATATTATAAGTATTGGGTTGGGAGTTGGAATTTAGTATGAGGCCACCTCTCCTTCAAGTAAATGACCTAGCATAGTCATTTACTCTTATTGGGTGTTAAATGTTATAAGTGTGATTTTTGCAAACTGTTAAATTACGAAATTTGCTAAATTGAAAAACTTGCTAAATTACATCTTTGATTCATGAATTGTAAATCATGAACTATGTGATATAAGCTATGGTTTTTTTTTTTAAAAGGGATATATGTTATTGTATTTATTACATTGTTTACTCATTGAGATCATCTATCTCACCCTATTTTCCTTGTATGGTTCCAGGTGAGCAAATATGAGGAGGTAAGGCAATGGCTCAAACATTCTACTTCGCTTAGGGATTCCTTGTCAATGTCTTTAATAATACCATGTTATTAAGAGATATTCATAGATGCCCCGGGAAGTTTATTTTGGGATATTAATTATTGATGATTTGTCTTAAAACTTTAAATGTTATATTTTTCTTATGAGATGTTTTCCAAGTGTTTTACTAAACTAATCTTCTGCATATTGAGGTTTCTTATATTATTGGATATTTAAGTTAATGCATTGGGTTTGGTACGATCCTAGGCATGATTTGTATATGTGTCAATGGGTTTTACGAGCGTGGGTGACCTTATGTCTTCCCATATTCTAAGACCGTCATGTATCTAAAGTTGGGATGTGACAACTATCCTAAACCACCTTTAGGATATCTAACAAACCTTATCTTAATTAGAATTATCTTTCAATTGTTTAACTTCAGCTTATCAAATGAGCTAGATATCTAAAATCAAATTTTGAGTAAGAATTTTGATATCCATCCATATCATATCATATATGATTTAGGATTAGATAGACTTTGGAGAAAAATCTATTTAAGAATATTAAGATATTATTTGCAAATTTCCATACGAAAATAAATAAAAAATTTTATAGTTCATCATCTATTACATCATATCATATATGTTATAATTTATTCTTTAGAGTATATTATCACGTATGGTTTTCCCAAAAAGAATTATGCTTATATGCCAATTTTTTTATTTAGGGAATTCCTCAAAATTGGTAATTGAGTTCTCCCCACTTCAATCAAATCAAAGAGTTATGATACTCTTTCCCTTTTTATATGAAATACTCTTACTATTTAATTTCCTTTTCATCTTGAATCTCTTGAACATTTAAAAAAATTCAAATGAACAATTCATTTTATTTACCTTTTTATGAATGGGTCAATATTTACATATATAGGTAAAAATAATGAATTAGGAAAAACTCCCACTAACCATTTCACAAATGGTATTGATGCATCTATATGCATAAATTCTAAACTTCTTTGATTTTTATCCTTTTGTCCAACAAAAGGTGATTTAGTTATTTTTGCATTAGATACTAGACTTTTAAATTGAAACAAGTTCACACCCTCATGGGTAGTGACACATGTTATCCAACTAAGTTGTCTTATCTTCAGCTAAACAAACTAATCTAAGAAATCATAGTGGTTTTATATTGGAGTTCTTTATGACATTATCATAAGGTACTTGGAGTTGTTTTATTATTATTAACTTAATAATAATACCTCAACCATATAATTCATACTTTTAAATTTATTACCATAATAAACCACGCAAACATTTTTCAAGTAACGGAATTCACAATTCCTTGAAGTTACAAAATAATGTAGCTTAAGTATGAAATACATACATGATTTACAAAGTATAAATTTTAAAATTATCATGAAGTACTCTTAAAGCTCTTTGGAAGTAAGCACTTTGCAACTTAGATTTTTCAAAATCATTTCATTTAACTCCATGCTTCCGTTGCTTACTCTAATCATGCATATGGCACAAAAGCACCTATATCATGAATCCTAGCAACAGATGAACCTTATGTATCATTGGAATATAGTTACAAGAGATAGATTTTCCTTCACAAGGTTTATCCTTCTCTTTATCCTTTAGTATTCATAATACTTAGAATAATTACTTTTCTAATATTCATAATATTGACAATAGAAATATTTTCTTTTGTCAACTATAACATTATCTATATACTTGTCCCTTGCAATTTCCCTTTTAGGAATTATAATAGAAACTTTTTCTATTACCTTAAAGTGTATTTTCCATCTAATGGAAATTTAGAATGAATTTGAAGAATTAAACTATTTGAAAATTATTATTCATCAAAACATCTAGACTCTCTAGTTGTTTGATGAATTTAATCATCATATGAAAATAATTCCAAATTTTATTTTATTAAAATTAATAAGAAATAAAAAAGGTTACTCACAATTCAAATTCTTTCATAAAGAATACTAGATGGAAAAATAAAAGAACAAGAAATTAAAGATAAAACATTTTCTTCTTTCATTTCTTTTCTCTAATTTCTTACTCTAGTTGAATAGTAAGAATAAGAACAAGAATGAAAAATATGGAGAAGACAAAAAAATAAAGTTATGAAGATCAAGAAGAAACACTTTCTTCTTTTGTTCCTTTATAATTTCTTTTCCTTTCCTTTTTCTTTCTTTTCTTTTCCTATTTCTTTCTTTATAATTTTCTTCATATTCAAACAAAATAATTGCCTTAATATCTCATATTAATTAACATATTTATGCTCATCTACAAATCTTGTAGATGATGCATAATTACTTAGAGTCTTATTATGCTCATATATTGTTTTTGCAACCCTTGACTTATAAAATAATCATATAGCCTCAAACTCATCCAATATTTTGTTTTCATTGCACTTAAAGTGATATGTTCCTTTGTAGTAGTCTTTTCTCTAAAAGTCTAAGAACAAATCAAGTTGAATACATACACTATGTAGTCAAATGCAAGGACCATAGATTTAGGCCCTATGTGCCTAAAAGAATTAAATATATTTGCTAGTGGGTTTGTCAATTTCATATTATCAAAAAGTAGAAAATAACGAGATTAATAACTTATGTAATTATGTAGCTACCATAATGATTTGTTCTTCAATCAAAATGGTAATCCTACTAATTTGGCGAATCCTATACTTCCAAATAGGAAATGGAAATCCTATTAGGGTGGATTTCTAGTAGGTGATTGAATTCTTAATAGATTATCACAAATTCCTCAGATACACATTGTCATTATTCAAATTTTGATATCTAACAAGTGAACAACACTTGTTCATCACAACTCTTTGTGATTTTCATTCAATCTGGTTGCTAGTGTTTCCAACCTTAGATATGCATTGTCATTAATGGCTTTTCACACTAGTCAAGTCAAACCCATTGGACCAATAAGTATAATGATTTGAACATCATATGTCTCTGATACTCATTGTCATTATTGACATATAATGTATCATATATTCATAACATCACATGCTTTATAATAACTTCAAGAAAACATTTAAACCAAATATATCACCCTTATGTATCCATAACCGATGACATAAATGCTTGAATTTTCTTGAATTCTTCCTTCAATGGAGAACCATGACTCGATATTTTCTTTGGAAGATTTTCAGGCTTTATTGATTAGTCTCACTTTGCACATTATCCATTTTAAACACATATCATATGCATTCATAAATATCATATATATATTTCATAAAATGGACAACATACATATAAGTATGATCATGGATTCTATGGATCCACTTTATAGTCACAAGGAATGGATATGGGATTTAGGTTAAACAAATTACAAACATGAAATTACAACACTTGTATCTTCATGCTCCCACTAGGCATCTTCATGGGTTGAGCCTCTTCTTGTTCTTGCATCTCCACATCTCTATATGTACATTAGTAACCTTGGCATTCCAAGGGGAGATTACAAAAACAAAAGAGCTTATAGGCTCAATGGAATTAATTTATAACCTAAATGAGTAATTAACATTTAATTACATCCCATTAAATAATAAAATTAATTATTACATTTCCACATTAGAAATCGTACATTATGATTTCTAAATCCATGATCAACCATTCATGCCTCTCAAACAACAACAAAACATATATATACAAAAATTGCATTTATAGATATGTTATTCATCATTGGAACATTTCCAAAAAAATCCATTTTAAATATCACATGTTCAAGGTTTCTATAGCTTAAAATCATATTTTAAGTCATAGAAATGTATTTGATTGAAAAATTAATCCAAAACAATTTTGGAAAAAATTAAAGTTGGGTATAGACATAGAGCAAATCGTGACCACTTTGATTGCAGCCATGATACAAATTTCGCGGCCGTGAAATATGAATCGCGATCGTGATTCTTTAAACGAACACAAACAAATTTTGTTCTGATCCATTCATTCGCAAGTGCAACATCATTTTCATGGTTACAATTCTTAATTCACGGGGGCGAATCCTTTATCTAATAGCACAACATTTGCGCAGCAACTCCTTTTTGACCAAATCAAAAACCTCCAAAATAGCATATACAAAGGTTTTACACAAAAATTAAGTGGATCTAATACAAATTGAAGGAATGGCAGAGCCAAACGCAGCAAAAAGAAGGTGGTAAGGTGAAATTTCAAACATTTTAAAATTTCATTTCACTCAATTTTGGTCCAAAATTCATTCAAGCAATCAATTAATTTGTGTGTAAAACACATATGCAAATAAAGAAGAAGAGTAATCATATTATCTCTTATAGGTTCTTTCTTTCTTTAACAAAGGGCTTCCTAAGTGTGAAGCCTCTAGATCATCCACACTTTGCTCACCTCCAAGTTTCCTCTTGGTTTCTTTGGTGTTCTTGAATCACTCTCTTGGTTGCCCAAATTGGTTTAAGATTTCCCTCAAAAACCTTTAGGAAGTTTAAGGTTTCTCTTTGGTTTGTTTTGGACTAAACACATTTTCAATTTTCAAGCAATTATTCTTTCATAAAAAAAAAAGAAGAGAATTGAAGATCAAAGAAAAATTGAAGAAACACTTTCTTCATCTTTTCTTTTAACTCTCTCAAATCTCTCTCTAATCCTTTAAACATAAAAATGATGTTCACTTACTTTGCAACATAAAAACTCTTAGCTTTTATATCATTCCAAGATTTAACCCTTAAGTCTTCACAAAGACTTAAATGCCCTAACATATTCTTTTAGCTCACCATTTGGTGAAGGAGCAAAGTTGAACTTTGCTTCTTCAAATGGTGAAATGACCATTTTATCCTTTAGGGGCAAAATGGACATTTCCATTAGCTAAAGGATGAAATCACAATTTTAGCCTTAGTAGAAAATTCTCTAACCCCTAAACCCATTATATGGGCTTATGAATAGTGAATATTCTCTAACCCCCTAAATTGCCTCTTTTTCATATCACATATGGGCTTAGGTCACATCTCATGTGTTAAGGATTTTTACTAATCTAAAAATTATGTCTTTGATTTAGTCCAAATCAATTTTTAATTTAATCTTTCTCATTTGTATCATATACAAATTAAGATTTGATTGAATATAAATCTTTATAGATTAAACATCAAGACATGCTAGGGTCCTTATAAATTTAATTACATGTTCAATCATTTCACCACTAATCAATTAATTAAACACTTTAATTTATTATTATGACAAACCTTTTACACTTGGAAGGTGATCATTATTATGTGTGTGACTTTCTAGGTCTATGTCCAATTAGCAATAGGAATGAGAAAACATTTTTCTCTATTAATGTGAAATCCCCACTTCACACTTAGTCCTATAAGTCGCGAGGGACAACTAGCATTCCATGTCATAACTACCTAATTAGAAATGAATATTTATAGTTGATAACTTTAAACATCACATGGACCATCGATCATAAATCATCATGCACTAAAATCCCTTCATTAAAGATCCCAATCTCGGCTAGGGTAATGATTTATGTCAAACCCTAATGTGTCTCAATTCTATGTCCTTATCTCGGTTCTAATTCTTGATGAGATTAAATTCTTATTAGAAACTTTTTCTAGTGAATCTCACTATCTTGGCCAAGAACTTAAGTACTAAGAATAACTAGATAGCATTGGATATTAACCTCATTCACTCAAGGTAATGAATTCTATCTTGGTGATCACTTATCTCCATACATAACAAATTAGAACCATTATATGCCATATATCCGTACATGAGTAGTACGTTTATGTAAGCAGTAATAAATCCTAACCACTTATGTATAAGATATAGTATCCCTCAAGTCAAAGGATTATATGCACTATTATGACCTAGATGATAAATAATTGACAAGTAGTAGAACCCCATATTACAATCATCTAACATCACAGTACGACTATTCATCCTATGAATATCCATGGGTTTGTATCGACATCACATGTGAAGCAGTATGAGACTCACTGTCTCTATAATTATCTGTATCGTATACTGATTATAGAAAATAAATAGAGGTGATGGTCTTCTAGAATTAATGATGCCTAGTCATTAATCCTGTGACCATGAACATATTTAAAATATTGTACAAGAGCGATTTGTCTTCTATATTCTTAACACTAGATAATAGATCCTCTTATAAATACTTAAGACTATATTCTATAATATGAAACCCTTTTCACATTATGAATATATTATCGTGCCAATGGGAATTAATTTCTACTAATACATAACTATTAAATGGCTCCTAGCGCACATACTGCTGTCAATAATTCCCATATCAAGAAGCTTAATCACTTTAGCTTTTACCATATCTTTCATCTTAGGATTGAAATGCCTTTGGGATTACGGCACAAGTTTAAATTCTTCTTCCATCAAGATTTTGTGCATACAAAAAGAAGGACCAATACCCTTATGTCTACAATTTTCCATGCTATAACCTTCTTATGTTTTCCCAATACCTCTAATAACCTTGCCTTTTGTCCCTTAGACAAGTTAGCATTCACGATTATAAGCAACTTAGAATTTTTCATCAAGAAACCATACTTTAAATAAGAAGGGAGTTTCTTGAGCTCCAAATTTGGTGGGTCAATAATGGATGATTTCATTCTTTCATCCCTAGGCATCTCAATGTGCTTAAATGCCTTGCTCTTCTTCAATGGATCAGTAGCCTTAAGATAAGTCATATGCTCAATGGTCTCAGGTGTCTTAATATCTTCCTATCCTTGCATAAGACATAACTCTAAAGGATCCTTATGAACAATGTTAGAAATAAAATGCATAGTCTTATGATTAGTTACATTATCACAAACATCCACATCCTTAAGTACAAGTGGGTGTTTCATAGCATTTGATATTTGCAAAACCATCTGCTCATTCCCTAACCTCAATATCAATTTACCATTATACACATCAATAATAGCGCTAGCAATAGCTAGAAATGGTCTACCTAGGATAAGTGACACATCAACATCCTTATCAATATCCAATATTATAAAATCCACAGCAAATATAAATTCACCAACCTTCATCAACACATCCTCAACCATACCCTTAGGGTAAGTGATAAATCGATCTGCTAATTGAATACTCATACATGTTGGTTTAGGCTCACCTAGACCTAATTTTTTGAACATTTTATATGGCATGACATTAATGCTAGCCCATACATTAGCTAGTGCCTTATTAATCTCTGAACTACCTATGAGATAAGGGATAGTAAAACACCCTAAATCCTTGAGTTTTTTAGGTAACTTCTTTTAAATGATTGCTAAACATTCCTCAAATAGTTGAACTATCGATACCTCTTCAACTTTTCTTTTGTTGGAAAGTAGCTCCTTAAGGAATTTAACATAGTTTGACATTTGTGAAAGAGCATCCACAAAAGGAATATTAATATGCAATTGTTTAAAGAGTTCAAGAAACTTACTAAATTGTTCATCCATTTTGTCCTTCTTCAACCTCGCAGGGTATGGAATGCATGGTTGGAACTTCTTAACCACAGGTGTAGGGTCTACTTTCTCTTTCTTATTAACCTCCTCATCCTTGTCACCATCATCCTCAACTGTTAATTTCCCATTTTGCTTCTCAAGAGCCTTTAACTCTATCCCACTTCTCAATATAATAGCTTTAAGTTGCTCTTTAGGGTTAGCTTCAGTATTGCTAGGCAAACTGCCTTGAGATCTCTCAGATGGTGTTTTTGCAATTTACCAACTTGATTCTCTAGATTATGGATAGAAGCCTGTTGGTTCTTTAAAGCTGTCTCTGTGATTTGAAATCTAGTCTCCGAAGTTGCAATAAATTTTCCCAACATTTCTTCCAAATTGTTTTTTTTTTCTTGCTGAGTTTAGGGTTGGATTCCAAGTGAAGGCCTCACATTGGAATGGTTATTCCAAGAGAAATTTGGATGATTCCTCCAATCAGGATTATAAGTGTTACTCAAAAAATTATTTTGTTATCTTAGTATATTACCCACATAGTCCACTTACTCGAGCTTGACAAAATTGTTCTTATTTTGGTGGTTTTGACTTTGATGTCCTCCCCTACACCATTCACAATACATAACCTAGGTAGGTTTAGCTTATAAGGCTAAGGTGTCAATCTTTCTATTCATAGCCTCAATTTGTACCACTTAAGCTACCACAAGATCCATTTAATGAACACGTAGTCCTAGTTCTTCCTTGATCTTGAGTGGATTGTCATTGGTAGTTAGTAATGGCCATGTCCTCTATCAAATCCTTAGCTTGCTCTGGTGTCTTGTTATTAATTGAACCCCCAGAAGCTCCATTAATTGCTTGTTTACTAGCATAATTCAAACCATTGTAAAAAGTTTGAATTTGCAACCAAATTGGTAAGCCATGATGTGGACACTTTCTCAACAAATCCTTGAATCTCTCCCAAGTGTCATACAAAGTCTCGGCATCATTCGGCAAAAATGAAGAAATATCATTCCTGAACTTCACTGTCTTAAAAGGAAGGAAGTATTTTTCTAAAACTTTTCAGCCAAACCCTTGCAAGTAGTAAAAGTGCCAACAGCAAATGATTTCAACATTGTTTAGGTCGATCCTTTAGAGAAAATGGAAACAAACTCAACCTAATTGCATCATCTGAAACTCCATTGATCTTAAATGTATCACAAATTTCTAGAAAATTTGCCAAATGTGCATTAGGAGCTTCATTAGGAAATCCATCAAATTGATAGGATTGCTAAACCATTTAAATAACATTTGATTTGATCTCAAAATTATTAGCAGCAACCATCGGTCTCCTAATACTAGAATCGACCCCAGTGAGACCAGGCCTAGCATAATCTAACATTGTTCTTTGTTCTCTGTCTCCCATTGTTTCAACTTCTTCTTACTCTTTAATTTTCTCAACCATAACCGGTTCTCTTTCCTTCAATCTCTTGTGCAGAGTTCTCTTAATTTCAAGATCTATCTCCACCAAGTTGGATAAACTAATTTTGGTCATACAAGAATTAAGTCACCTGAAATATAAAAGACTAAGAATAGTTTTTAGAAATAAAAATCAAAGAACTAAAGTAATAGTCTCTATTATTTTGCTCATAATATATAAAATTTTCCCTGGCAATAGCACCAAAAACTTGATGTTAACTTTATACTTCCACCAGGTTAAATAAACTTGTAACAACCCACAACCACCTTAGAAATTTTCGTGACAAATTGCTTGACATAGAGCTATTAAGACTAAGTATGTGCTTTTATGGAAATTCATGTGCCATGTGATCGATGAGTAAGTGGTGTGCTAAATTAATTTTAATATGCATAAAATGAGTTGTTGATATGAAATAAATGATTTATATGAAGTGCATTAGCTTAAAATAATTTATTTTACATTAAATGAATTTTCAAGCAAAAATGCAATTTTTAAGCATAAAATAATTTTATGAGTATTTTTAAAATAAATGCTTTAGGGAAAATTTTAAAGAAAATAATAATTAAAATATTTTTATTTCAATTACTTATAATCAGCTCCAAAAATAATTAAAAAGCTAGAATACCCAAAAGCCCACTACACCAAAATACTTCTAACCTAGCTCATTAAGGGTAATATTGAAAATTAACCAAAACCCTACATATATATTATGAAAATTCAGCCAGCCCTCCATTCCAGCAGCCACTATTCTGTTGTTTCATTATTTTGGCATAAAAATTCTCTCAAAATTATTCTCTCTACCAAAATTTACAAAATACTTTCAAACTTTGCGATTTCGCGACTGTTTTATAAGTTTTTCCTTTCCTTTCAAATTATTATTGGATTCTTATGAAACCAATCATGGGAAAATTATTTTGAACTGAATATTTACTGATTTTGATTGACAAAATTTGGCCTAGGTGAATTCTTGATAGAGAAATCAATTTTTTTATCGAAAACACCAACCTCTATACGCGTTTTCTCCAAAGGTGAATCCTACAACTTAAAATTTCAATTTTTATGCATAAACACTAAAAGGGGGGCCTGTATATTTGTTTTCTAATTGGATTTTTGATGCTTTTACATAAAAAAAAATCAAATTAAATCATATTTTTGCATAGACCGAAAAGTTTCGAAAAACAAGGAAATTCAAGGTTTTCGTCCTAGAACATAAAAGTTAGAAAATTCTATGATTTCATAATTGAATGGCTACTAATTGGTGTGTTTTGGGATTCTAAATTGATGTTTGTTATGTATGGATGCGAAGTAATGATTTAAATCAAGTGTTTACATATTACTATAATGAACAGAAAGTGCAGAAAGCAAGAAAAACTCATGATTTTCACTCTAGACCCTAAACTTGGAATTTTCAAGCATGAGAAATACCCATGGCTGCCGATTTGTGTGTACTGATGTTCTAAACTAATATTTTTTGTGATTAAATGAAAAATAATGGTTTAAACCACATGTTTACATGTTGCTGTAATGACTGAAAAATACCAGAAATAAGAAAACTCATGGTTTTTCATCCTAAAATCTAAAGTTGGAAATTTTCATGCATATGGATTTATATATGCACTGATTCCTACACATTTATGTTCTAAAATTATTTTTGTTTTGATTACATGAAAAATCTTGATTCAAACTATGTTTCTACATATTACCATAATAAATGGCAAGTGCCAAAAGTAAGAAAATTCAGGTTTTCTCTTTTATAGGGCATTCGACCTACATTAGGATTCTTATCCTAATGTCTATAATTTTTATGTAATGTATTTTAATGATTATTGACATGTATTAATGAATGATAAATGGTTAAATTGCATGTTGGTTGAAGGAATGACTCTAGAGAAGGCTAGAGATAATTTGGTATACTTAAGGTATCTTAACCTTATGTTGTGATTGTAATGTGAATATGATTGGGTAATATGGAAATAGCTTTTATGATGAGTCAATAATGAATTTATGGTCTTGAATTGATGAGGAGATTAATTGAATGAATTGGGCATAAGAGATAGGCGTGACACTTGAAAGGCTATTGATAAGTTCAAGTGTCATGTATGGAAGTATTAAGTATACTAAAATGATTGTTAAAGTGAATTGATATCAAGTTCATGACATTGTGCTTGACTTGAGAAAAGTATTGGTATGATTTATAATGTGTTTTCATGTGAGCCTAGAATGGTTAAATGGGCAAGACTTTTAAAGTCAACATGTTATGAGCAAGTGATGAGTGCATATCTATGTGCAACTCTTAGTGTATGTGAATGTTATACATGCATGGGGTAGTGATGGGATAGGATAGCATGATGATTAAATGTATACTAAGTATTGAATTAAATATTATGTTAGAGCTTAAGGAGTTCTAAAGGTTTAACGATTACGATTACTAGGAGCGAAGGAACCACAAGGTGAGTAAACATTATGTTCAAGTTACAAGTATAAGCTATCATGTTTTGTGAACCTTTAATATTTTGAAACCCAAGTTCTTTTCTATTTTAGTGATTTCATTGTAAGCTTGGGTTGCCAAAGAAAAATTGGCCCAAAACCATTTTTGATTTTCCATTTATAATACCTTTGTGATTATTGCCCTAACATATATTTTTCTGGAACTACATTGTTGTTCATCTTTTGTTAAATAAGCTAAACTTCTATTGCTATTATGTTACATGTGTTTGTATCCTTTAGTGCTCCTATTACCTTTATATGTTATGAATTATGTTATGAGTTATGTGTGAACATAGCAGTAGCCTTTATTATACATGTTATGAGTTATGTGTGGATAAAGCAGCAGCCTTCACTCTATATTATGTTACAAGTGGACAAGGCAGTAGCCTTCACTTTATATTATGTTATGAGTGGATAAGACAATAGTCTTCACTTTATATTATGTTATGAGTGAACAAGGTAGTAGCCTTCACTCTATATTATGTCACGAGTGGACAAGATAGCAACCTTCACTCTATATTATGTCACAAGCGGACAAGGCTGCAGCCTTCACTCTATATGTTATGAGTTATAACCTAATTTTTGTAAACCTAGTTAAATTGCAAGCCATGAACTGTCGATCATAAATTATGAACTATAAGCTATAAAACCTTCTAAGGGATACATGTTATTGTATAAGTTGTATTGTTTACTCATTGAGATTATCTATCTCACTTCTTTTTCCTTGTGTGATTCTAGGTGAGCATTATGAGGAGGCAAGGTGATCGCTCAAGCTACCTACTCCAATTAGGAAATCCCTTTGTCAAAATCATAATAATACCATGCTATGATGAGTCCTTAGATGCTCTGGGAGTTATTATAGGAATTTTATTTTAGAATATCATATTGGTGACATTATTTAAAGTCGTATTATTATTTTCTTATGGATTGTATCAAAGTATATTTTTAGCTTCTGCAACTTAAGGTTTTTTTTTCCTTTATAAAAGGTTTTATTAAGCTAATGTATGAGGTTCAATATGATCCTAGGAAATTTTTCCATATGTATGAGTGGGTTCTATGGGCATGAGTGACCTTATGTCTCCTCATGTTCTAGGACTATCATATCTCTGCAATTGAGATGTGACAAAGTTAGTATCAGAGCTATAGTTTTTAAAGTCTAGTTTAGACTTATCTATATATTGGGTTGGTTAAAGTATAATCCTAGAGCATAGGAATTTTCATGTCATATCACTTGTAGTCCATTGCTATATTAGTTTCGCAAAATCCTAATAAGCTATGGTACTCTTTGTTATTGGTTGCTTGTATGCCTTACAATTCCTTTATCAGATGACTAAGAAAATTACCCCTACTCGAAGACTGTGACCTAGGGCACTGCAAGTGGCATGAAAGAAGACATGGTGAGAGATGTTCAAGAAAGTTGTGCCCATAATTCACCACAAGGAAGAGAAGGTGCCTAAAGAAGAGGACCCTAAGGAGTATTTGGACTAAGATTGGGTTTATAGTAAGATTAAGAAACTAGAGAGTGACTGCTCAAATTTGAGGGAGGAGAACCAATGTCTTAGGCTTTTGGTTCATGCCTTGAGGGAGGATGTGGAGCAGCTAAAGACTAGAGATGTTGAGCAGATGGATGACCACACACCTGGAGATTATGACTACTCACCATCTAGGACTTTGGCCTCGACGGGTCACCCGTTGAATAAGAATTTACTCTACTATAAGTGTCATGGTTTCGGTCATATTTCTGCTAATTGCCCTCTTATCGATTACTCGCCTAAGTGACCATGGAAACTACCTAACATCCATCCTGACGAGGGGTATAGTTGAGGTTTGCACTGGTAGTGGATGACTATTAGCCTAGGGTGAAGAATTTATACACTGCGAATAATACCAATTGATTGCTTAATGACTTCGTATGGAATGATTTTTTTTATTGCCTATAACATGATTGACTTATATAGGATAAGGATATTTATGATGCTATAAGTTATATGTTATATGATTATGATACATGATATTTGCTTTGATATAAATGCTATGTGATATATGTTATGCAATATGTAATCTGGAATGTGATATGATATGATGGGTATTCTCATAAAATGCATGATAAGTATGATATGGTAATGGGGTTAGAAGGGTTAATAGGGAAATAGTACTAAGTTCCCTTATTGTGATAGAAGAATGCCTCCTAAAAAGAAGGTTCACACAGCAGGCCAGCCTATTAGGGCAAGTGAGGATGCCTTATTGGACACTGCATCGCATGGTGCCTCTGCACCTGCACAATCAAGGGAAAGGTCTAATTCGGGGGCACCAACTATAGACTTTAATGAGCAAACATCTTCATATGAGGTGCAAGCTATATGCAAGGAAATGAGAGACCTGCATAGGGAATTGGAGGAGCAGTGAGCTCAAAGGCAGGAAGTGCCGCCAACACAAGAAGGGAATGAAGTTCCACCACCTGCGATAGTGGTACCTACTCAAAGGGAGAGGAAGCAACTACTTGATGAAGGGATAACTATTTTAGAGTTCAAGAAGCTTCAGGCACCTACCTTCTATGGTGAGGAGGGTGATGATCCATACGAATTCTTGGATGAGATGGACAAGTTAGTCTGTTGGCTGTCTTACTCTGACGTTAGAGTGATTAAGTTGGTAGGACTCCAACTCAAGAAAGAGGTATGGTATTGGTACAAGAGAAACATTAAGGAATGACTTTATAGAGCTAACCCACCTATATGGGTAGAGTTTAAACAAGAAGTGATGGACCAGTTCTTGCCTGAAGGCGAAAGGTAAGATATAGCGCTACAGTTCGAGCAGCTAAAGCAGGAACCTGAAATGTCAATATCAGATTATACTAAGGTGTTTAACTGCCTTAGTAGATTTGCTATCAGCATCGTGCCTACCGAAGCTATCCATGTCAACTACTTCTTGAGAGGATTAATAATGCCTCTGTTTAACTCATTGGCAATGACTGAATTCTTAACCTTGACTAAGCTAATAAATAAGGCCAAGATATTGGAAAAGAGATATAAGGTCTAGAGGGCTGAATACATGGAATGTGAGTGAAAGGGGAAGCATGAGAACAAGGGACATAGAGGCCATCATGGAAGAGGTGGAGGTCTAGTAAAGGAACTGTCGCCAATAACTTCAACACTTAGACAGCGTAAATGTCAACTAAAGCAAGGTTTCCCCACTTGAGACTAGTGTGGTAAGAAGCATCTTAGAGCTTGTTGGAAAGTCTCTAGTGCATGTCTGAAATGTGGTCAGATGGGCCACTTCAGGAAAGACTGCCCACATAAGAGAAATTTGAAAAATGTGACCTTGATACCTCCACCACTTAGACCATCTCAACCTCGAAAGTAAAGAGCCAAGAATAAGAGACACAACTAAGACTCCCTCTAGTAATAGGTAACTATTAGTCTAGTGGCATAGGACTAATATGATATGAATGATATTATATGATTACTTAGCTATTTGGCTTTGGTTTGATCCTCTTTTATCTAGGAGATGATTGATTCTTAAAAATGATAGGAGAGCTCATTATGCTATAGGTTATATGTTACGTGATCAGGATACATGATATATGCCATGATATATGATACATGTTAGGTGATATGTGTCCTGTGATGTGATATTACATGATAGGTGCTAATGTTAAAGGCATGCTAAGTATGACATTTTGATATTGGGGTTAAGTGGATTAGAAAGAGAAATGGACTAGGTTTTGATCCAAGTTAGATTAATGACTGATGGGTATAATGTTATGAGGTATGAAATGCTTACATGTAATAATGGTTTGATACATGAAATATATGAAGATATTAAATGATAATTGTGATTGATGCCATAAGAAGAGAAATGATATCTAGTAATGACCATAAGGAGAATGAAATAAGTCAGTTATATTATATACACATAAGTATACAGTATGAAGTAAGTGAAGTATATTACCGAATTTGTGGTTTAGATGCTACCATATAAATTAGAATAGTAAGGAAGGTAGGAATTTCTCTACCACTTATGTTAATATCAAGTATAGTCAAATGAAGAATATTAATCTAGTGTGATTTAAAAGAAGAAGGTATTATTTCCATTCAAATTTCCAGTGCAAGATGCTTGATTAATTCTGGTGCCACACATTTGTTTATGTCTCCATATTTTGCTAAGAGTCTCGGTAGAAATAAGGAATAAATTAATGAACCCTTAGTAGTGTCAACTCCTTTAAGAATAATGATGGAATTAAAGTATATGTTTAAGGACTGTGAGGTAGACATGATGGATGGAAACTTCCTGTGGAGTGCTAGAATTTGGTGTCCTAAAATTTGATGTGATCTTAGGAATGAATTGGCTATATGAATATGGAGCTTGTATTGACTATAGAGAAAAGCAATTAGAATTTTGAACTAAGAATGGGAGATATTGGTGTATCAAGGAAATACCTATGATTAAGGTCCACTAGGATAATCATGGGATGGATGAGTGTACCTAAGAAGCTAAGGTAGGGATGCGACAGAAGCATTCCTAGCTTCTTCGAGAACATATGAGTAAGTATTCGAAATTCAAGGATGAATTTCTTTCAAGGGAGGAGAATGTAACAAACAACAACCACCCTAGAAATTTTTGTGACAATTTGCTTTATATAGAGCTATAAAAACTAAGTATGTGCTTTTATGGAAATTCATGTGCCATGTGATTGATGAATATGTGGTATGTTAAATTAATTTTAATATGCATGAAATGAGTTATCATTATGAAATAAATGATTCATATGAAGTGCATTAGCATAAAATAATTTATTTTACATAAAATGAATTTTCAGGCAAAAAGGCAATTTTTAAGCATAAAATAATTTTATGAGTATTTTTAAAATAAATGTTTTAGGGAAAATTTTAAAGAGAATAATAAGAAAAATATTTTTATTTTAATTACTTATAATCAGCCCCAAAAATAATTAAAAGTCTTGAATACCTAAAAGCCCATTATACCAAAATACTCCTAACCTAGCTCACTAAGGGTAATATTGGAAATTATCCAAAACCCTACATATATATTATGAAAATTCAGTCAACCCTTCACTCCAGCAGCCACCATTCTATTATTTCATTATTTTGGCAGAAAAATTCTCTCAAAATTATTCTCTCTACCGAAATTCACAAAATACTTTCAAACTTTGCGATTTTGTGACCATTTTGTAAGTTTTTCCTTTGCTTTCAATTTATTTTTGGATTCTTATAAAACTAATTATGGGAAAATTATTTTAAACTGAATATTTACTGATTTTTCTCAATAAAATTTGGTCTAGGTGAATTCTTGAGAGAGAAATCAATTTTTTCTACCGAAAACACCAACCTCTCTACGTGATTTCTCCAAAGGTGAATCCTACAACTCAAAATTTCAATTTTCATGCATAAACACTACAAGAGGGGCCTGCATATTTGTTTCATAAATGGATTCTTGATGTTTTTAGATGAAAAATATCAAATTAAATCATATTTCTGTGTATTATTATAATGACCGAAAAGTTTTGGAAAACAAGAAAATTCAAAATTTTCGTCCTAGAACTTGAAAGTTAGAAAATTCTATGATTTTATAATTGAATGGCTACGAATTGATGTGTTTTGGAATTCTAAATTGATGTTTGTTATGTATGCATGGGAAATAATAATTTAAATCATGTGTTTACATATTACTGGAATGAACGAAAACCACGGAAAGCAAGAAAAACTCATGATTTTCACTCTAGACCTTAAACTTGGAATTTTCATGCATGAGAAATACCTATGGCTGATGATTTGTGTGTATTGATGTTCTAAATTGATATTTGTTGTGATTGAATGAAAAATATGGTTTAAACCACATGTTTACATGTTGCTGTAATGACCAAAAAATACCAGAAACAAGAAAACTCACGGTTTTTCATCCTAAAACCTAAAGTTAGAAATTTTCATTCATATGGATTTATATATGTGCCAATTCCTACATATTTATGTTCTAAAATGATTTTTGTTTTGATTATATGAAAAATTTTAGTTCAAACCATGTTTCTACATATTATTGTAATAGACGGAAAGTGCAAAAAGTAAGAAAATTCAAGTTTTCTCTTTTATGGGGCATTTGGCCTAGATTAGGATTCTTATCCCAGTGTCTATAATTTTTATGTAATGTATTTAATGATTATTGGTATGTATGAATGAATGATAAATGGTTAAATTGCATATTGGTTGAAGGAATGACTCTAGACAAGGCTAGAGACAATTTGGTATACTTAAAGTATCTTAACCTTACGTTATGATTGCAATGTAAATTTGATTGGGTAATATGAAAATAGGTATTTTGATGAGTCAATAATGAATTTATGGTCTTGAATTGATGAGAAGATTAATTGAATGAATTGGGCATAAGAGATAGGCATGACACTTGAAAGGCTATTGATAAGTTGACATGTATGGAAGTGTTAAGTGTACTAAAATGATTCTTAAAGTGAATTGATATCAAGATCATGACATTGTGCTTGACTTGAGAAAAGTATTGGTATGATTTATAAAGTGTTTTCATATGAGTCTAAAAAGGCTAAATGGGCAAGACTTTTAAAGTCAACATGTTATGAGCAAGTGATGAGTGCACATCTATATGCAACTCTAAGTGTATGCGCAATGTTATACATGTATGGGGTGGTGATGGGATAGGATAGCATGATGATTAAGTGTATACTAAGTATTGAATTAAATATTATTTTAGATCTTGAGGAGTTCCAGAGGTTCAAGGGCTACGAGTACTAGGAGGAAAGGAACCACAATGTGAGTAAGCATTATGTTTCACGTTACAAGTGCAAGCTATCATGTTTTGTGAACCTTTGATATCTTGAAACCCAAGTTCTTTTCTATTTTAGTGATTCATTTATAAGCTTGGGTTGTCAAAAGATAATTGGTTTAAAACCATTTTTGATTATCCAATGATAACACCTTTGTGATTATTGCCCTAACTTATATTTTTCTAGAACTACACTATTGCTCATCTTTTGTTAAATAAGCTAAACTTCTATTGCTATTATTTTACATGTGATTGTATCCTTCAATGCTACTATTACCTTTATATGTTATGAATTATGTTATGACTTTTGTGTGAACATGGTAGCAGCTTTCATTCTACATGTTATGAGTTATGTGTGGATAAGGCAGTAACCTTCACTCTATATTATGTTACAAGTGGACAAGGTAGTAGCCTTCACTCTATATTATGTCACAAGCGGACAAGGTAGCAGCCTCCACTCTATATATTATGAGTTGTAAGTTGATTTCTATAAACCTAGTTAAAAAGCAAGCCATGAACTATGAATCATAAATCATGAACTATGAGTTATAAAACCTTATAAGGGATATATGTTATTATATAAGTCATATTATTTACTTATTGAGATCATCTATCTCATTCCTTTGTCCTCGTGTGTTTCCAGGTGAGTATTATGAGGAGGCAAGATGATCGGTCAAGCTATCTACTTCGTTTGGAAAATTCCCTTGTCAAAATCATAATAATACCATGCTATGATGAGTCCTTAGATGCTCTAGGAGTTATTATGGGAATTTTATTTTAGAATATCATATTGGTGGCATTATTTGAAGTCTTATTATCATTTTCTTATGGATTGTATTAAATTATATTTTTAGCTTTCGCAACTTAAGGTTTTTTTTTTTCCTTTATAAAAGGTTTTATTAAGTTAATGTATGAGGTTTGGTATGATCCTAGGAAATTTTTGCATATGTATAAGTGGGTTCTACAAGTGTGGGTGACCTTATGCCTCCCCATGTTCTAGGACCATCATATCTCTGAAATTGGGATGTGACAAAACTCTAAGTCTATTATACCTTAACTACGGGCAAGTGTATCTATTGTTTGGATAGTATAACATAAAAGAGGTCGATCCTACAGGGAAACTATATAATTATTAACTCAAACATTAACTATTGTCTAGTAAATCAACTTTCTAGGAAAACCAAAATTAAATTATATTGAAAATTAAACTATATTAACTAATTGCAAAAAATTGATGAAATCAATAGGAAAGAATCAATGAGTTAATTATCTAGATAGAAACTCCCCCAGTTCCTCATGTATTTCATGAATTATGGAGTCAATCAAATCAAACTATGAATCAAGTTGACAATCCTAAAATTATAATTAAACCTTTTTCAAGTGAGTTAATCCCCTTTTTGCTAAGTAAATTAAATAGAATATCTTCTTATTCAATTGGTTAGGCAAAGTATTAAGATCAAGGAATTAAAGCCAAATAATTTTGTAAACCTATCTCTAGTGTCCCAAGCAATCCCCAATATTCATGAGTGACCATATCAAATCAAGAGTATCTTTACTCCTTAATAAGAAATTAGATATCAAATCAATAAGGTAGCAATTGTTAATCTGACTTTATTAATATAAATCATGAATATAACTCAACCTAAGGATGATTTGATTAAAAACCTAATCATTTAATCCATATAATCAAAACTAGGGTTTATCCCATCTATAAATAGAGTTTAGTTCATGGTAAATCTAAAGAATAATGAACAAGAAAGAAGGGAATGAAAAATCAAATAATCCATAGATAAGTTCTTAAAAATCTTCACTTCGATCTTGAATCACCCACTTCAAATCCACTTGAATCCTCTTATTCCCCTCAATTTTGGCTGTAATCTATCATTTTCTTCTCAAAAAGTTCTCTAAATGTAAAACTCTCTAAAAAGATTAGAATCTTCCTCTATTTAACTTTGAAACATCATTTAAAGGTGCAATTTTCTCTTGACATGGTCTAGAACATGCCTATGTTCTAGGGCGTGTTCGCATCTATCTTCCTATGAAACTCAGCTCTTTAACATAAGCTGCAATACACCGAGGTACACGGGCATGATGTTCGACATCCCCTAGTACACGCCCATTTTCCTTGGCATGTTAACCACTGTATCCTTGAGTCTTTGCCCAAAATTCACCGAATTCGCTCCTTAGCTTCGCAATTTCCAAATGAATTGATCCATGGTCTTCAAATTAGCTTAATCCCTCAAACTATTCTAATAACACATGTAACAAACAAACTAAACTCAATTTAATGATAAAAAACAATAAAAACAAGGGATAAAATCTAATAAGGTATGTACTTATCAGCTTCTAGCTTCATGAATTGCTCTTTGTCTCCGATCATATGCTTGGAGCATCAACTATCAAGCACCAATTTGTTTTTTTCTTGCAACTCACCTATAATAACAATTCATTTCTTTTTCAATAACTATATAGTTTTCAGTCCACTCATTTTAGTTCCCTTAGGAATCCACACATTCTTAAAAAATGGTTTTGATTCTTTCAAAATCCAAATTTTAAATGGTTTCCTTAGTCTAATTGGACATTTACTAAGAGTACATCCATGAAATTTATACTGAGCACACATTTAATCATACTTTTGACTTGAAAATTTTTTTCTTGAAAAACCAATTATATTTTTCTCTTTAAATTCAACTTTGTAGCCCAAACCAGCTTTATCAAATACATCTCTTTGTGATGCAATGATATCATTAAGAGTCTTATTTCTAATGCTAAACTTTTTCAAGAGTTCCTTTGAATTCAAGCTCATTCTTAATCTTAGAGTGCCTCAAAGGAGATTTTCAAATCCTTACATTGAGTCATGAGTTCTTCATTCTCAATCAACATGTCATTAGATTTTAAAATTTCCTCATGCTCAATTTTCAATTTACATAAGTTCATTTTCAAAATTTTATTTTCCTTTACGATAATTAAAATTTTTTCCATCAACTCATCAAATGCAATTCTTAATTCCTTACAGAAATAAGAGTTACAATTTGTTGCCTGATATACACCAAAAAGAAGTGGGGTTGAATTGGTGGGTATTTAAAAAAATTTAAAATAAAAGACAAGTGTAGAGAGATTGCACTCGGGTATTAACTAACCCTACATCCACTCCGCAAACTCAATTGAGTGTTTCACTATAGCTATACTATGTTTTCAAGCTCACTCTCAATCTACAAAGTGTTTTAAGACTCACATTCAATCCTTACAAGTGTTTTTCCTAAAAGGCTCACACTTAACCTATACAAGAGTTTTACTAAGGCTCACATACAACCTAACAAGAGTTTTATGGCTCACTTAGAACCCTTTTTGAGTAATCAGTGCTCTATAAAAAACATAAACAAGAAACAAATTAGTTTTGGGATTAAGAAATTAAATTGCAAGAGTTCAACCACAACCAAAGGTTGTTCAATTTTTATGAGGGCTTTTGGAGGGGGTATTTATAGATTTCACCCACCAAAGAGTCATTACATTGAGAGCCATGGCTAAATCTTTCATAATAGCTACAAAATCTGCATTAAATGTAGTGCATATCTGAGTTGTGATCGCTATCCCAATTCATAGTCGCAATCTTCATATTTCCCAATGGCTAAGGACTCGTGGCAGATTTTCATTGGTCGCTAATCTATCCAATGGAACGGTTTCCTGTCTCTATAAATTTTGGTGGTTGCCATTTGATGATCTTGGTTGCAATAACTCTTTCGCATCCAAATGTGGTGATCTCAATTCTGGCCGTCAACCTTATTGTGTCTCATTTCTCTTTTTCTCAAATTAATTGTGGTAGTGATCTAGGGAGTTACAGTCATGAAATATTATTTGCGAACATGATTGACTATTGTGGGTGTGATTTACAAGTCTGTTTCCTATACTTATGAAATTTTCAATATCTCAATTTTTCAATCTTTTCCAAATATGTTTATTGTAAAATAAACACTAAATGCAAAAAAATAAAGCAATTCAATTTGATTGTCAAGATCAAAATAGAGATTGACCAAGTTATGAACCAACTTAGATAAGTAAAATCTCCCCCCCCCCCCTTTTTATTTTGACAATTAAATTGAATTTTTGTGAGCCCTCAATTTTTCACACTCATCATCCAACAACAGCCTTAGCATTTGCTGAATTTAACGCATTACGCAGAGCCATTATGGTAGCGGGTAGGGGTTCGGGGGCAGTGCCCTCAAATGAAAATTTTTTAATCTTCAATTACATTGCCACTAGATATCCAAATTTCCTAAGCTCCATACCAACCAATCTCTAGAAAAAAAAAAAAAAAAAAAGGGCGCCACATTAGCTGCCTGTGCCACCACCGACAATTTGGACTACGCCGCCACCCTCCTGAGCGGCAAGCCGCCCAGACGAAGCCTGGGCAGTGCCACCCAAACTACCCACCTATAGTCTCCAAAATACCCCCCAATATGATTTTTCAGCTTTTTTCTAACTCTACCCTTTTGGTATTTTCCCTTTTCCACTTCCTAAACTACCCTCGCCCATTTTTCCTATAAATACCTCCCTCCACTTATCATTTCTCGACACCTCTTGAATTACTATTAATGGTTATCTACTAATTCCTCTCTTCTTCTCCCTCCAACCACTCTTTAATTAATTAATTAATCTTTTTAATTAATTAATTTTCTCACCCCAACTAAGTTAATTAATCTTTTTCATTAACTAAAAATCCTTTTTTTAAAATCAAAATTAATTACTCAATTAATTAATATTTTTAATTAATTAATCCATCTATATATCCATCTATTTCATCACATTAATTAGTTAATTAATCATTTTAATTAATTAATTAATCCCTCAAATCCACCCAATCACCCGGTTCCAATAAAATGGAACTTCAGTCCGATAAAATCCTCTGCCCATCGAAAGCAAAAGTATCAGCCTTTTTCCCTCATTCTCAAATCAACTAAACCAAAATCAATCTGATCAACTCCTAAACCCCTCCACTTAATTGTGGAATGAACTACGTGGGTTTTGATCTCCCATTCAATAGGGTACGTAGGCACGTTTGGAATCTAAATCCAAACCTCAAATTCAAATCCCAATCAATCATCTTTTCCCTTTTTTTAATTAATTTGTGAATATTTTATTTTCACCATGCATTCATATTATGCCATATTCATGCAGTCTCTTTAATATCATCTTATAAATGTCATTCATGAAATCCAATTTTCAAGTCAAATTAAACTTAAGAGCCAAATTAAGATTATTTAAAACTAAAAACCTGGTTCCCAAATTCAACCTAGTTTGAAGGCTAGTAATTTTTATCCTTGGGCAAATTAATTAAAAAAAATTAATGAATTGGAGTCAATTTGGATTTTTTCCTTAATATTTTACCAACTAAATAAAATTAAGGTGGCGACTCCTAAAAATCATTTTCAAAATCAACCAAATTTGAACCTGAGTGTTCCATCGTGAGTCTAAACTCGAATGAGCATTCTGGTTCCTTCTAACAGACCAGGCCAGTGCTTGGGTGAGGCCTCACAATCTGAAGTAAAGATAGAATGAAAAATTACAAGTTTGCAAGTTGTTTAACAAATACAAGTTGTTTAACTCACCCTTAGTTCACGCATTTTATTAGAATCCCCCTCAAAGTATCAATACATGCCAAAGTGTTAATGAAAATTAAAGGTATAAATTAGGTTCAAATTACTTCTCCCCTTTTAGCAAGATCAAAAAGAGGGTTAGGAAACAATTAGCAAGTAGAAGTTAAACATGTAATTAAGCCATTATCAAAAAAAAAAAAAAAAAACAAGAAGAAAAATAGAATTCAAGTAGCACAAGCAAATAGCATTCTTTATGAAGGAATTGATTACAAAGATAACCAAATTTGCAAATAAGGTGCCAAAATATGAATGCATAAAAATATAAAAATAAAAAATAAAAGGAAAATAAAAGAAGAAATTCCTAAAGCCCCAAATCAAGATTCATCTTCTTCTTCATCTTGGTCTTCCTCTTCCTCACTAGCTCTACATTCATCCAAGTTGCATTGAGTAAGCCCCACCTTCCCTTAAATATCAAATATATCATGATGAATATGCCCCAAAAGATTGAGCCTTTTCATGATCTTACTAAATATCTTATCAAGCTTGGAAGGGGAAGGATGGGCATAAGGAGGGATTTGGGTACCCTGTGCTCTTGGGGTTCCTTCTTCAATTGGTTGACTTTACTATTGCACAATCACCCTAAGCCTCTTCCTTAGTTGCTTTTGAACTCCCACTTCACCAAAATATATTCACGGGAGTCATTTTTCTCCCTTAGGCATTTGGAGTAAATCATGTACTCCAAAATTGATTGTGGCACTACACGAAAATCACAATTTACTGGCAAAATTTATCAACGAAAATAATTTTGTTAATAAATTTTCTAAATTATCAATGACACATGAAAATTTTCTTTTTTTATTAATTACCAACAAATTATTGACAGTTTACTAATAAAAAATTATGATTGCCAAATTTCGTTGCTAAATAAGGTGCAAAAAATTAGCGACAATATAACTACAAAATTTTCAGTTTATAAATTTATTGACAAAAATTTCAATTAATAAATTGGAGAACAAAATTTTTTTAAATTTACTAACAAAAAATTTTGAATTTACTAACCAAATTTTTGTTAGTAAATTTACCGAAAAACATTTTAGTTGGTAAGTTTAAAGCAAAATTTTCTTTGATTTAATTACAAAACCTTTTTAATTTACCAATAAATATGTTCTGTCAGTAAATTTATGGGCAAAACTTTCAGTTGGTAAATTGGAGAACAAAATGTTTTTTGATTTACTGATAAAAAATTTTGAATGTACCGACAAAAATTTTTGTTAGTAAATTTATCGACAAAAATTTTAATTGGTAAATTTAAAAGCAAAATTTTCTTTGATTTAGTTACAAAACATTTCTAATTTACCAAAAAAATATTCTGTTGGTAAATTTACTAACAAAACTTTTAATCAGTATATTTAAAAGCAAAATTTTCTTTGATTTCATTCTAAAGCCTTTCTAATATACCAACAAAAATGTTCATCTGTAAATTTACAAACAAAATGTTTAGTTGACAAATTGGAGAATAAAATATTTTTTAATTTACTGACAAAAAATTTTGAATTTACTGAACAAAATTTTCATTGGTAAATTTATTGACAAAAATTTTAGTCAGTAAATTAAAAAATAAATTTTCTTTGATTTAATTACAAAACTTTTCTAATTTACCAACAAAAATTTTAGTCAGTAAATTGGAAAATAAAATATTTTTTAATTTACTAACAAAAAATTTTAAATTTACCGACCAAACATTTTGTTTGTAAATTTACCAACGAAAATTTTAGTCGGTAAATTAAAAAGCAAAATTTTTTTTGATTTAATTAAAAAACTTTTCAATTTATTGACAAAATATTCCATCACTAAATTTACCAACCAATATTTTAATTGATAAATTATAAAGAAATTTTTTTTTAATTTACTGACAAAATATTCTATCGGTAAATGAAAATTTTGGAGGGAAATTTCCCTCCAAATTTTTCACTAAATTTTTTTTAAAACAAATTATCAATATAAATTTAGTTAATAATTCATCAGTAAATGAAACTTTTGGAAGGAAATTTTAGTCCAAATTTTTATTTGATTTTTTTTAAAAAAAAAATAAACTACTAACATAAATTTAGTAGGTAATCGGTCAGTAAATGAAAATTTTAGAGGAAAAAAATTTTCATTTCATTTTTTTAAAAAAATAAATCACAACAATAATTTATTTAGTAATTTGTCAGTAAATAAAAATTTTGGAAGAAAATTTTCCTCCAACTTTTCATTTGAAAAATTTACCGATGAAAATTTCGTTAGTAAATGGCGTAAAAAAAGCATAAAATGACTATTATTCATCATTTTTTCCCATACTTCTTCTCTTCCTCTTTTGTTATCTTTTTCTCTTTCTCTTTTCTTCTCTCCTTTTCTCACAAATAAAATTTTTTTTTCTTTATTTCTCATTTAATTATTTTTTCATTTTCTTTTTCATCACTTAATATTTCCATACTCTTTAATACTCATATACTCTTTCTTTCTTATTCTTTTTTTATTTTATTTTATTTCTTAAATTGCAAACCCTTCAATACTAAAATTCTATTAAATTTATTTCAATTTCTTTATTTTTTAGTTTTTATAATTTATTATTTATATTTCTTAAATTGTTTTATAGCATAAAAAAAGTATTAATGTTATTTTTAAAAAATTAATTATTTGCTATCTTAAATTTAATTTTTTGATTAAATTTTTTATAAAAATTTAGTAAACTAAAAAATAAATTTAATAAATTATTTATCTTACCTTTTCTTTTTTACTCTTATTATTTTCTCTCTTAATTTTAGGTTCATTTCATTCTTTTTGTAGTTTTGAAATATAATTTTAATTTAGTTTTTTTAACTTACTCATTTTTTATATTCTTTAAGCTTCTTAATTTATTTTATAAGTTTTTATTTCTTATTTTCATGTTCATTCAAAAAATTTTAATTTTTTGAATTCATTTTTTTAAATAGAATTTTATCAATGGATTACTGGTAAAATGTTTCATTTTTTAAAAATTAATTTACAAAATTACCAATGTATTGCTGAAAAAATATTTACGTTCAAAAAATATTTATTTAAATTTTACCGACGAATTACTTTAAAAAATAAAAATTTATCAACAAATTACCAACAAAAATTGAGTCGGTAAATTGTCTCCCTACAAAAATTCCAATGATATAAATTATTTTACCAATAATATAAAATTAATTTACCAACTAAAATTTCATTGGTAATTATCAACAGTTTTGTATTTAGTCGATAAATTATATTATCGACAAGCTAAATACTGACTAAATTTTTTTGTCTGTAAATCATCGGTATATATATCACCAACTAAAAAAACATAATTTACTGATAAAATTTTTAGTCGGTCAATTGTATTTTTTTGTAGTGTATAGGGTTTGAGGGAGGTTTTGAGCAAGGCTTTGATTTATGGGGTGAGGGCTCACATATGTTTGGCAATATAAGAGATATGGAAGAGAAGGATAGTTCCTTTTTGTCTTTTGGCCAAGTGGCCAAGTGCACAAATTAATCAATAAGGAACTTGGCGGTTTGGGTTTCCTTTTAGGTTTCCTTATTCTTGATAAGGCCAAAAAATAAATTATAGATCCTTTTGTGAGACCTTTTCATTCCCATCTTCTCTTGCATTGATAGATAAAGTAACAATGCGATGTAGAAGCCAAAAGGTGATTGTTTTAAAATGTTTGGCAAGGAAATTTTTGGCCATACCTTCTTTCAATGGAAAGCTCGTGCCAAAAATCAATGTAGCTTATGTCTAAGACATTTAGAGTGAAAGTTGAATGAATGGTGGAGCCAATTATAGTGGAAGCAAGGTGGTGGGGGGAAATTTCTAACATTTTAAAATTTCACTTCAACCATTTTGGTCCAAAATTCATTCAAGCAAATCAACTAATTTGTGTAAAGCACATATGTAAGAAAGAAGAAGAGTAATCATATTACCTCTTAAGGGTTCCTTCTTTGTTTCATAAAGAGTTTCCCAAGTGTGAAGCCTCTAGATCACCCATAACTAGACCTTCAAATTTCCATTTGGTTTCTTTAGTATTCTTGAATCCCTCTCTTAGTTGCCCAAATTGACTCAAGATTTTACCTCAAAAACCTTTAGGAAGTTAAGGTTTCTCTTTGATTTATTTTGGACTAAAATCATTTTCAATTTGCAAGCAATTGTTCTTTCATAAAGAACAAAGAAATAAATTGAAGATCAAAAGAAAAATTGAAGAAATTCTTCCTTTAACTTTTTTCTCTTTCTCAACTTCTCTCTCTAAAATCTTCAAATAAAAAATGATGTTCAACTCTCTAAGAAGAATGAACATGAACTCTTTTATATACATCTTTCTCAAGACTTAACCCTTAAGTCTTCACAAAGACTATAATACCATTTTAGCCCATCATTTGATGAAAATGCAAAGGTGGACTTTTCGTTTTCAAATGGTGAAATGACCATTTTATCTTTTAGGGACACAATGGATATTTCCATTAACTAAAAGATATAACTATAATTTTAACCTTAGTTGAAAATTCTCTAACCCCTAACCCATCACATGGGCTAATAAAAAGTGAATTTTCTCTAACCCCTAAATTGCCTCTTTTCCATATCACATATGGGTTTAGGCCACATCTCATGTGTTTAGGGTTTTCACTGAGCTTAAAATTAAGTCTTCGATATAATTAGTCCAAATTATTTTTCAATTTAATCTTTCTCATGTGCATTATATACAAATTAAGATTTGATTGAATAGAAACCTTTTTAGATTAAACATTAGGACATGCTAGAGTCCTTGTAAATTTAATTACACGTTTAATCATTTTATCACTAATCAATTAATTAAACATTTTAATTAATTATTATGGTAAACCTTTTACATTTGAAAGGTGATCCCTATTTGGTGTGTGACTTTTTAGGTTTATGCCTAGTTAGCAATGGGAATAAGAAAATATTTTTCTCTACTAATGTGAAATCCCTACTTCACACTTAGTCCCATAAGTCGCGAGTGATAGCTAGTATTCCATATCATGACTACCTAATTAGAAATGAATGTTTATAGTTGATTACTTTAAATATCACATGGACTATTGATCATAAATTATCATGTACTAGAATCCATTCTTTAAAGATCCCAATCTCAGTTAGGATAATGGATTATGTCAAATCTAACGTGCCTCGATTCTATGTTCTTATCTCAGTTTTAATTCTTGATGAGATTAGATTCTTACTAGAATTCTTAATGAGATTATATTGTTACTAGAAACTCTTTCTAGTGAATCTAACTAACCTAGCCAGGAGCTTTAATATCAAGAATAACTAGATAGCATAGGATCTTAACCTTGGTTACACAAGGTAATGAATTCTATCTTGGCTATCACTTACCTCCATACATAATAAATTAGAACTATCACATGCCATATATCTGTATATGAATAATATGTTTATGTAAGTAGTAATAAATCCTAATCACCTATGTATAAAGATATAGTATCCCTCAAGTCAAAGGATTATATGCATTATTATGACCTAGATGATAAATAATTGACAAATAGTAAAACCCCCCCATATTATCATCAAATGTCACAATTTGACTATTCATCCCACGAATATCCACATGTTTATATCGACATCACATGTCAAGTAATATGAGCCTCACTACCTTTATAATCATCTGTATCATATACTAATTATAGAAAATAAACATAGGCGATGGTCTTCAAGAATTAATGATGCCCAGTCATTAATCCTATGACTATGAACATATTTAAAATATTTGTACAAAAGCAATCTGTCTCCCATATTCTCAACACTTGAGAATAAATCCTTTTACAAATACTTAAGGACCATATTCAATAATATGGAACCTTTTTCACATTTGAATATATTTATTGTGCCATTGGGAATTGATATCTATTATTACATAACTATTATATGGCTCTTAGGGCATATACTACTATCAATCTCCCACTTGTACTAGAGCCATTCTGCTTAGTATTAGAAATTCATCTTTTCAAGATGAAGTTTAACTGTTACTAACTTTTGACTTTAGTCAATGTATTAACCAAGTTAATAGTTAATACTATTTTCTGTAAGGCTAGGTTATCTCACTAAAAATTCTTTCCGTACTAAAGATCACTACCAAATATTCTAGTTACCTTAATTGAACATTATTATATCTAAAACCTTAAAATATTTCTCATTGAGAGGACTCGAATCCCTTTCAGGTATATTCAAAACCATTTATATTTTCAAAATTGCATAGCATCATATTTATCCTTTTATGTCTCCCCCTCTTAAGAGAAATTCATCCTCGAATTTAAATACTTACTCATACGTTCTTGAAAACTAGGAATGCTTCTACTGCATCCCTTCCTTGTCTTCCTAAGTGTACTCATCTATTCCATGATTACGCTAGTAGACCTTAATCATAGGTATCTCTTTTATACATAAATTTCTCCCCATCATTAGCTTGAGATTCTACCTATTTTTCTTTAAAGTCAATACAAGCTCCATACCCATATAGCCAATCCATTCCTAAGATCACATCAAATTTTAGGACACCGAGTTCTAATAACTCCGCTAGAAGTTTTCGTCTGTCAATGTCTACCTTATAGTCCTCAAACATATACTTTACTTCCATCATTACTCCTTTACTTCTAAAGGGGTCGACACTACTAAGGGTTCACTAATTGATTCCTTATCTTAATCGAGACTCTTAACAAAATATGGAGACACAAACGAATGTGTAGCACCAGAATCAATAAAGCACCTTGTACTAAAATTTGAATGGGAATAATACCTTCTTCTTTTAAATTACACTAGGTTAATATCCTTCCTTTGACTATACTTGATATTTACATCACTGATAGAGAAATTCCTAGCATTCTTATTGTTCTAGTCTATATGGTAGCATCTAAGTCACAATTTCCTTAATATACTTCAATTACTTCATACTGTATACTTATGTATATATAATGTAACTGATTTGTTTCATTCTCCTACTAATCATTACTAAATATCATTTCCCTCCTTATGGCATCAATCACAATTATCATGTAATAACTCTATATAATTTATATATCAAACCATTGTAACATATAAGCATTTCATACCTCATAACATTATACCCATTAATCATTAATCTAAATTGGATCAAAACTCAGTCAACTTCTCTTTCTAATCCACTTAACCCCACTATCAAAATATCATACTTAGCATGCCTTTAATATGAGCACCCATAATATAATATCACATCACAAGAGACATATCACCTAACATGTATCACATATCATGGCATATATCATTTATCCTAATCACATAACACATAACCTATAGCATAATTAGCTCTCCTATCATTTTTAAGAGTCAATCATCTCCTAGGTAAGAGAGGATCAAACCAAAGCCAATTAGTTAAGTAGTCATATAATATCATTCATATCATATAAGTCCTATGTCTCTAGACTAACAGTTACCTACTACTGGAGGGAGTCTTATTTATGTCTCTTATTCTTGGCTCCTTGCTCTTGAGGTTGAGATGGTCTAGGTGGTGGAGGTCTGGAGGTCACTTTTTCTGAATTTCCCTTCTATAGGTAGTCTTTCCAGAAGTGACCTATCTGACCATATCTCAGACATATGCCAAAGACTTTCTAGCAAGCTCCAAGATTATTCTTACCACATTGGTCACAAGTGGGGAAACCTTGCTTTGGTTGACCATTACGTTGTCCAAGTGTTAAAGTTGTTGGCGATAGTTCCTTCCTTGGACCTCCTCCTCCTCTATGCTAGCCTCTATGTCCCTTGTTCTCATACTTCCCCTTTTGCTCGCATTCCATGCATTTAGCCTTCTCGGCCTTATATCTCTTTTCCATTATCTTAGCCTTATCTATCAGCTTAGCTAAGGTTAGGAACTCAGTCACTACCAAGGAGTTAAACAGGGGTGTAACCAGTCCTCTCAAGAAACAGTTGATATGGCTAGCTTCAGTAGGCATGATGTTGATGGCAAACCTACTAACTCAATTAAACTCTTTAGCATAATCTGATACAGACATTCCAAGTTTTTACTTTAGCTGCTTGAACTGCAGTGCCCTATCTTGCCTTTCGCCTTCAAGCAAGAATTGATCCATCAACTCTTACTTAAATTCTGCCCATGTAGGTGGGTCAGCTCTATATAATCGCTCCTCAATATTTCTTTCATATTAATACCATGCCTCCTTTTTAGTTGTCCTACCAACTCAATTATGCAAGCATTCGAACAAAGTAGTCGACGGACTAGCTTGTCCATCTCATCCACAAATTCATGAGGGTCATCACCCTCTTTACCGTAGAAGGTAGGTAGTTTTAGATTCTTGAATTTTGAGACTGTCATTCCCTCATTAAGTATTCGCTTTCTTTCCCTCTATGCAGGTGCTACTACCGTAGGTGACGAAACTCCATTTTCTTCTTATGTTGGCAGCACTTCCCACCTTTATGCTCACAGCTTATCCAATTCCTTATGCCAGTCTCTCATTTCCTCACACATAGCTTGCACCTCTTACAAGGAGGCTTGCTCACTAAAGCCCATGGTAAGTGCTCTCGAGTTTGACCTTTCCTTTGATCTTATCGATGCAGAGGCAACATTTGAAGTAGTATCAGATATTTCATCCTCACTAGCCCTAGCAAGTTAGGCAGTTGTGCAAACCTTCTTCTTGGGAGGCATTTCGCTATAACAATAAGGGAATTTAGTGCTAGCTCCCTTCTACCCCATTTATCCCCATTATCATATCATACTTATCACGCATTTTCGTGAATACCCATCATATTATATCACAAGAGACATATAACATATCACTTATCATATAGCATATGTCATATAGCATATAGCATGTATCATGTAACATATAACTTATTGCATCATGAATTCTCCTGTCATATAGAAGTGAATCATGTCATAAGCAATAAAATAAATCATTCTGTATTAAGTCGCTAAGCATTCAAATAGTATTATTCACATCGTATAAATCCTATACCCTAGGCCAATAGTTATCCACTACCAACACAAACCTCAATTGTGCCCCTCGTTATGACGAACATTGGGTGCATGGTCTCCCATTCGTTCAACATCTCTGGCCTTAATCTGTTCCATGTCTTTTCTTATAGCATGCACTAAGGACCTTAGACGTTGATTTTCCTTTATCAAGTCTGAGCAGTCCCTTTCAAACCTCCGTATTTTACTCTGAATCCATTTATAACCTACACACTCTATAGGGTCCTCCTCATCAAGAGTCTTTTCTCTCTTCAGATGGATCACAGGTATGGCCTTCTCGAACATCTATGGCCAAGTCCTCTTGTAAGTCACACGGGGTGCTCTGGGTCACAGTCCTCAAGCAAGGATCATCTTCTTGGTCATCTGGTAAAGGAATCATGAGGCACACAAACAAACAATAACAAAGAGTACTATAGCTTATTAGGATTTCGTGAAACCAAACAAGTGATGGATTGCAAGTGACATGACATTAAAATTCCTATGCTTCAGGATTATACTTAACCAATATAATATATAGACAAGTCTAAACAAGACTTTAAAAACTACAGCTCTAATACCAACTTTGTCACATCCCATTTTCAGAGACATGATGGTCCTAGAACATGGGAAGACATAAGGTCATCTATGCCCATAGAACCCACTCATGAACCTACAATCATTACGTAGGATCATACCGAACCTCATACATTAACTTAATAAAACCTTTTTGTAAAGGCAAAACCTTAAGTTGCAAAAGTTAAAAATATATTTTAACATAATTTATAATAAAATAATAATAAGATTCCAAGTAAATTCTGCAATAAAATATTCTAAAATAAAGATCCCATAATAACTCTCGGAGTGTCTAAGGACCATTATATCATGGTATTATTATAACTTTGATAAAGGAATTTCTCAAGCAGACTAGGTAGCTTAAGCAATCACCTTGCCTCCTCATAATGCTAACCTAGAACCACACAAGGAAAAGGGGTGAGATAGATGATCTCAATAAGTAAATAATATGACTTATACAATAACATATATCCTTTATAAGGTTTCATAGCTCATAGTTCATAATTTATGATTCACAGTTCATGGCTTACGATTTAACAAGGTTTACAGAAATCAACTTATAACTTATAATTTATAGAGTGAGGGCTGCTACTGTGTTCACACATAACTCATAACATGTATAGTGAAGGCTGTTGCCATGTTCACACATAACTCATAACATGTAAAATGAAGGCTATTGCCATGTTCAAACATAACTCATAACATGTAAAGTGAAAGCTGCTGCCATGTTCACACATAACTCATAACATAATTCATAACATATAAATGTAACAGTAGCATTGAAAGATACAATCACATGTAACATTATAGCAATAAAAGTTTAGCTTATCAAATAAAAGATAAATAATAGTATAGTTCCAGAAAGGATATAAGTTAGGGCAATAATCACAAAGGTTCTTTATTATAATTGAGTAATAAAAAATGGTTTTAGACTAAATATCCTTTAGCAACCCAAGCTTATAAAGAAATCATTTAGTCATAATTAAAAGTAGGAAAGAACTTGGGTTTTAAGATATTAAAGGTTCACTTAACATGATAACTTGTACTTGTAACTTGAACATAATGTTTACTCACCTTGTGGTTCTCTCGCTTTTGGCACTCGTAGCCCTTGAACCTCTAAAACTCCTCAAGCTCTAACATAATATTTAATTCAATACTCAGTATTTATTTAATCATCATGCTATTCTATCCCATAACTACTCTATGCACATATAACATTCACATACAATTAGAGTTGCACATAGATGTACACTCATCACTTGGGCATAACATGTTGACTTTAAAAGTCTTGCACACTTAGCCTTTATAGGCTCATATGAAAATACATAATAACTCATAAAAAGACTCTTCTTAAGTCAAACACAATATATCATGATCTTACTATCAATGCAATTTAACATTCAACTTAACATACTTATCAGCTTTAACTTATCAAGTAGTTTTTCAAGTATCATGCTTATCTCTTATGACCTATTCATGCAATCAATCTTATCATCTATTTAAGATCATTAATTTGTTATCAACTCATCATGAAATCTATTTCCATATTACCCATTCACATTCATATTTTAATCACAACATAAGGTTAAGATACCTTAAGTATACCAAATCGCCTCTAGGCTTGTTTAGAGTCATTCCTTCAACCAATATGCAATTTAACCATTTATCATTCATAGGTACATGTCAATAATAATTAAAATAAATTACACAAAATTTATAGACATTGGGATAAAAATCCCAATGTAGGCTAAATACACTATCAAAAAGGAAACTTGAATTTTCTTACTTTTTGCACTTTCCGTCCATCATAGTAATATGCAAACGCATGATTTAAACCAAGATTTTCATGTGATCAAAACAAATATCATTTTAGAACACTTAATTGCACCAATTGGCACCTATATATGTATACATGCATGAAAATTTTCTAACTTTATATTTTAAGATGAAAACCATGAATCTTTCTTATTTTTGGTACTTTCCGGTCATTACAAAAATATGTAGACACGTGCTTTAAACCATTATTTTTATTCAATCATGACAAAAATCAATTTAGGATGAAAAAGCACACAAATCAGTAGCCCCCAGGGTTCATACACATGAAAATTTCTAACTTTTAAATTCTAGGATGAAAACTATGAATTTCCTTATTTTCTGAAACATTTCGATCATTATATTAATATGTAGAAATGTGTTTTAAATCAATATTTTTCATCTAAACACAAGAAAAATCTATTTAGAATAAAAACATGTGCAAATCACCCCCTGCAATGTTCATGCATAAAAATTTCAATTTTGAGTTATAGGATTCACCTTTGAAGGATTCGTATGGAAAGGTTGGTGTTTTCGGTAGAAAATTTAATTTTTCTTTCAAAAATTCACCTAAATTGAATTAAATTAGTAGAAATCAGTAAATACTTAGTTCAAAATAATTATCTTATAATTAGTTTCATAGAAACCGAATAATAAATTGAAAGGAGAGAAAAACATACGAATACGGTTAAGAAATCACAAGGTTTTGAAGGTATTTTGTGAATTTCAGTGGAGAGAATAATTTTGAGAGAATTTTTCTATCAAAATAATGAAAAATAGAATGGTGGCTTCTAGAAAACAAGGGCTGGCCAAAATTCTTATTATATATGTAGGATTTTGGGCAATTTCCAAAATTACCTTTAATGAGTTAGGTTAGGAGAGTTTTGGTATAATAGGCTTTTGGAGATTTGGGCTTTTTATTTAATTTATTGGCTAATTGTATGTAATTAAAAATAAATTATTTTTCTTATTATTTTCATTAAAATTCTCCCCAAAATATTTTAAAATGCTCATAAGAATTATTTTATGCTTAAAAATCGCAATGTGCATGAAAATTCAATTTATGTGAAATAAATATTTTTATGCTTATGCATTTCATATAAATCACTTATTTCACTATAATAATTCATATTATGCATATTAGAATTAATCTAACTTGTCACATACTCATCAATCACATAACTCATAAATTTCATAAAAGCACTTAGACATAATAAGTCTAAATTCAAGTAATTGGTCATGAAAACTCCTTGGGTGGGGTGTGGGATGTTACAATTTTAATATGCATAATATGAATTATTATTGTGAAATAAGTGGTTTATATGAAGTGCATGAGCATAAAATGATTTATTACACTTAAAGTGAGTTTTCATGCACAAAGCGATTTTTAAGCATAAAATAATTTTTATGAGTATTTTAAAACATTTTTAAAAAATATTTCTGGGGAAATTTTAATGAAAATAATAAAAAAATATTTTATTTTTAATTACCTATAATCAGCCCATAAACAAAATTAAAAGGCCCAACTCACTAAAGCCCAATATACCAAAGCACTCCTAACCTAGCTTATTAATGACAAACTAGTAATTTTGCAAAAATCCTAAAAATAAAACCTAAATTTCAGCTAGCCCTATAGTGGCAGCCTCCATTATGTTATTCTCCATATTTTTACAGAAAAATTATCTCAAAAATATTCTTTCAACCGAAATTCATAAGGTATCTTCAAACCTTGTGATTTTGTGATCATTTTCGTAAGCTTTTCATTTCTTTCAATCTATTATTTGATTTTTATGAAGTTAACCATATGTAACAAACCACACCCACACTAAGAGTTTCCATGACAATTGCTTGAATTTAGAGCTATTATGGCTAAGTGTGTGTTTTTATATGATTGATGAGTATGTGACATGTTAGATTAGCTCTAATATGCATAATATAAATTATTATGATGAAGTAAGTAATTTATGTAAAATTCATAAGCTTAAAATATTTTATTTCATATAAATTGAATTTTCATGCACAAAGCGATTTTTAAGCATAACATAATTTTTATGAGAATTTCTAAACTATATTTAAATGAATATTTTGGAGGAAATTTTAATGAAAATAATAAAAAAAATATTTTATTTTTAATTACCTATAATCAGCCCATTAATTAAATAAAAGGCCCAATTTTCCAAAAGCCCACTATATCAAAACACTCCTCACCTAGCTTATTAAGGGTAAACTTAGAAATTGCCCAAAACCCTAAACATTTATAGTAAAAATTCAGCTAGTCCTAGAGTGGCAGCCACCATTCTGTTATTATTCATAATTTTGACAAAAAAATTCTCTAAAAATAATCTCTCAACTGAAATTCACAGGATATTTTCAAACATTGCGATTTTGCGATCATTTCATAAGTTTTTCTCTTCTTTTAATTTATTATTTGATTTCTATAAAACTAATCATGAGAAAATTATTTTGGGCTATTTATTTATTGATTTTCTATTGATTAAATTCAGCCTAGGTGAATTTTTGAAAGAGAAATCGATTTTTCTACCAAAAACACAACTCTCTCTAAGCGAATTCTCCAAAGGTGAACCCTAAAACTCAAAATTAAAATTTCATTCATAAACACAAGGGGGACTACTGATTTATATATCATTGTGTTCTAAATTGATTTGTATTATGTTTAGATAAAAAATATTTATTTAAATCATATTTCTATATATTACTGTAATGACCGGAATGTACCAAAAACAAGAAAGATTCATGGTTTTCATCCTAAAATCTAAAGTTAAAAAATTTCATGCATATAAATATCCATGGCTGCCGATTTATATATATTTGGATTCTAAACTAATTTTTGTTATGTTTGGATAAAAAATAATGGTTTAAATCATATGTTTACGTATTACTATAATGATTGGAAATGTACGAAAAGCAAGAAAATTCATGATTTTCATTCTAAGACCTAAAGTTGGAAAATTTTCATGCATATATATACACATAGGTGCCAATTCCTGTGTTTGAATGTTATAAAATGATTTTTGTTATGCTAACATGAAAATTCTTGGTTTAAACCATGTTTTTGCTTGTTACTGTAATGAACGGAAAGTGCAAAAAGTAAGAAAATTCATGTTTTTCTTTGATAGGTATATTCGGCCAACCTAGGGATTTTAATCCCAATGTCTATAATTTTTATGTAATATATTTTAATGACTATTAACATGTATACATGAATGATAAATTATTAAATTGTATGTTGGTTGAAGAAATAACTTTAGGCAAGTTTAGAGACAATTAGGTATACTTAGGGTTTCCTAACCCTATGTTATGATTAATATGTGAATATAATTAAGTAATATGGGAAATAGGTTTTATGATGAATTAATAATGAATTAATGAATTTAAATTGACTATTAGATGGATGGTATGATTTGTTCAAAAGAGATAACCATGACCCTTCAAGGTTACTTGTTAAGTTGATATATATGTGAAGTGTTAAATGTACTAAGTTGAATGTTAAATGGAATTGATATTAAGATCATGATATATTGTTTTTGACTTTAGAAGAGTCTTGGTATGAGTTATTATGTGATTTCATATGGGCCCATAAAGGTTGAGTGTACAAGACTGTGAAAGTCAAAATGTTATATGCAAGTGATGAATGCACTTCTATGTGCAACTCCAAGTGTATATGAATGTTATATATGCATGGGGTAGTTATGGGATAGGATCGCATGATGATTAAGAAAATGCTGAGGATTAGATTAAATATTATGTTAGAGCTTAAAGAGTAGTAGAAGTTCAAAAGGGCTATAAGTACTAAGAGCAAAGGAACCACAAGGTGAGTAAACATCATGTTCAAGTTACAAGTACAAGTTTTCATATTATGTGAACCTTTGACATCTAGAAACCCAAGTTCTTTTCTATTTTTAATTATGACTATATGATTTCTTTATAAGCTTGGGTTGCTAATGGACAATTAGTCCAAAACCATTTTTTTATTATAATAAAGAACCTTTGTGAATTATTGCTTTACCTTACTTTCTTTCTGAAACCACATTATTATATATCTTTTGTTCAACAAGTTAAACTACTATTGCTCTTATGTTCATATGATTGCATTCTTCAATGCTATTATTATAAGTGATCGCCATTAGCTCTAGCTATAATATTTATGAACCCTTTATGCAGAAATCCTCGTACTGATACAAGTAATCATTGGTACATGTGCACATGGTCTTAACTTGATGGATAGGGGTAGTATATCCACCTCAGCTAGAAGGGGTGGTTCTAGCCATGGAGCCTAATCAGTTTCATAACTCTTTACAAGTTACAAGTTGGGAGTTGGAATTTGGTATAATGCCACCTCTCCCTTTAGTGAATGAGCTAATAGCAGTCACTCTTTACAAGTTTCCAAGTTACAAATTGATTTATGTGAACCTTGCTCATTTGCAAACCATGATTTATGAATCTTGAACCCTTATATAGGGATATATGTTATTTTACAAGTTTTATTTTTGACTCATTAATATCATCTATCTCATCCTTTTTCCTTGTGTGGTTTCAGGTGAATATTATGAGGAGGCAAGGTGATTGCCTAAGCAACCTATTCCACTTGGAAAATTCTCTTGTCAAAGTTATTACTATGATATGTACGATGAGTCTCTAGACACTCCGAGAGTTCTTATTTTGGAAGTCTTTTTTCGGAACTGTATGCTTGATGATTTATTTTGGAGTCTTAAAAATGTTCATTTATTTTAGGATTGTGTTTAAAGTAAATTTAACTATTCTTCTGCAACTAAAGGTTTTTCCTTATAAATGGTTTAATTAAGTTCATGCATGAGGTTCGGTATGATCCTAGGCAATGTTTTCATATGCATGAACAGGTTTTACGGACGTGAGTGATCTTATATCTCCCTATGTTCTAAGATCATCATATCTCTAAAATTGGGATGTGACACCATCAAAAATTAATTTGGGTTGTATTTTCTATTTTATTGGTGTTTAATTTGGCCTAGGTGAATTATTTGAAGGAGAAACCAATTTTCAACCATAAACACAACTCTTTCTTCACACATTCACCAAAGGTGAATTCTAAAACTCAAAGTTGGAATTTTCATGCAGTTATATAGGGGGCTACTAATTTGCTTATTGATGTATTCTAAACTATTTTTTGTTATGTTTAGATGAAGAATATTGATTTGAATAATGTTTTTGCATATTACTGTAATGATCGGAAAGTACGAAAAGCAAGAAAATCCATAATTTCCATCCTAAAACCTAAAATTGGAAATTTTCATGCATATTTTTTCAAAGGGGTGCCGATTCTTATGTATATGTATTCTAAAATGATTTTTATTATGTTTGCATAAAAAATATTGATTTAAATCATGTGTTTGCATATTACTATAATGATCGGAAAGTAAGAAAAGTAAGAAAATCCATAGTTTCCATGGAATATATGCATTCAACCTATATAGGGATTTTGATCCTAATGTCTATAATTTTTGTATGATATCTTTTAATGAGTGTTGACATATGTATATGAATGATATATAATTTAAATGCATGTTGGTTGAAGGAGTAACTCTAGACAAAGTCTAGAGAGGTTCGGCCTACCTAGGGTTTTCAAATCTCAAATTGATATGTTTTGATTAATATGTGCATATGATTGAAAGATATGGGAAACAAGTTTTATAATGTATTAATTGTGGATTAATGACCTTAAATTAACTATGAGATTGATTGGATAATTGGGTCAAAAGAGAAAAGCATGATATTTTTAAGGTTACTTGTTAAGTTAAGTTATATGAAAAGTATTATGTGTGACAAGTTAGAAGTGAAATTCAATTGATATCAAGATCATGATTTATTGTGTTTGGCTATAGAAAAGTCTTGGCATGAGTTGTTTTGTGTTTGTCATGTGAGCCTAAGAAGGCTAAGTGTTCAAGACTTGAAAGTCAACATGTATATGCAAGTGATGAGTGCACTTCTAAGTACAACTTCAAGTATATGTGAATGTTATATGTGCAAGGGGTAGTTATAGGATAGGATAGCATGATGTTAAGCAAATGCTAAGTATCGAATTGTAATGTATGTTAGAGCTTAAGGATTATTAGAAGTTTAAGGGCTATAAGCAACTAGAAGCTAAGAAACCATAAGGTGAGTAAACATTATGTTCATGATAAGTACAAGTTATCATGATATATGAACCTTTGAGATTCTTGAAATGCAAGTTCCTTTCTATTTTCAATTATAATTATATGAGTTCTTTGTTAAGCTTAGGTTCCTAAGGGACAATTGGTCCAAATTCATTTTTTTTTTATTATTCAATGATAATAAAGTACATTGTAATTATTGCCATACATTATTTTTTTTCTGGAACCACACTGTTATTTATCATTTGTTCAATAAGCTAAACTTGTATTGCTATTATGTTATATGTGAGTGCTTTCTCCAAATGTTATTGTTATAAGTAATTACCATTAGCTCTAGCTGTGGTACCAATGAATTCTTTCACATAGAAATCCTTGTGCCGATGTGGGTAACCATTAGAACCTGTGCGCATCGTCTTAACCTAATGGATAAAGGCATAGTATCCATCTCAGCTAGAAGGGGCATAGCTGTGAGGCCTGATCAGCTTCACTTCTTATATGATAAGAGTTGGAATCTAGCTTGAGGCCACCTCTCCTTAACGTATTCAAATAAATTAAGCAAGAGTCTTCACTCGCAAGTGATAAATGTGACTTCTACAAAACCTCGCTAAATCATAACCAATGAACCATAAACTATGAATCATGAATTATGAATCATGACCTATGAGTTATGTATAATGAGCTTTTTTTAAGGGATATGTGTTATCGTATAAGTTATTGTCTACTCATTAAGATCATCTATCTCACCCCTTTTCTTTGTGTGGTTCTAGATGAGCATTTTAAGAAGGCAAGGTGATGGCTCAAGCAATCTACTTTACTTAGGAGATTTCCTTGTCCAAGTCTTTTACCATATCATGATGTGGAGAGTCATTCTTAGTTGCTTCGGGAGTTTCATTTTTGGAATATTATTCATTTGATAATTTATTTAGAGTCTTTAAATGTTCATTTCCTATGGATTGTATTTCAAGTATTTTTTTTTTTAACTATTCTTCCACAACTTAAGGTTTTCTTTTATAAGTGGTCTAATTAAGTTAATGCATAAGGTTTGGATATGATCCTAGGCAGTATTTATATTTACATGAGTGGGTTCTATGAGGCATGGGTGACCATATATCTCCCCATGTTCTAGGACCATCATATCTCTAAAATTGGGTTGTGATAATATCTATTACCTAGTTCAATGAATTTGGACAACATTCAATTCATTGAATTTAGACAATACCCAGTTCAATGAACTTGGGCACATTAAACCTAAAATTTGTTTTCAAGTCCATTTTAAGTGTGTGAACCTATTTGATAGGAATCCAATAGCCTTGCAAGAAGTATATAAAGATATGCCCAAAAAGGAATCCAAGAAGTCTCTTCAAAATGATGAGGTGTTAGGCGAGCTAGGCTGAGGCGTCAGGTGAGCTACACATAATGGCCTGGGCTGCTTATGCTTTCTATTTTCAAATTTACTTATTTTACTTTATTCTCATATTGTCATTGGGCCGATTTTGTTAATTAGGCCTATATCTATTATTTTCTTGCTTTAAGTATTTTAATGAGTTATTTGGACTTTTAGTTGTTTAAATTAAGCCCAATTCAAAATTTTGTAATAAGAATGTTAGGGTTTGTAACCTAGCTAAGATGATATAAATACTTAGCTAATCTAGGAATAGAACATATTTGAATAATTTGAAATTAAGTTTTGTGAGAAATTTCTTAGCTTTTGGTTCTTGCTTGAATTAATATTCAGAACTTCCAAAGTTAATTACTTTATTTTGTTCACATTATACTAAGGTTCTTTGATAGAGGTTCATCTTTAGGTTGAGGTTTTCCTTGTAAACTTGATTTGGCTTTCCGAGGGAGTCTCTTCCAAGTATAATGATATTGGATCTCAAAGCAGGTCGTTTGGGGTTTGTATCAGAGCTTAGGCTCTAATTCGGGTTATATCCTTCTGTTTTGTTGTGTTTTTTTGTTTTCATTTTATTGTTTCCATCAATTCCATTTTCGTTTGTTAATTTCTATTTTGCCTATTTTCATTCTTTTGATTCCTTTGTTTTCATTTTCATTAATTTTTTTTCCTTGTGATTTCAGGTCTGAAATTTGAAAAAAAAAATCCATAATCATTTGTTTGCTCATTTCCTTGAACTCCATCCTTTCATATTTCTGTTCCTTTCGTTCTTGTGTTTTCATTGGAAACCAATTCAATTCAGGAAGAAGGAAGAGAGGAATTTGTCCAAGCTTGACTTCAATTTCAGTTTTGGCTTCTTATTTTTGATCTTTAATTTGTTTACTTTTATTTTTATTTTCCTTTCAATTTGTTGCTATAACTAAATTTAAAAAAAAAAAAAGACAAAAAGGAAAGAAATCGGCCAAAAAAAAAGGGAAAAGAATCTTGAAAATCAGCCAAAAAAAGGAAAAGAAAAGAAAAAGGAAAAAATATTGGCAAAATCAAAATTATATAGAATACATAAAGTGTGTGTTTCTAATTCTAGAGTAGAAAGGAAAAGGAAGATTGCTAGAATTCCAACCAAATTAAAGAGAATTAAGAAGTTGACCAAATCAAACCTACTTTCCAAAATAAGCTAGGATTTGCTTCCAATTTGGTTTGAGCTTCCTTTTTCCATCCTGGTTTGTTCTAAATTCTCTTTTATTGTTTCCCATTTCATCTACAGTATTGTCTTTATTTTTCCTTTTCGTTTGTTAACCCTAATTTGTTCCTTTATAGTTGCAATTCAGAAAATTCAAAAACTTTTTTTCAGTGTTGAAAAAATCGCGTTCTTTGACCCTTTTGAGAACACAATTCCAAGGAAAATAGGCCAATGATCAAAAGTCACTACTTTGCTCTTGATGTCCATCATTTTTCGGCTAAATTCTAACGTTTAGGCCTTGAAATTCACGTTTTTTGGTTTCTTGGTAAATTTCATCTTGCTATAACTCTCTGTAGGAAACTCCATTTTGAGTGCTGTCAGTTGCATTCTTCTCATCTTATTATCTATTTTATTTCTATTTAATTTTGTAATTTTCTTAATTTATTAGTAAAATTCATGTTTTGTGTCTTCATTCTATCCTTGTCAAAATCGTCTAGGGTTTCTATCTTGTTTTCAATTTGTGTCAAATTTCAATTTTAAATCTTGGTTAATTGTTAAGCAAAAAAAAAAAAATTAATTTTGTGTCGTATTAGAAATTGGCTCTTGTAAGAACTAAAAGAGAGAATTGAGAGGTAAAAGGCAAGAGTGTGAGTTCATCTAGAGAAAAGTCTGCTGGTTTGTGTGAAAAACAAACACGAGTGAACTTGAGTGATTTATTACTTGAGTGAAAACACGTGACAAGTGAAGTGAGGTTATTTTGCTTTACTTACCTTATTTTTGTAGGTTCAAAAAAAAAGGTCTAATAATCAAGATAATGATCAAGTCTTCAATATGTGAGCTATTCAACAAAGCTTCCAATGTTTGAATGTTCGGTTGGATGGCATGATGGACACCATGGAAAGATATAGTTCTATTCTTTATGAGTTGAAAAGAGCAAGCTCACAACAAACTCCACCTAGGAGGAGAGTCCAAAGAAGGCAAGATGACGAAGAGTCTGGATCCAATAATGACTTTGAAGATGATACCACATAAAAAAGAGGATACAGAAGGGAAAGAAGGCAAGAAGTTAATGGGGGTATCAAGTTAACAATTCCTCCATTCAGAGGCAAAAATGATCCAGAAGTATACCTTGATTAGGAAAAGAAGATAGAGCTAATATTTGATTGTCATGATTACTCTGGAATAAAACAATTAAGGTTTATCATGGTTGCATTTGAAGATTATGCCATCACTTGGTGGGATGATACTAAGCAAAGAAGAAGAAGGAATCGAAAAAGACCCATTGAGAATTGGGAAGATCTTAAAGCTTTAATGAGAAGGCGATTTGTCCCTACCCATTATTATAGGGAATTGCACAACAAACTACAAAGCCTTACTCAATGGTCCAGAAGTGTCAAAGATTATTACAAAGAGATGGAAGTTGCTATGATTCGAGCCAACATTGATTAAGATAGAGAGGCCACCATGGCTAGGTTTCTACATGGGCTGAAACGAGACATTGCTAATGTTGTTGAATTACAGCATTATGTGGAGCTTAAAGAGATGTTTCATATGGCCATCAAAATTGAAAAGCAACTTAAGTATAAAGGCAACAACATTTGGAGCTCATCCTCTTCAAATACATCCAAGCTGTGGAAATCTAATTGGAGGAAGGATGACAAGGCTTATTTCAAGCCAAAATTCGATTCCAGCAAAGGAGAGGCTAAACCAGTTTCAAAAGAGAAAGAAAAAAGTAAAACTAAATTCCCAAATCGCTCTGGAGATATTAAATCTTTTTAAATGTTTGGCTTCAAGTCATATAGTTTCTCAATGCCCTAACAAGAGAGCGATGATCACATTCCATAGAGAAATCTTTTCTGAAAGTGAAAAAGAAGATGATAGTGATAGCATGCCCTCCTTGGAAGATGCAAGTGATCATGAATCAGAAGAAAATAGGGAAGATGCTATTCATGGAGAAATGCTTGTCACCATGTGTGCTTTGAGTGCACAAGTGAAGGAAGAGAATGAGGTTAATCAGCAAAGGGAAAACTTGTTCCATACTAGGTGTTTTGTGCAAAATAAAGTTTGTCATACAATCATTGATGGGGAAAGTTGTACTAATGCAGCAAGCTACTACTTAGTTGAAAAGCTTAACTTACCCACAATCAAACACCCAAAACCTTATAAGCTGAAGTGGTTAAATGAATGTGGTGAAATTAGGGTTCACAAGTAAGTTTTAGTTTCCTTTACTATTGGTAGGTACAAAAATGAAGTTCTATGTGATGTAGTACCTATGCAAGCTGGTCATTTACTCTTGGGAAGGCCTTGGCAATTTGATAGAAGGGCCAAACATGATGGATTTGCCAATCAGTACATGATTGAGAAAGATGGCAAGCACACTACCCTTAATCCATTGTCTCCAAGGGAAGTGTATGAAGATGACCTCAAAAGAATGAGACAACTTAAAGAGTGGGAAAGACAAAGAGTTCCCAAATCTAAGAGAGAAAATTTGAGTGAATCAAGAGATAGAATGGCAAAAGGTGAGAAAGTGAGTGAAAACTTAAGTCAAGAAAAAGAAAAAGGAGTGTGTGTGATTGAAAAAGAAAAGAGGGTGTTAATCACTAACAAGTTTCTTTTACTTTCCTCTAGTTTTCTTATTTTTCTTTTTTAGGGTTTCAAATAAGGATTGTCATGGAGAAAATATGATGGTGATTCTACATTCAATACAATCCAAGTAACCAAGATGGATGAAGAGAAGATTGGAATTATGATTGGAAGGAATTGCAGCCATGTGCTACAAATTCCTATCTATAGACAAAGAGCTTTTTGTTTTGGAGGAATAATCTACAAGCTGCAATTCCAAGATAAATGTTATGTTGTTTCTTCAATTTTTGTGTCAAATCCTTATCTCCTCAATGGAAGTACATATTCAAGGTCGAATCCTTTTGAGGAGGGAGGGAATGATGGGAATCCAATAGCCTTGCAAGAAGTATATAAAGATATGCCCAAAAAGGAATTCAAGAAGTCTCTTCAAGATGATGAGGAGTTAGGTGAGCTGGGATAAGGCGTTAAGTGAGCTGGGCTGAGGCATCATGCAAGCTGCACGTAATGGGCTGGGCTGCCTATGCTTTCTATTTTCAAATTTATTTATTTTACTTTATTTTCATATTGTCATTGGGCTGATTTTGTTAATTAAGCCCATATCTATTCTTTTCTTGCTTTAAGTAGTTTAATTAGTTATTTGGGCTTTTAGTTGTTTAAATTAAGCCCAATTAAAATTTTTGTAGTAAGAATGTTAGGGTTTGTAACCTAGCTAAGATGATATAAATACTTAGCTAATCTAGGAATAGAATAGATTTGAATAATTGGAAATTAAGTTTTATGAGAAATTTCTCAGCTTTTGGTTCTTACTTGAATCAATATTTCGAACGTCCAAAGTTAATTGCTTTGTTTTGTTCACAATATACTAAGGTGCTTTGACACAAGTTCGTGATTGGGTTGAGGTTTCCTTATAAACTTGATTTGGCTTTCTGAGGGAGTCGCTTCTAAGCGTAAATGTATTGGGTTTCAAAGCAGGTCGTTTAGGGTTCGTATCATTGTTGGCCCACATAACATTGGTAAGGGCTTGAAATTCCATTTCTTTTGGCCCACAAATTATAAGTAGCCTCTACCAAGATATTATGACTACCCAAGTTAAGTGAAAGCTAGTGATCTAACTCAACCTTTCTACAGTTAATGTTATTATCCTTTCATCACTCGATATCTTAATTGAACATAAGGTATGGATTATGTCACTCTTATGTTGTTCAATTAGAATATTTCTCGATCTCTAAGTAGAGTAAGTAAACAAATTACATTGATAATCCTTATCAATTCATTTGAGCATGGCCATGCATCTTCTCAATCTCACTTACCAAGGGGCCTAAAGATATCTCTCTCAAAATGAGAAGGATAAATTCCTTCTCAATCACTAACATTCCTCTACATGATTTACTCTATATCCAACAACAATATGTATTACCATCCCGTTACAGATGATGTTGAACTCTGTTAAAAATTTGGAATTCCTTATGTAGGAATCTATGGTGACTTCATGTCAAAGGACTAAATAATAATACTACAATGAGAATTACTTTTGACATTAACCATGTAGTATTCTCATAATGGATCAGTCTAGTACAATTGTTCTCTAACATATACCTATGGACTGACTTAATATCTCATATGTGTGACCAGTAAAACATGATCATCAGTCAAACTACATACTACTCTTAGTTCATTATTGTTTCATCAAGAATGAGTGATTAGAGATAATTTAGAATAGTATCCCATTTAGCTTAAAGTTTTACTATCAAGTCATAAGCTCAATGATCTTAGGTAGAATTAACTATCCATGGAATTTATTATCAAGTTATGGAACATTAATTGCAATTAATAACATGATAATGTATTGCCTCTTTATTAATAAAAATGTAACAATGACAACATCCATATTATTGGCCTAGGGCATTTCACTAATAGATGCATGGGAAAAATATTTTCATAAACCTATGGTAAGGTTTCACTATTATGGTTCATGTGGCCTAAGGTCCAATTTCTATGTTATTATAAATAAATATAAGGGTGATTTGGAATAAGGTACCCATCACACTACAACAACATTTTACCTAATCACATGGGTATTACACCTTAAAAAGATTGAGGATTTATCATGGGGTGAATGCTTTTGCTATCTTTCAACATACTCAAAGAAAATCATTAGGTTAATGCTACCTGCTATCTAAAAGTTCCTAAGTAACTAGGGTTTTAGGCAAAGATCCTATGCAAAATGATGCATGAATGAAGTCATATTCTAATTTACAAACCAAACTAAAGTTACTTGAAAAATAAACCAATTATTTGTCCTCTTTAACCTTTTAGAAATAGGTGGTGTCCCTTGTGAAGTCACGAACTGTGAGATATCACCTAAGCACTAGTTTGGTCTATTCAAAATTAAAATCAAAATGTTTACTTGGACTTAGTCTCACAAATGGAAACTGCTATCATTTTATTTGGCAAATTAGTTCTTTACTCTTTAAATTGGAAAATTTGCATTTTTGGGGAGCCAGCACCTTACTTTATTTTTATTAGGAAAAACATAAGTTAAAAACCTTTTAAGTTAACTGCAATTAATTTATCCTAACAGAAAATAAACTAATCCTTGAAAACCAAAGATGATTCAAAGACTAAATTTTTGGTTTTAAATAACAAGAGTTTGGCCTTTAACTTAACTACAACTTATGAAAAAATAAAGTTTCACGAACATTATAAAATAGGGTGGATTTGTATATATAAAATGATATGGCAGAAAAAAAAAAAAAAAAAAGAGCATAAAGCAAAAAGGAAGAAACAAAATAGAAAAGTAAATTAAGTTATATATTACAGCAAATACCATAAAATTAGAAGATATCAACTCTAGCCCTTATGGATATCAAGATAATCACACATCCGTCAAAAGAAAAAGAAGAAAGAAGAAAAAGGATTTTTTAGAAAATAAGAGAAGTTGTTTTATTTTAACTGGATTTGTCCCTTATGATTTCAACATCAAAAGTGTTTACATATCCCTTTGAATGGGAATCAAAATCTATGTAGTTCTTTTCCATCGTACAATTTACAACAATCTCGAATGAAAAAGATTATTTTTTTTATTTATCACTTTGCATGAAATTTAGGAAATTGAAAAAAAAAAAAAAAGAAGAAAAGAGAAAATTAACTAAATCCAACAAAAGGTATTATGGACATATTAAGATTTTAAAATAATTTTACTTTGTTGATAATAATTATTAGCCTGGCAACGATATCACCCTTTATAGAATTGGCTATATTTATCTAAATTCTATCAAAATTAATGAAATTTACAAACTAATCTACACTAATAAAGTTACAAATAATTTTAATTAAAATCGATAAAATTTACAAATAAGTTTCACATTTAATATCCAGTTTATCAATTGCCAAATATAAAAATTTACTCACAAATGAATTTTATTGAAATAAATTTTTACATTCAGCTACAAGAAGCATAATGTTAAGACCAACTCATTACTAGAATATATAATCTTTTTACAAAATAATCAAGTTTTACACATGACTATACAATAAAATAATCATCTCAACAATGGAAAGATAGAGTAGATGCTGAACATAGACATGTAGCCATAACCTGACCTTACAACTAATACGGAACTTCTCCATTTGTCCTGAATACATAAACTCCTGCAACAACCAAGCAGTTTATATTCACATAAACTTGGTCGTGCCAAAAAAAGAAAATGTGGGAAAAAGGAGGGGAAAAAAAAAAGCAAATGAAACCTATTAGGCCAAATTTGATTCATCTCTTTATACACCCTTAATTTTAATTTTTCTCTTCTTATTTAGAAAGCTGCATTGCACAAACACAAGATAAGCTATCTGACCTCTTATATCATGCATTAGCTAAGGGACAATTATATCGTTGGTATCTAAATTTTTTCTTTTTCAAATAATAAGATTTTATCTTTTTTATCAATCGAGTGTCAAAACAGATTATTATTTTTTCAATCCAGTGTATTTGACTAGAATTTCTCATCGGAAAAGTAAAATGTGTAATTTTACTTAATAAACAACACCATACTTAGACATTCATTAATCTATCTATTTCACTTAACTTTATTTTTTTTTACTTTTTATTTTCTTTTATATTTTTTACTTTTAAAAACACGAAATTCTTCTATAATTTTATTTTCTTTTTCTAAGAAAATCTCGACAAAATTGGATAAGAAAATATTTATAGTAAAGAAAGAAATGGGAAAAAGTAAGAGAAATAAATGAAATAGTGAGATCGTATAAAATAATACATTTCAATAATTCGACAAGAAATTTAGGCTAGTGCAACTAATTGAAGAAAACTTTATCCATTCAAACATTTGATTGAGAAAAAATAAAGTTGAGACGATAAAATAGAAAAAACTGATAGATTCAAACACAAATAATATAATTACCCCACCAACATAATGATTTTGTTGGTGACGTTTAATGACAAACAATTCCTCATTCTCTTTTTTGAGGTGTGAATTATAAGGAGCGAGAGTTTCGAATTTGAATTGCTTATTAATCAAAATGGTGAGAATTCAATATAGCTAACATTATTAATTGAGAATGATTGCTCTGTCATGTATTCTACGGTCTATTATATGCATAGGTCTCATAAAGAATTAAAAAAAAAATTTAAGGCAAATAAAGAAGGATAAGGATTGTTTTAGTTACCTAGCGTAGGCATTAGAAAAGAGAGTGCTGCAATACCAGCAATCTTGAGCGGCAGTCCAGTCTTAATCATATCTTTGATCTCAATATGCCCTGTGGTGAATCCTACAATATTTGAAGGTGTTCCAGTTGGAAGCAAGAAAGAAAATTGTGCACCAATTGCTCCAGGAACCATAAGGAGCAGAGGGTGCACATGCATTAGTTTTGCAATTTGGATGAGTAGAGGGATCAAAAGGGTGGTTGTGGCATTATTGGATGTGAATTCAGTGATTATAGCACTTATCAGACAAACGATAGGTGCAATGGCCAAGTATGGAGCCTCTTCCAAGAAGTCCAACGCTTTTGCTAGCACATCAGCCAGGCCACTAGTCCTCACTCCATCAGCAATAGCAAAACCAGCTCCTAGTAGCAATATAATGTTCCATGGTAGCTTCTTGCATTTGTTCCAGTCCATCAATTTCTCTCCCTTTTGCTTCTTGTTTGGAATTATGAATAGTAATGTTGCCATCATGACCTATATATATAGCGGGGAAATTAATAATCCATATTTTATATATATAAATAACAAATTTTTTTTTTATTAAGAAAACAATACTCACACTAACAGTTCCATCTCCAGCACGTCCATTGAATATAGCTCCCCAGCCAGGAATATCATCTGTTATGCTTCTTGTCATCCACAGAAGTATTAGCATCTGAGTCTCCAACAAATTAAGGAAAACTTAGGTTAAAGCCATACACCTAATATTAATATCTTGTTTGTACAAAAATGACTTGTAATAATTGTGTTGTGTAATCTCAACCGTTGATTTTGTAATGAATGATTAAAATTAATTTTTATTTTTTATAAAATGAGTGATTATTTATTAAATATTGAAATCTCAACCGTCAATAATTTTGAAATAGGAATTGATATCACTCAAAATAACATTGCTCAACAGCAATTAATTAGTATTTTGACACCCACCCCAAATATGGCTAAAACCATCTTTTCAGCAAAAGCCATTGGACCTGCAAAAATCAAACTAAGAAATTGATGCTTGATTACTCAGTATTAAATGCATAAACACTAAGAACAGTATGGAGTTTATTGCCTACAAATTGGATGATGGACAATTTTTTTTTTTTTTTTTTTTTTTTGTCATGCCAATTTTGCAAATAAAGTTAGAGAACAGCTGCATAAAATTCATTATGGTTAAAATAGCACTTCCTACTGATGCCACTTATTTCTTGGTGATCTTCCCTGAGCTTCAATCAATAAATTTTGATTTAGTAATATTAGTCATTTGCAGAGTTGAAAAGCTTTTGAATTGGAATAAATATTATATTTTCCAATAGTCTTACCTAGCATTTCAAGTTCTCTCTTAAGGTGAGCCCTGTCCAAATAAGCAGAAAGGACTTGGCCTGATCCCCTCGAGCAATACAACAAACAAAGTATAACCCACAAAGCAAAAAAGATTAATAAAGCCAATGGAAACCCAAAAAAGAACCATGTGCTGAAGCTGATAGGATCTGCCAGAGGAAAATAGCTCTTCCACATCCCAACCAATATCAGGTTGACACCTGTCCCCGTTAGCGTACTCATCCCTCCAACAGCTGCAGAGTATATTACCCCCAGGACCACTGCCCTACAGAACTTTCCCACTTCATTATTTTGTGTTTGGCTGGGACCCACTGGAAGCCTCTGTAAGATACCGGTGGCTACTGGCATCATTATCACTGCTGCCGCCACGTTGTGCATCCACATGCTAACAAATGCGGTGGTTCCGCATATGCCAAAGAGGAGGAGTGGTGGATTTAGTGGATCTCCACAGAACAGATGGGTTATCTGCGTTAAAATTACCCCCCAATCCAATAATTCAAAAACCTCGTATTCTAAAAAAAAAAAAAAAAAAAAAAATCTCGGATTATAATAAGCAGCCTAATTTATTTATATACTAAATTTTCAGGGAAAAAAAAAACCCAAAACATATATAGAGGGAGAATTTTTTGGATTTCAATTGGGAGTTCAATCTTATCCTATTTTAAACTAATTCATTACATCAATTACATCAATAAGCCTTCGAGTTAATGAATTATTCTTTAAGACTAAGAATAAACGAGTCAATTTGAATTTCAATTGAAGTCAAAGCCTAACTTGAATGGAAATATATTTGCAAGCAGAGCAAGAACAATTAATTAATCCTGGGGTATTCAATGAAAAAATAAACTCACATTTAAGGCCAATCTCCGGTGAATGTTATAATGCTCAACGGCAAGAGCCAAGATAAAGCTTCCAAGAACAAGAGCAATCACATCATCCATATAAGATTTGGCGACATTATCAGAAGAAGCAATCCCAAAGAGAGGAAACAGAAACAATGGTGCCATAGAGGTGACTGGCATAGGCACAGCCTCCGTAACCCACCAAGAGAAAATCCAAGCAAGAATGGCTAACATATTCTGGCTAGTCGCCGGAGCACCATCTAGCTTCACTAACAGACATATTATTGTGCACGAAAGGGGTCCTAATAGGATGTAGAAATTGCCAGGTGTGAGAAGGGAAGTTAGATATGAGTACTGATCACCAGAGCTTGGTGACCGTTGGATCACTAAATCATGGACAGGAAGAAGTGGGGTCTTGGGATCATCGGAGGTGGTATCTCCGTTCATTTTTCTTGTGGTGAGTTTGTATGAAAATTGGGTACGGAGGCCGGAAATGGAGGTTGAAGACACAAGAGAGTCGTAGACTGGCTCTTCTATATATGGATTGGTAATGGATTTAGAAGGAGGGAAACAAGTGGACAGTATTATTTTTTTTGCCAGACAAATTTTCTTTTTCCTTCTTACTATCATTTGGTAGCTAATTAATGTTCATTATTTCACTTGTGGCATGTGCTTAACTTAGGCATTAATTAAATCAAATAAACGCCAGTAAAATTAAAAGTTATCCTTTTTTTTTTAGGAATATCCAATTTTTTCTGCATTAAAATTTTTAAAGCATATTGTTACATTACGATTTAAATAATTCATTATCAATATTAGGCATATATGCTGTATTCAAAATTTAAGCAGGAATATATTGACTTATAATTTTCCTACATAATTAATTTGAATATTAATTAATTACTTATAGTTATTATGGCATATAAAATATGAAAATAATAATAATGATAATAATAATAGGTAAGAAATGAAAATAATATTTTGATAATCGTTGACCATATATATATATATATAGAAAGGTTATCTAAAAATTTTTTTATCATGTGTTAAGTAATATTTTTAAAAATTATTTTTATATGACTTTATTTATTTTTCCTAAATCATTATATTTTTATATAAATCGATTAAAGTTTATACAAATCAATACCAATAATTTTTTTATTATTTTTTAATTGAATTTGACTCATATATTTTTTTTATATTTAAAATTTAATAATAATAATAATAATAATTTATGTATATAAGAGTATTTTTAAAAATAAATTAAATAAAAAATATAATAACCCAAGAATAGTATTTTACACATTTTAAATGAAACAAAATTTATGTCAATAATTGTAATTATTTCAAATTATATAAAAGAAGTATTTTGCACATTTTAAATGAAACAAAATTCATGTCAATAATTGAAATTTTTTCAAAGGAATGTTTGTTCAAATGACTGCATATGATAAAATATTAATTAAAATGGAATATATAATTAATAATTAATTTTTTTGAGAAATTAATTAAAAATTAATTTTTTTTGTTTACTTTAAAAAAAAAAATTAATAATAATTTGTTTAATACCCCTAACTGAAAAAGTCGAAATCCTGTAATCTTCGAAGGATGAATGAAAAAAAAAAAATGGTATCAGTTCTTAGCAACACCAAAAATTATTTCTACTTTACCATCACGGGCTTTAGATTCCAAGTGCCACGTAAAGATGTATAATTGTCTTTTCATCGGTGGGCCACATTATGAAGAGAGAAAGCCACGCGTTACGGATGATAATTTCTAACTTTTTTTTTTTTATTTTTTATTTTTCTTAGTCAAATTAGCGTCAATTATTGGCTTAGATTAATGAATGGATGACTAGGACAATAGATATGGTTGTTTTACAAGGTCACGAAATTTCTTCATTCCTTTTCATCAATCCAAATTATCAGTCAATAATTATTTGGCGAAGAAAAAAATTATCAATCAATAATTTGGCAAAAAAAAAAAAAAAAAACATATTATCAATCAATAAAATATACACTCCCTCGGTTACCTTATATAAGACATATTTAAAAAAAGTATTTATTTCATTTTACAAGTCATTTTTGTCAATCAATAAATAATTAATTTCTTTTTATCAATTTTATTTTCATATATCTATTAATTATAATTGTAAAATTTCAAAGATATTCAACATAAATTCAAGGGTAATTTGCTCTTGTTATAACTTATTTTTTATAATTAAAGCTAGTAAATAAGTTTTTGTTATAAATATAATGGAGAAAGATAAGAGCAAAAAACATAGAAAAGAAAATAATTTTTTCGATTTTATATTTAATAGTATTAGATTCTTTATATAGAGTACAGAAAAGAAAGAAATAGGAAATTTTTATAATAAGAAAAATATAATTAATATTAATATGAAAACTAGAATATTCAAGTATATAAAAAGATATCAATCAAATCCTATAATATATTATATTATAACACTCCCCTTGATGTTTTTTACAAAGAATATGGTTCGTCAAAACCTTGTTAAGGAAAAACCTTGCGGAAAAAAATCTTAGTGAAGGAAAAAGAGCACATTATTCTTATAGAGATTTGCGCCATAACACTGTCTCGTTAAAAATCTTGCCAGAAAAACCCAATGGGACAAAATTTATGGTAAAGGAAAAAGAATACTGTGTACCAAAATCTCCCTCTTATAAAAACATAATTTCTATCAAATATCTCTTAATTGCGCATGACAATTTTGTTGACTAACTTTTCAAATGTAGTAGTAGGGAGTGCCTTTGTAAACAAATCTGTCAAATTGTCAAACCATATACTTAATGATATTTAAGTAATATCTATATATAATAATTTATTTATAGTACTCTCTTAGGATATTAATTGCATTATGAATATATTTCGTTAAAAATCTTACTAGAAAACCTAGTGGAAAAAAACATAGCTAAGGAAAAGAGTACATTTTATGCACTATTTTGTCATTGCACAGATTGTCTCATTAAAACATTTGTCTAAGAAAACTCTGTGGGACAAAAACTTGACTAAAGAAAAGAATATAATCATATACTAATTCGCTCCCCCTGATGAGGACATATTTTAACACGGCATATACTAATTGATGAAACAATGCCGTTTAAATACCACATTAGATAAAGATTTAGTACATAAGTTTGTTAGGTTGTCACTCAAGCGAATTTGGTGGATATCTCTTCTGGAGCTTATGTATATATAAGAATTTGGATGAAGTTTATGCGTACTTCGTTACCCTTGATATAACCACCTTTAATTTGTGCAATGCAAATTGCATTATTCTCAAAATACAATGGGAGTATCTTTTAGTGAGGTACTTCAGGACCATAAAAATTTTTATAAAATTATAGTACCACCATAAGTGAATATATAGCCAGTTTAAGATCTACCATCATGGAGACCAAGCAAATAACCAATATTTGCATATAGACCAATTTCAAATATGAATCATAATATTAATAGTATATTGAAGATAACTTTTTACATCACTCTAATATCTCTTAGTAGGTGCAGAGCTATATCTAGCTAGGAAATTTTCTTACAAATGCAATTTCAGGCTGATGCAATTTGCAATATACATGAGTGCCCATATAGCACACTTATATGATACTTCAAGACCAAATAGCTCTTTGTTATCTTATTTAGGTCTAAACGGATATCTTTTCACTTTATGTGAGAGGACCACCACTGGTATGTTTAAGAAAAAAGATTTATCCATACAAAATTATTTAAATACCTTTTCCACATAAGTAGACTAGTGTATTATGACTCCTTGATAATTGGTCTGCAGGCCGATACAAAATTTCATTAAATTTTTCATTTCGAACTCACTTTTTAAATAGATACATACTTTTTTGAGTTTTTTAGGCATCACACTGATATTTAAATCATCAACATATACTACAACAATAACATCTACCATTCTATAGTCTTTTATAAATACAAATGGACATAGTGTATCATTCACATATCTCTCTTTCAGTAAGAATTTACTTAAATAATTATACCACATGTCTATATTACTTTAATCCAAACAAGGACTTTTACAATTTGATGAAATACATGTCACTTGTTTAATGTATATTTATTTCTGATATCTCCAGTCCTTCTAGAATTTTCATATAAATATCAATTTTATAAGGCATATATCAAGCATTTCTTTAACTGCCATACTAATCGACTAATGAAACATTATCATTTCCATAATAAGAGAATTATTTTTCTCATAGTTTATAATAGAATGAGTGTAGCTTTATTTTACTTGCCTCTTTCCATGATGATCAATCATGTTTATGCTACTATTCAGTTATACTTATAGATTATGGATTCAGATTTTCTCTTGAAACAGCAAGAGCTACTGTTGAGGCAAATTCATCATCGATGATAATTAAGTTTCTATCAACTCTTTCTCTTATATCACAAAAATAATTGAAATCTCATAGTTTTCATTTATATGATCATCAACTGTATAAGCCATATCTGGAGGATCTAATTGTTCCATTATCTCAGTCTGTGTCTCATAATTGGCTATAGTTTTTTGACTGAGATCTTCCTCTTCAGGAGATTTTATGAGGTGATGTAGCTTTTATTTTCCATGGATTTTTATCTTTAATTCCAATTTATTATCTACACTTCTGGCGTGTAGTGAGATTAATTGATTTTCTATTTGCAATTAGAATGACAACCCTTACAGGTGTATTAGCAGTTGTAATATGAGACTTTGTCACTTTTTTAGCATCTATAAATATATTTGGCAGTTAAGTTGCAATTTGTTGCAACTGTGTTATTTTCTAAGCTTCTGATTCACTCTAATTTGTACATTGAACAAAATTATTTAAAGGGTTTTCCTTCCAATAAATTTCTCAATATTCTTTAGCACTACATGTACTTTTTCTCCCCCTAATGTTGAGAAATGTGCCTCATCAAAATAAATTCTTAGTCTCTTTTGTAAACCCATTGTCACACATTGAGATAGTGATATTAATATATTCATGGCACAACTAAAAATTTGTGGCTCATGTCCTTATACAAGTTTCAAAGGAGAGTATGTATGATATACATAATAGCATTCATGCCAAACCTTCAAGGTTTCATTATTGAACTATAAGTTTAATGCTTGAACAGTAGGTTTAACGCAATATAATGTGCATGTATATGGGGGATAAAACAATAATGCACAACTTATAAAATTCTTGCAAATTACTCCTTCAGGGAGTTTATATAAAATCATCAATATTGAATTGGGTTGTGTCCTCTATATGGGTGGTTTCTTTTTTAGAATCTCATGATCTACTAAATGATTTATAGCATTCTCTTCAGGAAATGCAGTTGTACTAGTGGGCATTATTTGATGATTTCTCGTTAGCGATTATTCTTTCAAAATTCTCATTATTTACCAAATGATTTATTGTATTTGCTTCAAGAAATGTAATTGTACTAGTAGGCATTGTTTGATGATTTCTTATTAACAATTATTCTTTGCAACCACTAGAAAAATAATATTTGTAAATTTTCAATTTTTATATTACTACTACAAGAGCATATAACTTTATTACTTCATAATTTCAGCTGTGAAGTAATTTTAAACATGGTTAAATTATATTATTAAATAAACTTTAAGTCTTGTAGGTGTAGATTTAGCCAATTATATTGAGCTTGTGGTAGAATCACATCTTTCAAGTGATCATATCGATCTTTAAAAACTCTTCTCAATAATGCAAAAATCTTAAATAGTTAGATATTCATCCATTAGACCCCTTTTGCATATAGTATAAATATGATCAAAGTCTTTATGTTGGAAATAAAACAAAAATATTAAATTGATTTTTTTTAAAAAAATCCAGAACTCAATCGATTTTGAGAAAAATCAAGAAATTTGAGCTAATTTCATATAAAAACTCCAATAATTTATAAATCAATCCAACCATTTGCAATAAATTTATGTTTATAATGAAACAATAAATTTTCAATTATTTCAAATTTCATACTAAAATCAAACATATAAACAATATGAATTTTACACTCAAAAGTCAAAAATAAAACAATTACTATAAAATATATTTGCATCAAGCCAAGTTGAGGACAAATTAGCAATTAATTATAAGGCACAACAATCTTTATACTATAATTCTAGTTAAAAAGATAAAAAATAATATGCAATAACACAAGTAAATTATACTTGCTAATAAGAGAAACCAATATATATATATAACATATTTATCATGGCATATTTATAATTCTACTAAGAAATTTAGGACATAAATACTGTGAGTATAAGTGAAGACCTCTTTTTAGTAAATTTGAGCTAATTATCAATTTCACGGGATTTTTAGAACTCTAAATGTATTAGTTGGTTAAAAATTAGTAAATTACATAGGTTCAGATTTTCAAAATACAGAGTGTACACTATAACCATTCTATACTCCTAGTATAAGCAGAGTTTACTGTATAATATATAAACTAAATTCTTCATAAGCAATCATCTCAATCATGCCCAACAAAAATGCACAAGAAAAACACAAATTTTCTATTTATATGTCATATATATAATACTATCCATTTATTAAAATAAAATCATCAGGAGTATATATATATATATATATATATATATATATATATATATATATATATATATATATATATATATATATATATATATATATATATATATATATATATATATATATATATATATATATATATATATATATATATATATAGATTAACCAATTAAATATTTCAAATATTTGTTATAATTTGTAATCTATTGAAATTGTTAAAGGAAGATAAAATATGACAAACAAGAAGTTCACCTTACAAAGATTAATTAGAGTATCAAACCTGTCAAACAGTTCTCGGAAAAATGAAAGATCTTTAGCAATATTATATTTCAATACCTGAAGAAGTGACACCAGTTAATCCAGATCTTGTTAGACTTAATTTCATATTCAACAAAATCAAAATTAATGGGCAATATGCCACATTGGTTTGCTGTTCTCAATTCACATCAACAAATTATACTACCATGACAACACGACATGAGAATCTCATAAGATAAATAATTAATTAAGACTAATTCAAAAATTTCAGCATTTAGTATCCATGATAAATAATTCTTATTTGTGATGTCGAGGGCCATCAATTAATATTGTCTAATATAAGATCATAATAAAATCAGTCTTTTAAAGACTTATAGACAATGCATTTACTTCTTCAGGAACATTAAATAATTCTTTAATGAATTTATATTTGTTTATTTTGATTAGTTTTTTAGGAACTATATAGAATATCAGTTCTTCAGAAACTTTAGAGAATATTAGTTCTTCAAGAACTGTAAAGAATATTAATTCTTCAGAAATTATAATTATTATTAGTTTTTTAGGAACTCATAACTTAGTTATTTATTTAATTAGTTATTCAGGAACTATAAATAATACTAGTTCTTCATGAATTAGAATTTAAAATATAATACTAGTTCTTTAGGAACTCATAGCTTAGTTATTTATTTAATTAATTTTTTAAGAACAATAAATAATACTAGTTCTTCAGGAACTAAAATATAAAATATAATGTTAGTTCTTCATAAACTAGAATTAAAAAAAAAAAAAGATTTGGTAATGAATTTTATCATAATAAATGATTTGATAAACAATATTGGCAATAAATGATTTGGTGAACAATTTGTTTAAGAAAGAAATATTGACAATAAACAATTTGTTTAAAATATTGGCAATTTACCTAATAAAAAAAACAAAAACAAAAACAAAAACAAAAACAAAAACAAAAACAAAAATAAAAACGATTTGGTATTTTCTTCAAAAAAAAAAAATTTGCTATTTGTATATAATTTGGTATAATCCCTTCAAAAGTTTTTTTTTCTTAAAAAAAATGTATTTGATACATAAATATTAATAATAATAGAATTAATTACACAAAAATTATTTACCATAAATCTTGAATATTATTTCTTCAAATTTTTCGCCTTAGTTGGGTTATAGCAAACCACAAGCTATCCAAAATTATGAACAATATTGTAAAACGATTCGTGCTGATAACGTGTTATAAATATAATAGAGAAGAACAAGAGTAAAGAATATAGAGAAGAGAATAGTTTTCTCAATCATCCATTCAATAGTATTAGACTTTTTATATAGAGTATAGAAGAGAAATAAATAGGAAGTTTTTCTAATAAGAAAATATAATCAATACTAATATGGAAACTATAATATTCATGAATATGGAAAGATATCAATCAAATTTTATAATATATTATATTATAACAATTTTTTAATTCTAGTGAAATTTTTTGTACTCCTTATATAAGGAAATGGAGGAAATATTTATTTATCTTTAAGTTTTAATTATACTCATAAATAGAATCCGAATTTGAAAAATTGTTTTTTTTCAAAGATTCAACAAGTTCGATTTGTAATTTTTTTTATAAATTATGGTCTAAGGCCTAAGTCACATCTACTTATATATAATATAGTGATTAATATATGTATAAATTGGCAATAGATCAACATTCATTTCACCTCCTTAATATTAAGTAATTCATAGTCATTAATAAATAGTTAATTTAATTTTAATTGGTAAAGAGTAAGTAATTAATTGTAGGTTATGTTTGTCCAAAATGATAGAAAAGTCAAGGGATACAAATTTTATATAAAATAGTGTCTAAATACATTATTTATAAAATTCACATCCTCTCGCTTTTCTATTCACTAAAAAAAAACATAGTCGTAGATTTCTTACATATATTAACACTCAAAATTAATTAAAATTTTTAATACTTATTTATTTTAAATTATTTATTTACATATCACTTAAAAATCTCAATTAACTTGAAATTCATTTAAAATGATAAATTTATTTAATTTGAAATATGAAATGATACAATAAGGGATTCTATTCTTATTTTATTTTATTTTATCAAACACTAGTTTATTTATATAAGTTTTTTTTTGTGCCAATGATATAAGCTTATTAAGTTAATCTATAATCTATCTAAAATATTAATAGATGATTGTTGGTTTTATGAGATTAGGATCCCATAAAGAAGTTTTAACTTTTTGCCATTTTTCTAATTGTTAAGATGAAGATTGGACTGCTATGTCAGCTTAAAATAGTCGTTATCCTTTTGTTTTTCCCCCTATTTTACGTAAACGAAAATGCTTCCTGCATCTCCAGATTTTAGCTTACCACCTAAAGTGGCAACTACTCTCTCTCTCTCTCTCTCTCTCTCTCTTTTTGATGTAAAAAACAAAATTTACCTTATGTTTGAAATGGGCAAAATAAGGGAGAAATAAAGATAGAGGTGAAAAATAAGGAGAGATTTCTACTTTTTTTTATTTGGAATGTAAATGAGTCAAACTGTTCATAAACGACTCAGTATTTGGCTTGATAAAAATTCTCATTTGCATTCAATTCATATTATCAATGAGCGAAACTTGAGCCTAACTTTAAGACTCGATGAGTAAATTGTTAGTCAAGTGGTAAACTATAACTGAAATACAGTCCAAAATCATATTTATAAATAAAATTACAATGACACAAAAATAATATAAGGAATAAGAAATGTAAATTGAGACATGTGTTACACATAGTTTCCTTAAAACAAATTCATTCCTCACAGTTGGTACTTGAGAATTGATTTGACGTCTGTCTCCCAAGATACAACGACAACCAAGTAATTTTGATCACCACAAAATTACTTCTCCATGAACTAGAATTGTGCTAACTTTATCACCAATTGAAAAACTTTGAAACTTGAGAATTCTCTAAGAATACTAAAGAGTTTTTAAGAGAAAACTAAAGAGCAAAATCTTTTTGGTGTGTTTTCAAGAATGAAAAAGGCCTCCTTACATAGGAATCAAAAAGGCTAAAATGCGCATACAAATATTAAATATTTTACCCATAAATGTGAAAGTTACATATGCATATATCCATCATTAATAGGAATGTTTCAAAAAAAAAATTATTAAATCTATTCAATTTTTCATTCATTTTTCTAACAAAAAAAAGGCGAGTTTGAGCAAAATTAAACTTGACTTAATTAGACTCGTAAGTAGCTCAATTATAAATTAATAAACATGCTCGTAAACAGGCTCATGAATATTTTGATTAATAGGGTCGTAAATAGCTTTATTATTATTATTGTTATTGTTGTTGTTGTTGTTGTTGTTATTTTGGTAAAAAATCACTAAAGAGATCTTATTGCAAATTCAAGAAATTGTACAACCAAAGAAAACAAAACAAGCAAAACTAAAACTCAGCTCAACATTGGCCATTTTCTATACAACTCTATAAACATTACACTAGTACTTCTTTTAGAGTACATTTTCATTGGAACAATACACTTGATTTTCCTAAGAATGGCAGTAACCGCAGTGGTAGAATGTTCAAAAATAATCAGGTTTCTGACCTACTAAACAAAATATAAAGCAGCAACAAAAGCTATCCTTCAAACTTGGCTAATAACACTTTTTCCTCTTGCTTTCCTACTACACCAATTCCATTCTCACCTCCAACTTAAAGCATTCCTATTATATAAGCAAGCATCAAGAACTTTGTCCCATATGGCAACAATAACAGGACATTGAAAGAACAAATGATCAACATATTCACTCTCATTGTGATAAAACACACAAAGATCATCCTTAGTTATATCCCAATTCTTCAATTTTTTTTTAGCTGAAGTTTATTTTTAATGGCCAACCAAGCAATAAAACTATGTCTTGGAATGTGATTATACCCCCCATAACACATACCACTATGAAATAGTAGGTTTGGTACCTTGGAAGAAGGTTTGAGCACTACTGATAGAAAATTGGCCTGAAGATGAAATTTTCCCTGAAATTACATCATCCTTATTGGAATATAGTTTCTCATTCTACTGGATATAATCCCAAGCTTAAGTAGTTTCCTCATTTAATGGATCAGGAAGCTTCCATGCATTATGGACCCATACCTCCTTCATTTTTGTTTGTCTGTGTAAATCAACATCTAACATAAACACTAAAGGGAATCTATCAACAACTAAACTCCCTTGTAACCAAGGGTCATACCAAAAGGAAAAGTCCCCTTGTCCAAGAGAATAGCCAAAACAAGGTTTTATTTTAGGCCTAAGTTTGAGCAGATTCCCCTAACACTAACTTGACTTAAGTGGTTTAGTCAGTCCCCAAAAAAATTAGGAACTTTAATTTATTATAACTAACCCATTTAGCCTATAACAATTACTTGATGGCCACTAGCTCCCGTACATGCATACCACCAACTCCCATTCATTCTTAGTTACTGCAGCCTTATTCTAATTAAGAATATCTTTAATACCTAGTCCCTTGTCACATCCAAATTTCAGAGACATGACAGTCCTAGAATATGGGGAGACATAAAGTCACTCATGCCTGTAGAACCCACTCATACATATTCAAATATTGCCTAGGATCATATCGAACCTCATACATTAACTTAATAAAACATTTTATAAAGTAAAAACCTTAAGTTGCGGAAGCTAAAGATATACTTTAATACAATCCATAAGAAAATAATGAAAAGACTTCAAACAAAGTCACTAACATGATATTCTAAAATAAAATCCCCATAATAACTCTCGAAGCGCCTAAGGACTCATCATAGCATGTATTATTATAACTTTGACAAGGGAATTTCCTAAGTGGAGTAGGTAGCTTGAGTGATCACCTTACCTCCTCATAATACTGACCTGGAACCACATGAGGAAAAAAAAGAGTGAGATAGATGATCTCGATGAGTAAACAATATGACTTATACAATAACATATATCACTTAGAAGGTTTCATAGCTCATAGTTCATAATTTATGATTCACAGTTAATGGCTTGTAATTTAACTAGATTTGTAGATATTAGCTTATAACTCATAACATATAGAGTGGAGGTTGCTGCCTTATCTGCTCGTAACATAATATAGAGTGAAGGCTGCTGCCTTGTCCACTCGTAACATAATATAGAGTGAAGGCTGCTGCCTTGTTAACTTGTAACTTAATATAGAGTGAAAGCTGCTGCCTTGTACACACATAACTCATAACATGTAAAGTGAAGGCTACTGCCATATTCACACATAACTCATAACATGTAAAGTGAAGACTGTTGCCATATTCACACATAACTCATAACATAATTCATAATATATAGAGGTAACATTAGCATTTAAGGATACAATCATAGGTAACATAATAGCAATAGAAGTTTAGCTTATTTAACAAAAGATGAACAATAGTATAGTTCCAAAAAGAATATAAGTTAGGGCAAATATCATAAGGGTATTATCATAGGATAATAAAAAATGGTTTTAGACCAATTGTCCTTTAGCAACCTAAGTTTATAAAGAAATTATTAAAATAGAAAGGAACTTAGATTTCAAGATATCAAAGGTTCACAAAATATGATAGCTTACACTTGTAACTTGAAACATAATGTTTACTCACCTTGTGGTTTCTTTGCTCCTAGTACTCATAGCCCTTGAACCTCTAAAACTCCTCAAGTTCTAATATAATATTTAATTCAATACCTATTATTCATTTAATCATCATGCTATCCTATCCCATAACTACCCCAACACATATAACATTTACATACACTTAGAGTTGCACATAAATGTGCACTTATCACTTGCACATAACATATTGATTTTAAAATTCTTGCACATTTAGCCTTTATAGGCTCGCATGAAATCACATCATAACTCATATCAATACATTTCTCAAGTCAAACACAATGTCATGATCTTAATGCCAATTCACTTTAATAATCTTTTTAGTACACTTAACACTTCCATACATGTCAACTTATCAATAGCCTTTCAAGTGTCATGCTCATCTCTTATGACCAATTCATTCAATCAATCTCTTCATCAATTCAAGATCATTAATTAATTATTAACTCATCATAAATCCTATTTCCATATTACCCAATCATATTCACATTTTAATCACAATGTAAGGTTAAGATACTTTAAGTATACTAAATTACCTCTAGCCTTGTCGAGAGTCATTCCTTCAACCAACATGCAATTTAACCATTTATCATTCATACTTACATGTCAATAATCATTAAAATACATTGCATAAAAATTATAGGTATTGGGATAAGAATCCCAATGTAGGTCGAATATCCCATTAAAGAGAAAATTTGAATTTTCTTACTTTTCGCACTTTCCATCTATTACAGTAATATGTAGAAATATGGTTTGAACTAAGATTTTTTTCATGTAATCAAAACAAAAGTCATTTTAGAACATGAATCCCTATAAATTAGCATCCATAGATGTCCATATGCATGAACTCTTCCAACTTTAGGTTTTAGGATGAAAAATCACGAGTTTTCTTATTTCCGGTACTTTTCGGTCATTACAATAATATGTAAACATGTGATTCAAACCATTATTTTGCATTCAATCACAACAAATATCAGTTTAGAACATCAATACACACAAATTAGTAGCCATAGGTATTTCTCATGCATGAAAATTCTAAGTTTAGGGTCTAGAGTGAAAGTCATGAGTTTTTCTTCATTTCTGCGCTTTTCGTTCATTACAGTAATATGTAAACACATGTTTTAAATCATTATTTCCCATCCAAACATAACAATTATCAATCTAGAATCCCACCATACGCAAATTGGCAGCCATACTACTATATAATCATGAAATTTTCCAACTTTCAAGTTCTAGGATGAAAACCTTGAATTTCCTTATTTTCTGAAACTTTTCGGTCATTACAGTAATATGCAAAAATATGATTTAATTTAATATTTTTCATCTAAATACATCAAAAATCCATTTAGAATACAAATATGCAGAAATTTCCCCCCTATAGTGTTTATGCATGAAAATTTCAATTTTGAGTTGTAGGATTCACCTTTGGAGAAATCACGTAGAGAGGTTAGTGTTTTTAGTAGAAAAATTGATTTCTCTCTCAAGGATTCACCTAGGCCAAATTTTATCAATCAAAATTAGTAAATATTCAGTTCAAAATATTTTTCCCATGATTAGTTTCATAAGAATCCAATAACAAATTGAAAGGAAGGAAAAACTTACAAAATGATAGCGAAATCACAAAGTTTGAAGGTATTTTGTGAATTTCGGTAGAGAGAATATTTTGAGAGAATTTTTCTATCAAAATAATGAAATAACTGAATGGTGGCTGCTGGAATGAAGGGCTGGCCAAATTTTCATAATATATATGTAGGGTTTTGGACAATTTCCAAGATTACTCTTAATGAGCTAGGTTAGGAGTGTTTTGGTGTAGTGGGCTTTTGGATATTTAGGCTTTTTAATTATTTTTGGGGATGATTATAGGTAATTAAAATAAAAATATTTTTCTTATTATTTAAAATTTTCCCCAAAATATTTATTTAAAAATTATTTTAAAATACTCATAAAATTATTTTAAGCTTAAAAATTGCCTTTTTGCATGAAAATTCATTTTATATAAAATAATTTGTTTTATGCTAATACACATCATATAAATTATTTATCTCACAATAATAACCCATATTATGCATATTAAAATTAATTTAACATGCCACATACTCATCAATCACATAGCACATAAATTTCTATAAAAGCACATATTTAGTCTTAATAGCTCTAAACTCAAGTAAATGATCATGAAAACTCTTAGGGTGGGTGTGGGTTGTTACATCCTCCTTTTTTTTTTGAAACAAATATCTTTCCTTGATACCATGCACCTATGTTTATATTTTGCAACTTCTTTCCATATTTCTGCAGATACATTCTACATCATGAATCACAGACTTGGGTAATATAAAGGCCTGGTACCAAAAGTTTTTCATACTCAACAATATAAAATTAATAAGCTACAACTTTATGTGAAATCTTAATTTTGTACCTTTGTGATCCAATCACAGCTTGACACCAACTAAGATTAGTGTGCTACGCAAAGCTAGTACAGCGATCCTGCTAGCTGGTTAGCAGGCAGGGGTGAATGGTGCATTGCCCTATTGAAAAAATGGATTTCCTCAAAATTTGCACCTCTAGATGATTAGCACTCAATTATGAAATCATAAAATCAAACTGAACTCAAATTGGATTAGAAATGGCCTAAAATGGGCCAAAACAAGTCAAGTTGAGATCCAAGTACTCGTGGGAGCCAAGTGGCACGACTTTGGTGCCACTTGACTGAGCGGCACATTTGTCATGCCACCATGTGAGGCAGTCCAAAAACATGCTATCCAGTTTAGTGCCGCTTGCCTACTGGCACCTTAGTAGTGCCGCCGACATTAGCAGGGGACACCTCCTTTTTCTTAACTTCCATTCAAATTTTTCCTATAATTAGGGTCCACTTCTAGTCATTTCAAACAACAAATTTCAAACAAATTTTAGATATGAAAAATCTATAATTTTTTTTGTCAGATTTAAGCTAAAAGTTTAGTCAATTTTCAAAAATAAAAAAAAATCTCTTTTCTATAATTTCATATCTAACTTCTAGGTTTAATTTTGATTTTCAATTATTATTTCTTGGTTTCTCTATTTATTTAACTCTTTTTGTGCAAAGTTCATCTCATTAGATCGCGATCCAAGGTGGAGCTCATATATGGTGTAAGGCTTGCCCCTTTCATACGAAGAAAGTGCAAAACTAAGGTATAATTACTTCTTTTGATATTTCTTAAATCAGATCTAGAATTCTCTTTTCTATCTTTCCTTAGGTCTAAAATTGAAAAGATCTAATCTTATTAATTTTAAATCTAAATTAAATTAACAAATCAAATTAATCTTTTCCAGCCTTTTAGGTATCAACTCCAAAATATTTTTTAAAATAATTTTCCCTTTTCCTTCATTTTTTTAATGAGATTATTTCTATTTCTATTTCTATTTTATTTATTTTATTTTTATAATTATGTTGTTTCTTTTGTGCTAATCTCTTTTTGATTTGTGGATTTTTGTTATTAATTAAAGAATGTGTGCTTTTCATTTTACCCATAAGAGCTAGAGAAAAGATCATCTCTTTTATTTATTTTTAATCCATTTTGGTTTGTAATAGTTCTTAAGTAGATTGTATTTTTTTTATCGCTTTATAACTGTCATGCATTGCACGAATATTATTGCTCAAGCATCACCCTTATTTCTATTCATGAAATTTATTTTAAGTTATTTTGTATTAAAATTGCGAAACTACCTTTGTTAAAATAAATCGAAAACCTAGTCCCTAAATCCTCTTTGGTTTCAAGGCTAGTGATCTTTTCTTTTGGGATACTAATTAGAGTCAATTTGGCATTTTCCCTTAATTTTTTTCCCAAATAAAATAAAATTAAGGTGGTGACTCTTTTCAAAATCAATTTATCTGAACTCAAGGGTTCTATCGTGAGTTCAAACCCAAATGAGCATTTTAATCCTACTTAGCGGATCGAACTGATGCTTAAGCGAGGCCTCATAGCTGGCGACTCCACTGGAAATAATTATTTTAAAAGAAATAAGTGGATTACTAATTGATTTAAAAAGAGTTTGGAATTTTAATATGATCGTGACTTTGTATGCATCACTTACATAGACTCTTTGTTATTCAACCTACTTTTAGGAAAATAATGGGTAGTGAGTAGCATTTAGTGGATAACCCTTTTTGGGTCTATTCACCGATAGTAAAATCATCCACCCCTATATGAATTCTTTGATCCTTTCAAAGGTGTAATGAGCATGCACGTACTATTAGACCTATGTGAGACTCCTTAACTTATATGTGTTTAGGTATATTGCTTTCTAGTGTGACTGGTACCTAAACCGAGCCACCCTTACCCTTTCATATAATGAACATAGATATTGACCTTAGGTTGTATGTACCATAATTAAAACCTTGCATCTTTGCATTCTCATGAAACATTTTTCCCATGCATTGTATAATAAAACATGCATTCATCTCAAGTCTAGGTCAAACCTTGAACCAAAGAAGGGTCAAACATTCTTACCTTCATTTAAACACCTTGCCCTAGCCTTATCTTAAACACCATCACCTTCAGCACATACCTTAAACAACTCACCTTAGCTTTACCCTAAACACCAAACACCCGAACCTCACACCTTAAATGTAAACCGAAACCTCCTTAAACCTTTGGACCTTAAGCCATAAACCTATAACCTTAAACCCATATCCAACACTAGAAACCTGTTACATAACCATAAGCCTAACCTATAGCCCCTACCCTTATCTAAGAAAAAAGAAAGGCCTGGACACCTTAGGTTCTCCATACCATAACCATTATTTTGATCTTACCCCTTGTTTAAAATCAAACCCACTATCTTTAAGCCTAATAACCATGGCCGATTAACTTCAAAATCAACCTGTTATCTTTAAATTTGACAACTTTGGCCCAACCGCTACCTTAAAAAGTATCATCAATCCAAATGCTTGAAGCAAGATATGTCACCAATCTGAGTCAAGAAGGATAATTAATCCAAATTCTTAAAGCAAGATAGACCATTAATCTGACAAATCATCAGTCTGAATTCCTAAACCACTAACATCAGACTCATCCTAGAATAGCCTTAGGCTTTATACCTTAAATCTCAATTCGGTATTCCCTTTCTCAAACCATCCTAAGACAGCCTTAGGATCATTAACCTAACATAGGGTTAGGTTTCTCTTTTAAACTTTTCAGACATCTTAGGATAGCCTTAGGATCATCAACCTAACATAGGGTTATGTTTATCTTTCAAAATTTTCAGAGCATTTTAAGATAGCCTTAGGATCATCAACCTAGCATAGGGTTAGATTTCTCTTTCAAAATTTATCATACCATCCCAAGATAGCCTTAGGATCACTTCACTTATAAATGTCTAGTAATGATCACCTAGGCATCCATATGGTTCCTTTTTTTGCCTCTTTTATTTTAAATCCACCATTTTGACCCTTATATGTTTAGTAACAATCACTTAAACATCTTTATGGTTCCTTTCCCATCCATCATCCTTAGGTTCACTGCCATTAGAATTGCTTTTTGCTTAAAGCCAATTCTGACGAGGGTGCTGTTGTGAACCCTTAATTTTGCACCCTTATGATCCAGTCGTAGTGATGCGTAATCTGCAAGTGTATAGATCGCATAAGTAATATAGTAGTGAGTGAGTTATTGTTCCACTGGAGACAAGGTTCAAGTACTAGCTCAAATGTTGACTGTTGTCTAATTGATCAAAAGTTTGAGTAATATTTAAACTAAAGTAAATAAACTAAATTAAAAACTTAAATTAAGATAATGAAAGTGAGTTGTAAGAGGAAAATTGATAGTAGAAGCTACCTAGATATTTGAATCTTCCTAGATCTCATATGTATTTCATGAATGGAACTCAACTAAATCATATATCGGATTGAATTGGCATTCCACTAAGTCAGATTGAAACCTCTCTCGAGTGATTCAATCCCTAATTACTAGGTATTATAAAAGGAATCTCTTCTCAATTTATAATTAAATAGAATAGCATTAAAATCAAGGAACTATAAACTAAAGAATCTTATAGGTCTATCTTTAGCACCCCAATCAATTCTTAACCTTTATGAGTGATCAATTCTAACTAAGCTTTCTTAAGACAATTAAAAAGAAAACTAATTCCAATTATCAAGCATGCAATTGACAATTAGAAATAACAAATATAAATCATAAAGATAAATCAATCCCAATGAATGATTTAATTGATTAAAATCCCATTCATTCCATAAAAAGTACTTTAGGATTCATCAATTATCTAAGTAGAAAAGAAATTAGTTCATGTTAAAAGAGAGAGTACAAAAGCGAAAGAAAAATAGAAAAGAATCCAAACAATCCATGTTGAATGATTTGAAATTCTCCACTTTAATCTTTGAATTGAAACGTGAAAAACTTTGATCCTCACCTTCAATTATTGCTGAAAAACTCTTTTCTTCGCCTTAGGAAAACTCTATCCCAAAAAATAAAATTCAGATCCCCTCAATTCTGTCTAAAATCAGCTTTTATACTGTGGAATTTAGCCTGACACGGCCAGTAACACACTCATGTTACTAGGCGTGTCGACGCTCTGAACATGCAGCTCTCGCCTCTTCATATACGAGAATGACATGGGCAGTGACTCGCCCATGTCTTTGGGCATGTCAATTGAAACTTTGTCCAAAAGATGCACAGTTTCTCAATTTTTATCCACACTTCCAGCTCAATTGACCAAGGCATTGTAGAACATAAAATATTCCTGGAAATACTCTAAAAAGCACTTAAACAAACAGATTAAACTCAATTTAACAATAAAATGCTCTAAACATAGGGGTAAAATATAGCCAATTATATACTTATCAAATTCCTCCACACTTGAGTTTTTGCTTGTCCTTAAGCAAATTAAATCACAATAATAGTTAAAAAATGAACAATCCCTCTAGAGGCAAAAGAAAACACCAAGATTGACAATATTCAAATTAGTAAGGCTCGAATCTCATAATAAAAAACTAATTCTCAAATGTAGCAGTTAAATTAAAGGATCTACAAATCAAAGACCCTCAGACTAAAAGATAAAACTCACAATCCTGAAGTCTAAATTCCAGAGTTAAAAGATTGAGCATACAATCCCAAAGAAACAAAAGCCAAACAAAAGTAAGAAATGAAGGATTTTCTCTTAGGTACTTGACTATTTTATCGATTTTTCTATTGACTTTAACGTTGAAATGTAACTTTATTGCACTCTTTTTTTTTCTTCAAAGAGCCGGACTTGTTTGAATCGTCATACTAGCCTTTTGACGCGAAAGTAAACATTTGTGATGTCGACCCCTAATTACTCAACTAGAATCACGAATCCAAATGGCTACTAGCACTATTCATAATTTCGACTTCCTAAGGTTAGAAGAGTTAAAATTGGCGGAATAGGGAAAAATTTTCAAAGCTCCAAATAGTGCACTATTTATTGCACCTTTTATCTATATTTATTTATTTATTTTATTATTATTATTTTTTCGAGAAAAATACCCAAGGAGCCTAAGATATTAAGTATATCTCACTAATCTTAACTCAAGTCACAAAGGAATCGACATATGCTAAAAAATGTAACTAAAGTTTCAAACTCCAGTGATGAAGATTTCATCAGTTTAATTCCCTAATTATGACTACCACACTTAATCCTTAGCAAATGATCAATTCAACAGAGCCAAACGTCAATGAGAGATTGTCATATATAAAGAAAAATAATCCACAATTATGAGCTAAAAAGGGAATCACTCCAATTCATACCATTATTATAATTTAGCTCGCTTGAGCCAAAATATGACAAAAAGAATAAATAAATAAATAAACAAACACATAAATGTCCCTCCCCCACACTTAAATAACACATTGTCCTGAATGTGTTTGAGAATGAATTTAAAGAAAAACATATAAAGGGAAGAAGAAAGAAATAGAAAAACTGCCCTGTCATTAAATTCCATGTCAGTCTGTTCCAAAGTCTATGCCATGTCATTATCTATTCTACAGACCCACATTAAGCTAAGAAAGAAAAAAGAAAAACAAAATAAAAATAGAACATAAAAAGAGAAATAAAATAAAAGAAAATAAAGTAAAAGAAAAGAAAAAAAATAAAAATAAAAATAAACCTAATTATCATAAGTACAGTAATCCAAAGCGGAAATGTAACAACCCACACCCACCTTAGGAATTTTCGTGATAAATTGCTTCATTTAGAACTATTAAGGTTAGGTATGTGCTTGTATGAAAATTAGTGATCTAAGTGATTGATGAGTATGTGGCATATTAAATTAATTTTAATATGCATAAAATGAGTTGCTATTGTGAAATAAATGATTTACATAAAGTGCATTTGCATAAAAGAATTTATTTTAAATAAAATGAATTTTCATGCATAAGACAATTTTTAAGCATAAAATAATTTTATGAGTATTTTTAAAATATTTTAAAATAAATATTTTTGGGGGAAATGTTATAGAAATAATAAGAAAAATATTCTTGATATTTTTAATTTTACTCAGCTTGAAAATTTAAATAAAAGCCCAAATACCTAAAAGCCCACTACACTAAAATCCTCCTAACCTATTTCATTAAGGGTATTAGTGGAAATTTCACCCAAACCCTAATATATAATCTAAAATTCGGCCAGACCAAAGTTCCAGCAGCCATCATCTTATTTTCCTGTATCTTGGTAGAAAAATTCTCTCAAAATATTTCTCTCTACCGAAATTAAGAAAACACCTTTCCGTTTCGCGATTTCTTGACCATAATCGTAAGTTTTTTCTTCTCTTTTAATTTCTAAACTGATTTTTATAAAATAAATTATGGGAAAATTATTTTGAATTGATTGATTATTGATTTTTATTGATTAATTTTGTTTGGGTGAGTTTTTGGGAGAGCAAATCTATTTTCTACTGAAAACACGATTCTTTCCGCGAGATTTCTCCAAAGGTGAATTCTATAACTTAAAATCACAATTTTTATGCATATCATAAGGAGGGGGCAATTTGTCTATTTTTGTTTTCTAAACTAATTTTTGATTTGTGTTGATGGAAAATATTGGATTAAATAATATTTCTGCATATTTCTGTGATGACCGAAAAGTTTCGAAAAACAAAGGAGTTTAAGGTTTTTGTGTGAGAACTTGGAAGTTGGAAAATTCTATTATTGAATGGATATATGGCTGTCGATTTGTATGGGGAAGTGCTCTAATATGATATTTGTTTTGTTTATATGAAAAATAATGATTTGAATCATGTGTTTGTTTATCGCTTAAATGAACGAAAAGCGCGGAAAGCATGAAAACTCATGATTTTTCACCTAAGCCTTTAAACTTGGAATTTTTTTGTATAAATCCTATCTATGGCTGCCAAATAATGTATGGATGTGTTCTAAACTAATATTGCTATGATTGAATGAAAAATAATAGTTTAAACAACCTGTTTACATAATTCTGAAATGACCGAAAAATACCGAAAACAAGAAAACTCATGGTTTTGTGCTCTATAATTCAAAAGTTGAATTTTTATGTATAAATAACACCAAGTGTGGCCGATTCACATGGATTTAAATTCTAAAATGATTTTTTTTGTGTTTACATGAAAAATCTTGATTCAAACCATGTTTTTAAAATCTTGATTCAAACCCTGTTTTTACATATTTCTGAAATAGATGAAAAGTGTGAAAAGAAGAAGAATTTAGTTTTTACCTTGGTGATGCATTTAGCCTACATGAATCTTTTTGTCCCAATGTTTATAATTTTTATGTGATGTGTTTTGATGATTATTGACATGTATGTATGTATAATAAATGATAAAATTGCATGTTAGTTGAAGGTATGATCCTAGCTAAGCTTAAATGCATTATGGTATACTTAAGGTATACTTAAGGTATCTTAACGTTATATTGTGATTAGAACACAAATATGATTGGGAAATATGGAACTAGATGTTATGATGACTTGATAATAAATACATGGTTTTGATTTGATGAAGTGACAATTGAGTAAAAAGGATCATAAGAGTTAAGCATGACACTTGAAAGGTTAATGGTTAAGTTGACATGTATGGAAGTGTAAAGTGTATTAAGATGATTATTAAAGTAAAATGATATTGAAGTAATAATATTGTGATGACCTGAGAAAGGTATTGACATGATTGTAATGTGTTCTCATGTGAGCCTATAAGGCCTAAGTGTGCAAGACTTTCAAAGTCAACGTGTTATGTGTAAGTGACGAGTACACCTATGTGTGGACTCCAAGTGTATGTGTATGCTATATGTGCATGGGGTAGTTATAGGATAGGAGCATCATAAGTAAATAAATACTAAGTATTAAATCAAATATTATGTTAGAGTTTGAGGAGCTTTAGAAGTGCAAAGGGACTACGTATACTAGAAGCAAAGGAACCCCAAGGTGAGTAAACACTATATTCATGCAAGTGTGAGTAAACATTGTATCCATTCTACAAGTGCAAGTAACATTTTGTTATGTTACAAATATGTGATATCATGCTATATGAGCCTTTGTGATCTTTGAAACCCAAGTTCTTTCTATTCTAAAATATTATTATATGAATTCTTCGACAAGCTTGGGTTGCCATGGGACATTTGGTCCAAAACTATTTTATTATCCAATAAGAAATTCTTGTGATTAACACCCTAACTTATATTCTTTCTGGAACTACACTATCATTGTATCTTTTGTTTGAAAGCTAAACCACTATTGTTATTGGAATACATGTTATTGTTGCCTTATGTGATATTATTAATTGTGATTATGATTAGCTCTAGCTATGGTACCTTTTACCCTTTATGCAAAATCCTCGTGCCGATGCAGGTAATCATCGGAATCTGTGCACATGGTCTTAACCCAATGGATAGGGGTAGTGTATCCACCTCAGCTAGAAAGGGGTGGTTTTAGCCGTGGAGCCTGATCAGCTTCATGCCTTATAAGTGATAGGAGTTGGAATTTGGTATAAGGCCACCTCTCCTTAATGTGTTCAAGTGATAGAGCAATAGCCTTCACTCACTATGTGTTATAAGTGTGATTTCTGCAAACTTGCCAAATTAAACCCTTACTAAATTGCGACCTGATTCATGAATTATAAATCATGAACTATGTGTATAAGTTATGTGTTTCCTTTTCAAAGGAATATGTGATATGTATGTGCCTTATCGTTTACTCATTGAGATCATCTATCTCATCCCCTTTTTCCTTGTATGGTTCCAGGTGAGCAAATGTGAGGAGGCAAGGTGATGGCTCAAGCATTCTACTTCGCTTGGGGAATTCCTTGTCCAAGTTATCAATAATACTAATTTATGGAATCTTGTCATTAGATGCTCCGGGAATGTTGATTGATACTTATTGATATATATTATTTTTTTTCATGGATTTTATATGTAATGATTTATTTTAGACTTCCGCAATTTAAGGTATTCATCTAAATATTTTAAACAAGTTATTGTAAGAGGTTTGGTGAGATCCTAGGCATGATTTGTTTATATGTAAGTGGGTTCTGCGGGCATGGGTGACTTTATGTCTCCCCATGTTCTAGGACTGTCATATCTCTAAGGTTGGGATGTGACAGGAAAATATAAAAAAAAATAAAAGAAAAAGAAAAAGAAAAAGAAAATGGAAGGGTCAATCATCCATGGCGGCATCAGAATCGTCACTCCCCTCGCCATCATCTGGCTCAACCTGAACTGAAGGTTGTCTCTGCCATGGCTGCAGTGTAGGGATGGGAGGCATATACCTCTGAGTGCCCTAATAATCAAGCATGGATTGCTGAAGCCATGCTTGGCTCTGCGCCTCAAACTCAAGGGTCTGCTACTAGTTTTGCAACATGGTCAGGATCTGATGCTAGTTGGTGAGGAGTCAATTTTGCTGAACCTGAAGACCGATCATGGTCCTCTCTAATCAACAAATATGTCTCTCATACTCGGTGGGCTTCCTGTCATTCATATCATCCTCCCCGATATATGACATCCAATCTCATAACGGGGTTGGGCCGGAGAAAGGAAGTACTGCTGAGGAAGAAGAAGGCCCGGTGGCAACTAAAGTACCAGCAGCAGTAGCAGAAGTACCGGCATCAGCAGAAGGCTGAGTAGTGGGGTCAGTAGCAGGAATGAAGGCTGGCTCAAGAGCTATGAGATCTGGTGGAGGGGCAAAGGCTGGTATGAAGCTTTTTGTCTTATCCATCTGGAGCAATATGGCATACCCAATCAGCTTAGGCATGCCATCAAGTGTCATCGGAGGCAAGCCATCAAAGACACCCAAGCTTCGAGCGAGTTTGGTGATATATATCCCTCCAATCAATGCGCCGAACTTGCCCCTCTTGCACTGATCATCAAAAAACTACATGAGATAATAGGCCTCATTGCACTACTTGTCCTCATGCATACACATAAAATAAAAGAGCTCCCGTCTAGTCACAGCCCCTCCACTGTCTCATCTGCCAAAAATGGTCTTCGTCAGAAGAAAATGAAGAACTCGTAGATTGAAAGAGGTGAACTGGGATGCCTTAGAGACCGAGGCATCAGATCTCTTACCTATTGGAGCAAATTTGTCCCACACTTGATTAAGGACATTATCATTTGGAAAACCTATAGGAGTCTCATGATAGACGTTAGTATGCAGCTCCGCCTCTGTATATAACCCCATCACTATTGCTAAATCATTAATGCTCATCTCAAAATGCTTGGTACCCAACCTAAACTGCAACATCTTCTTTCAGACTGATGCCATTTTCAAATCAACTTGAAGGGTATGATAGAACTCCAGCATCAATTCCTGATAAGCTGGCTCAGCTATCGCAAAAAATCCCTTCCAGCCTGACTGTGATGTCCATCCCCGAAGTTCCTCGTCTATGCCAATCTACTGCGTAAAACCCCAATCAATATGGCGAGTAGGCTAGAAGTCCTTGTTGGCCAATTGCTTAAAGTGAGCACGAGACTCTGAGTTGGTGAATTGGACACACACATGGTTCGAAATGAAAGAAACCATAGGGGCTACTGCTGGTGGGGGGTTGCGGGAATTGCCTTCCTCTCTAGCCCATTTGGTGGGCAATTTGGTTGCCTTGGTGGATGATTTCTTAGGTCCCATAGTTGCAAAAGCCAACCCAAAATAGCAAAAAATAATAGGGAAACATCATCGTTAGAATGTTGGCATTACGGCGGTAGAAGCAACTGATTCCCAAAAACAGAAAATACAATTGTATGCTTAACCCAATTTCAAACACTTGTTGCCTAAAGCCAAGCAAACTACAATTCAACCAATTCAAGTAATAAAAACCTAGGCAATTTAAGCAATAAAGAGTCATCAAATTAGGAATAACCATCAAAGAGCAACCTAAAACACCCTCATTGCCCACATCCACATCTCTCTCTCACTAGAAATCAGATGTATTGCATTTTCACATAACCCAAATCCCTAGAATAAAAAATTTCTACCCTCAAACATGTGAATCTTGGCAAAGCACAAGAAGAAATGGATTTAAAATAAGAAAATGAGCTAAAAATTAAAGAACAAGCAAAAATCCATACTTGTGGTGAAGAATCCGAAGAGAGAGCGAGTGTGTGTGGTTGAAAATATGTGAAGATTGCTTCCTGGAGTGAAAAAATTGGTTGGGAATGGATGGTGTGTGATTTCAAGTGTGAGAGAGGTGAGCGAAGAAGAGAGAAAAGACAGAAAATGAAAATGTGAGTGCTTGGGGGTTGCGTGAACTGTGGGTTTTTTCTTTTATTTGCCGTGACCACGGGTGACCCCACAGCTGGGATTCCACCTGTGGTCATGATAAAGACTCTTTAGGTGCATCACATGGCTTGGGCTTTAACTGTGGTCCCAACCGTGTAATGCTTCTGCCAAATGAAAATTGAAATCACCTTATCACACGGCTGGAGGCTCAGCCGTGGTCCCAGTAATGTGATGCTTCTGCTAAAAGAAAAAAAATTAATTCCCTTATCTCATGGCTGGAGGCACGACTGAGGTTTCAGCCATGCCATGCTACTGCCAAAAGGATATGAAGTTTTCTTATCACACGGCTCAAGGCATGGCTGATGTTTCAGTGGTGCCATCCAATTTTATTTTTTTTTTAAAATAACAAACAACTGAAAGACAAAAGCGAAGCCATGGAAATTATGCATGAACATAAGAACTACATTAAGATAAAACATAGTGAAAAGAAAACAAGAAACATGAAAGATAGCCAATCGCTCATATAAGAAAGATAGATGGAATGCTTAGCTTAGAATTACAATTATTTAGTAAAGTTCATTCCAGTGTAATCTAAACTAGGTCAAAACGGCTCCTCACTTCTCCTTCCTAGGCCTCCCTCTTCCCCTTTTCACCTTAGGAGGTTCACTGCTCTCCCTTTTTGGTGGTTCTTGCTACATGAAATCACTTTCAATAGCATCAGGTTGCGCATTGTCAGCCTTTTTCTCCTCCTTTTCCATTGCCACTATCTCATCTAGGGAGAAAGTGCACTCATTCATAGCTGGGTATGCCCTATTGTAGGTATAAAAAGCTATTACTTGTTCAGGGGTCATAGGTGGAGGGAGGAATCCCTTTTGTTTTTGGAATTCTGGCCTTTAGGATTCTTAGAACTCATACTGGCAATTCTACTTTCAATTAGGTGAGAGCAAAAAATTCAGTTTAGGGCATAGTCTATTTGTGTAATTCTCTCATTAAAAACCCACAATGAATGACAATTTCATGAGGGGTAGGTAGGTTATGCATTTCTCAACTAATCATTTCAGCCCCTCAAAACTACATGACAAATCTAATGCAACTAATGAGCACCAACAACTAAAACAAAGATAAAAAAAAATTAAAATTAAAATTAAAACTAAAGCACTTAAAATAATATATATATATATATATATATATATATATATATATATATATATATATATTATAAATTTAAAAAAAAAACAACTAAAGACAGTAAATAAATCTTAATTAAAACAATGGGTTGCCTCCCACTTAGCGCTTCTTTAACATCATCTTAGCTGGACATTTAGGGTGATTGCTCACCCCGAATCCTAGAGATACTCAACCTCTGTCTCTTGATTCAATTCTCCCCCAAAATATAGTTTAAGCCTTTGACCATTTACTTTAAAATCACCCTTCTCAAGATGACTTAATTCAACTATTCCACAGGGGAAGATATTTTTAACCACAAATGGACTTGACCACCGAGACTTTAATTTTCCAGGGAAAAGCCTCAGCCTAGAATTATAAAGCAATACCTGATCTCTTGCTTTGAAGGCTCTTCCTTGCTTAATTTGAGAATCATGCCATCTCTTGGTTCTCTCCTTATACATCCTTGCATTGTCATAAGCCATGAATCACCACTCATCAAGCACATTAACTTGTAAATTTCTTTTGGTACTTGCAACATCTAAATCAAGGTTAACTTGCTTTATAGCCCAGTAGGCCTTATGCTCAATTTCAATTGGCAAATGACAAGCCTTTCCATAAACCAATCTGTATGGTGTGGTACCCAAAGGAGTTTTATAGGCAATCCTATAAGCCCATAGAGTGCTATCAAGCTTTTCTGACCAATCCTTCCTAGAGTGCTTTATTGACTTCTTAAGAATTCTCTTGAGCTCTCTATTTGAGTTTTCTACCTGACCACTCATCTGTGGATGATAGGGAGTAGCAAGTTTATGTGTAACACCTAATCCTTTCAATACTTTTCCTAATTGGTCATTATAGAAGTAAGTCCCTTTATCACTTATGGCTTTGGGAGTGACAAACCTAAAGAAGAGTTTCTTAAGGAAGTTTACTACCACCCTAGCATCATTTGTTGGTAAAGCTTGAGCCTTTACCCATTTGGACACATAATCAATAGCTACTAAAATGTATTTATTGCCAAAAGAGTTTGGGAAAGGTCCCATGAAGTCGATGCCCCATATATCAAAAACCTCACACTCAAGAATACCATTTTGGGGCATCTCATCATGAGATGAGATGTTACCTGTTCTTTGGCGATGATCACATTGTTGCACAAAGTTATATTTGTCCTTGAAACGAGTTGCCCAATAGAATCTTGACTTCATAACTTTCTGAGCAGTCTTGCTAGGTCCATAGTGTCCTCTAGCTGGCCCATTGTGACATTGCTCAAGAATGCTCATATTCTCGGGCCATCCCACACATCTCCTAATTATCCTATCAGAACAAATTCTAAAAAGAAAGGGATCCAGCCAAAAGTAATATTTTAGGTTAGAAAAGAATTTCTTCTTTTGCTAATATGAAAAATCTTTTGGGAGTTTCCTAGTAATAAGAAACTTTACAAAATCCACAACCAAGGAAATTTAGGATTAAGATTAAAACCACTTACCAAACTTACCATAGCGTAAAGCTGCTCATCAGGGAAGTTGTCATCAATATCCTCTTCTTTCAGTTGCTCCAAGTTTAGGTTCTCCAATCTGGATAAATGATCTGCTATAAGGTTTTCTGCTCCTTTCTTATCTTGTATCTCCAAATCAAATTCTTGTAGCAATAACACCCATCAAATCAATCTAGGCTTTGCATCCAATTTTGAGAACAAATATCTCAAAGCTGAGTGATCCGTGTAAACCACTACTTTTGATGAGATCATATATGAACAAAACTTGTCAAAAGCAAAAACAATAGCCAACAGCTCTTTTTCTATGGTGTTGTAATTTGCTTGATCCTCATTTAGTGTTTTACTGGCATAATAGATGGGCTGAAAGTGTTTCTCCTTCCTTTGGCCCAAAACTGCCCCTACTACAAAGTCGCTCGCATCACACATCAACTCCAAGGGAAGATTCTAATCAGGGGCCACCATGATTGGAGCACGTATCAACTTCTCTTTTAAAATATTAAAGGCTTTTAGGCACTCTCCATCAAAGATAAATTCAGTATCCTTCTCAAGCAACCTTGTCAAAGGGCGAGCAATTTTTGAGAAGTCTTTGATAAACCTCCGATAAAACCGAGCATGCCCCGAAAAGCTTCTAATTGCCTTCATAGTTGTAGGAGGTGGCAATTTTTCAATGGTTTCTATTTTTGCTCAATCCACCTCAATACCCTTACGCGAAATCTTATGCCTTAAAACTATGCCTTCACTAAACATAAAGTGACACTTCTCCCAGTTGAGCAAATTTAGTAGATTGGTCTCTTCACACTGAATTAAAACTCTCTCCAAATTTAGTAGACAATCATCAAAAGAGTCCCCATGGACTAAAAAATCATCCATGAAAACCTCCATGATATCTTCAATCAACTTATCAAAAATTGCCATCATGCACTATTGGAAGGTGGATGGTGCATTGCACAAACCAAACGGCATCCTCCTATATGCAAAAGTACTATAGGCACAGGTAAAGGTTGTCTTTTCTTCATCTTCCAGAGCAATAGGAATCTGAAAGTAACCCAAAAGACCATGTAAAAAACAGTAGTATTCATCCCCAGAAAACCTTTCTAACATTTTGTCAATGAAGGGTAATGGGAAATGATCTTTTCTAGTTGCATCATTTAGCTTCTAGTAGTCAATACAAACCCTCTATCTAGGGACTATTCTTGTAGGGATGAGTTCATTATTCTCATTAGGCACTACGGTCATTCCTCCTTTCTTTGGCATTACTTGAATCGGACTCACCTAGGAGCTGTCTGAAATAGGATAGATAATTCCTGCATCAAGTAATTTGATCACCTCAACCTTCACTACCTCCTTCATCTTTGGGTTTAGTCTCCTCTATGGCTACATAACTACTTTAAACTCATCCTCCATAAGTATTTCATGAGTGTAGAATGATGGACTTATACCCTCAATATTTGCTATCTTCCAAGCTATTACTTTCTTATATTTTTTCAACATTTCAATCAATCTAGCTTTTTACTAGGAAGATAAGCTAGCATTCAAAATTATCGGTAACTTCTTTCCCTCTTCCAAAAATCCATACTTAAGATGCTCTGGGAGTGGTTTAAGTTCCAGAACAAGTGGGTCTACTATGGAAGGCCTCATTTTTTCTTCCTTGGGCATTTCAATTATTTCACATGCCTAACTCTTAAATGGCTTGTTTGACTCTAAATAAGCCAGCTGCTTTGTTACTTCTTGATCCTCAACATTTTCGTGCACCAAACACAACTCAAGGGGATCCTTGGAAACAATGTTAGTAATAAAATTGATGGTTTCATGCTCAATAACATCATCGCATGAATCCTTCTCATTAAGTTCTAGTGGGTACTTCATAGCATTAGCAATATGAAAGATAATTTTTTTGCTCCCCACTCTCAAAGTCAATGTGCCATCATGGACATTAATAAGGGCGTGGGCTGTATTCAAGAATGGCCTACCAAGTATAAGTGAAACATTCGCGTCCTCATCCATATCAATGATGACAAAGTCATTGGAGAAAATAAATTCCTTAACTTTTATTAACACATCTTCCAAAATCCCTCAAGGATGTACCACAGACTTATCAGCTAGCTAAATAGTCATATGTGTTGGTTTGGGTTCTCCAATACCTAATTATTTAAACATCTTGTAGGGCATAACACTAATGCTAGCCCATAAGTCAGCTAAGGCATTTTCAATTGAAAAGTTACTTATGAAACATGGAATATTAAAATTACCTAGGTCTTTCAACTTCTTAGGTAACCTTCTTTACAAGATTGTTGAGCTATTTTCCAAAAAATGCACAAATGATACCTCTTCGAGCTTTCTTTTGTTAGAAAGTAGCTCCTTTGAAAACTTAGCATATTTGGGCATTTGTGATAAAGCCTCAGCAAATGGTATGTTAATATAAATTTGCTTAAATAATTCACAAAACTTACCAAACTGAGCATCCATTTTATCCTTATGCAAACGAGCTGGATATGGTACTCGAGGCTGATACTCTTTTACCATCGGGGCAGGCTCTTGTGTTTCTTCTTTTCTCTCTTTCTCTACTACTACCTTTTCCCTTTCTACAACTTCCTTTTCAGCTTCTCTAACAATGACGCCTTGTGCCTCTTCCCTAAATGCTTGTTCTTGGTTTTTCTTAACAGCCCCCTCAATTTGCTTACCACTTCTTAGAGTGATTGCTTTTAGCTATTGTTTTGGGTTTGCCTCAATGTTACTAAGCAAACTTCCTTGCAGTTGGTCACTAAGCAATTTAGCAATCTAGCCCATCTGATTCTCTAAAGTATAAATGGAGGCCTGTTGATTCCTAAGTGCTGTCTTAGTTGTCTTATGCCTCTAGTCAGACGACTCAATAAATTTTTCCATCATTTCCTCTAAAGAAGTCTTCTTAGGTGGAACTTGCTGATAATGAGGCTGTTGCTGAAATCCAGGTGGAGGTCTCGGGTTAGACTGATTACCCTAAGAGAAATTAGGGTGATTCCTCCACCCCGAATTATATGTATTGCTGTAGGGGTTATTCTGCTACCTTGGAGCATTTCCTATGTAATCTACCTGCTTTGGCTTGGCAAAATTATTGCCACTTTGGCAATCTTGACTTTGGTGTCCTCCCCCACACCAATCATAACACATAACTTGAGCTTGTCTTATAGATAAAAATGCTGTCAAGGAATCCATTTTTCTATTTATGGCTACAAGCTGAGCGGTCAATGCAACACTTGGGTCCACCTGATGTGAACCACCTCCTCTAATCCTTCTCTGATCTCTAGGGACTTGCCACTGATAGTTTGTGAGAGCCATGTCTTCAATCAAGTCATTCGCCTCTTCAGGTGTCTTGTTGTTGATGGAACCACCGGCTGCTGTATTGATAGACTATTTGCTTGTATAGTTTAAACCATTATAAAAGGTTTGAATCTGGTGCCATAGTGGAAGGCCATGATGCAGACACTTCCTCAATGAGTCTTTAAATCTTTCCCATGCATCATAAAGAGTCTCACCATCTTGCTGAAGAAAGGAAGTTATATCGTTCCTCAACTTAGTGGTCTTGGATGGTGGGAAGTATTTCTGTAAGAATTTCTTTGCCAATTGAGTCCATGTAGTAAAAGTACTGGCTGAGAAAGACTTGAGCCATTTCTTCGGTTTATCCTGGAGTGAAAAAGGAAACAAACACAGCGTAATTGCATCATCTGAGACATTATTGATCTTAAATGTATCACAAATCTCCAAAAAATTCTCAAAATGAGCATTAGGATCTTCATATAGGAAACCATCAAATTGGCAAGTCTACTATACCATCTGTATCACATTCAGCTTAATTTCAAAATTATTTATAGCGATCGTCGGCCTCTGTATACTTGAGTTGGCCCCAGGAAGAGTGGGCCTTGCATATTCTTGCATGGTTCTTGGCTGGTTTTCTGCCATTATTTCAACCTCTTCCTTTGAATCAATGCCTTCCAAGTCTGTTACCTCTCCCACCAAAGCTAGTTCCCGTTCCTTCTTTCACTTTTGTCTCAATGTTCTTGCTAACTTTGGATCAATTCAAGTAGATTGGAGGAACTAGCTCTAGTCATAAACAGAAAAGGGTACCTGAAAAGAGAATTTCGCAAAGAAAACCAAAACAAAAATTAAATAACAAATAAAAATAAAAAATAAATCACTAACTTCAATTCTATTGCTAATATTACTCTAAAAAGTCCCTGGCAATGGTGCCAAAAACTTGATGCGTAATCTGCAAATGTACAGACTGCACAAGTAATACAGTAGTGAGTGAGTTATCATTCCACTGGAGACAAGGTTCAAGTACTAGCTCAAACGTTAACTGTTGTCTAGTTGATCAAAAGTTTGAGTAATATTTAAACTAAAGTAAATAAACTAAATTAAAAACTTAAATTAAGATATTGTAAGTGAGTTGCAACAGGAAAATTGATTGTAGAAGCCATCTAGATATTTAAATCCTCTTAGATCCCATATGTATTTCATGAATGGAACTCAACTAAATCATATATCAGATTGAATTGGCATTCCACTAAGTTTGATTGAAACCTCTCTCAAGCGATTCAATCCCTAATTACTAGGTATTATAAAAGGAATCTCTTTTCAATTTATAATTAAATAGAACAACATTAAAATCAAGGAACTATAAACCAAAAAATCTTGTAGGTCTATCTCTAACACCCCAATCAATTCTCAACCTTTATGAGTGATCAATTATAACTAAGCTTTCTCAAGACAATTAATAAGTAAACTAATTCCAATTATCAAGCATGCAATTGACAATTAGAAATAACAAATATAAATCATAAAGATAAATCAATCCCAATGAATGATTTAATTGATTAAAATCCTATTCATTCCATATAAAGTACTCTAAGATTCATCAATTATCTAGGTAGAAAAGAAATTAGTTCATGTTAAAAGAGAGAGTACAAAAGCGAAAGAAAAATAGAAAAGGATCCAAACAATCTATGATGAATGATTCGAAATTCTCCACTTTAATCTTCGAATTGAAATGTGAAAAACTTTGATCTTCGCCTTCAATTATCGCTGGAAAATTCTTTTCTTCGCTTTAGGAAAACTGCTATCCTAAAAAATAAAATTCAGATCCCCTCAATTCTGTCTAAAATTAACTTTTATACTCTAGAATTTAGCCTGACATGGCCAGTGACACGCCCATGTCGTTGGGCATGTCAACACTCTGAACACGTAGCACTTGCCTCTTCATATACGGTAACGACATGGGCAATGACACGCCCATGTCTCTGGGCGTGTCACTTGAAACTTTGTCCAAAAGATGCACAGTTTCTCGATTTTTATCCGTGCTTTCGGCTCAATTGACCAAGGCATTGTAGAACATAAAATATTCCTAGAAATACTCTAAAAAGCTCTTAAACAAACATATTAAACTCAATTTAACAATAAAGTGCTCTAAAAATAGGGGGTAAAATATAGCCAATTATATATTTATCACATAGCTTGACACTAGCTAAGATTAGTGCGCTACATTGAGCCAGTACGACAATCTCGCTAATCATTAATAGGTTGGGGTCAAGGGGACAGCTCCACACTGAAAAAATGGAATTTCTTAAAATTTGAATATAAGATGATCAGTTGGACTCAATACTAATCGAAAGGGGCTAAAATGGGCCGAAATAAGTTGATTAGAGGTCCAAGTACTTGTGGGAGCCAAGCGGCATGACTTTGGTGTCGCCTGACCAAGTAGCACATTTATCGTAGTAGCACCAAAAGCATGCTGGCCTATGGGACACCCCCTTTTTCTTAACTTTCACTCAAAATTTTCCTATAAATAAGGTCCACTTCCAATCATTTTAGATGACAAGTTTCAGATACGGAAAATCTATAAATTTTCTATCATATTTAAGCTAAAAGTTTTGTCAATTTTCAAAGATTAAAAAAATCTCTTTTTTTTTTAATTTTAAATCTAAGTTCTACGTTTAATTTTGATTTTTAATTATTATTTCTTGGTTTCTCTATTTGTTTAACTCTTTTTGTAGAAGATTCATCTCGTAAGATTCCGACCTAAGGTGGAGCTCATATATGGTGTAACGCTTGCCCCGTTTATATGAAGAAAGCACAAAACCAAGGTATAATTACTTCTTTTGAAATTTCTTAAATTAGATTTAGAATTCTTTCTCTTATATCTTTCCCAAGTCTAAAACTAAAAGGATATAATCTTTTTAATTTTAAATCTAAATTAAATTGACCAATCAAATTAACCTTTTCCAAAACCTCTCTTTCACAAGAAGGAAGAACTACATGGGGTTTAATTCCCATTTAGTCATGCCAGCCTTTTAGGCATCAACTCCAAAATATTTTTTAAAATAATTTTCCCTTTTCTTTCTTTTTTTTTAATGAGATTATTTCTATTTTGTTTTATAATTGTGTTGTTTCTTCTGTGCTAATCTCTTTTTGATTTGTAGATTTTTGCAATTAATTAAGGAATGTGCACTTTTTCTCATACCTATAAGGGCTAGAGAAAAGATCATCTATTTTATTTATTTTTAATCCATTTCAGTTTGTAATAGTTCTTAAGTGGATTATATTTTGTTTATCACTTTATAACTATCATGCATTGCACGAATATTATTACTCAAGCACCACCCTTATTTCTATTCATGAAATTTATTTTAAGTTATTTTATATAAAAATGGCCAAACTAATTTTATTAAAATAAATCAAAAACCTAGTCATTGAATCCTCTTTGATTTTGAGGCTAGTGATATTTTCTTTTGAGATATTAATTGGAGTCATTTGGATTTTTCCCTTAATCTTTTCTGAAATAAAATAAAATAAAGATGGTGACTCTTTTCAAAATCAATCTATTTTAACCCAAGTGTTCCATTGTAAGTTCAAATCCAAATGAGTATTGCGATCCCATTTAGTGAATCGGACCAGCACTTGAGCGAGGCCTCATACCTTCTAGCATAGGAAAGGAATTTAAAAGTCCAATTGTGAACTCTCCTAGTTTTCTCTATAAGAACTTGATAATCAGCTTTAGAGAGTCTATGATTGAAAAAAGGTAGCCCTAAATATCTAACAGGGAGATGACCCTCTAAAAATCCCAACAGCTTTGGAATGAGCTCTTTATTAGCATTATGAACTCTACTAAAATACATTAAACTTTTGAGAGGATTTACTTGCAAACTTGAAATATTGAAGAAGTGTTTGAGTGTATTTTATAATTGGGTAACAGTTGCAATGTCACCTTTACATAAGAGGAAAAGATCATCTATAAAGGCATTATCCCCAAGCTTTTTCACCCAGAGTGGAATTGAAATGCAGGTGTACACATCTCCTTAAAACTCCTAGAGAAGTATTTTATTACTATCATAAAAAATAAAGGGGATAATGGATCCCCTTGTCTCACCTCTTTTGTCCCCTTGAACTTTCCTATAGGCTAGCCATTAATAAGAATTGAGTATACTAGAGACCTTACACATTGTATGACCCACTTAATAAAAATAGTAGGAAACCAAAACCTCAATAAGATTTCCTTTATACAATCCCAATGAATAGAATTATAAGCTTTTTTGAGGTCTATTTTAAATGCGCAATCCCCCCTTTTCCTTTATCTTCATTATATTCCCAAACCAACTCATGGGCTACAAGAATATTATCCATGATTCTCCTACTAAGCACAAAAGCAAAATGTGCTTTGTTAATCAAAGAAGGGAGAGTATTTTGGAGCCTATTAGAAATGACTTTTGTAATGCATTTATATAATACATTACAATAAGCAATGGATCTATAGTCTCCTAGCCTCCCAGGGTTAAGGACCTTAGGAATTAGTGTTAGAAGTGTTGAATTTAGCTCAGATGTCATTCTTCTATATAGGAAAAATTATCTCATAGCCTCCACCACATCTCTACCTATTACACCACAAGTTTTCTTAAAAAACAAGCTATTAAAGCCATCAGGCCCTGGAGCCTTATCATTACCTATGGAAAAAAGAGCCCTCCTAACTTCCTCATCAGTAATCTCTATACATAAAATATTTGCTTGAGCATCAGTGAGAAAAGGACTAGCATTACATATTATAGGATTAATCTGTTCAATCCTAATTGCTGTAAATCCTAACTGCTCCTTATAAAAGGCAACAAACCTGGCTATCGCCTCATTTTATTGACTATTCACTTCCCTTCTTTAGTTACACTATTAATTCTATTCCTTGCCACCTTTTACTTAAGAGATTGATGAAAAAATTTGGTATTTTGGTTACCTAGTTCAATCCAGTGATTCTTAGACTTTTGTTTATTAAAGTTCTCTTCCCATCTTAATAAAGTCCTTAAATGATTCACATAAGCTCTTTCCTTATCCAGAAGAAAATATTCAGGGGATAAGTTTGGAGTTGTAATTGAATCCCTTTAACTTTATGTTGGTGATGCTTCACTCTCTAAAAAATGTCAGAATAGTGCTCTCTAATTAACTATCTCAAAGGCTTCTCAAAAGAGCTAATTTCTTATAAACTAGTATCATCTTCCACCTCTCACCTTAGTTCTTCAAAGCTCTCCCACCAAAGTCATGAATTGAAGATGCTCCACCTACATGTTAAAAAACCTAAAACATCTTTTAATAGAGGAAGAAATTAGACTAAAGAGCACAAGGACAGCTAAATGGTTAGAAATACTAGTAATCAAATTCTTGCACTTTAAACTAGGGAACATATCCAACCAACTACTTTTTATAAACTTTCTATCTAATCCACAACAAATTTTGTTCTCACATCCTAGTTATTTGTCCAAATATACCTGTAGCTGGACCATTTGAGTTCTAAGAGTTTAGTTGTCACATGATAAGTGTTTAATTAACTATATTTTACCCTTTGTTCTTAATGTATTTTCTCCTTAAATTGAGTTTGATTTATTTGTCAGGTGTCTTTCCAGAGTTCTTTCATATTTTTAGGAGCTATGGATCAATCTATCAAGAAACTACTAAGCTAAGGAGCAAAAATTAAAGAAAATGGGAAAAGTATTGAAGATCATTCCTATCCTATGGCCAGAGCCACCCTCGTGGGGTTGGACATGGCCTAAGGAATTAGAGGCAGTAGCCTGCCATAGGGTGAGCCATGCTCATGAGTCTGGCTGTGACTTAAGAAGCAAAATTGATGAGTTCCAATAGCTTGCCATAGGATAAGCCATGGCTTAACCCACACCCATGCCATACCATAAATTAAATTGACATTGTGCTAATAGGGTGACCCACAACCGTGGCATTGGCCGTAGGCGGAAGGTTCAATAGCTATATATAAAGGAATTTTGTGCAGAAAAAAGGGGAGCCGCCACAGAGCAAAAAAAAGAAATCTAAAGGTTGGCTAAGCCCTAGAGTCACGGGAGAGGTTTGAAGGCTAGAGATATTGAAGATTTAATCAAATCAAAGACTAAGATCCAAGTGGATGTGGAAGATTGAAGAGAAGATTTCGAAGAACATCTTCAAGATGTGTTTGAGATTTCTTCTTCTTTTATTTTCTACATCTTTATTCTTCAATTTTAATATGAACTAATTCTATTTGTAATGAACCCTAGTTTTGATTGTATAGATTGAAGGATTTAAACTTTAATCAATTCATCCTTGATTATTTTATTTTCATGATAAATCTTATTATTCAAATTAGCAATTGCTAGCTTATTGATTGGATAATATTTCTATATTGGACGAGTAGAGATACCCTGATATAGATAGATCACCCATAGAAATAGAGAGTTGATTGGGATGCTAGAGATAGATTTACAAGACTCTTTTGGCTTTAACTCTGTGATGTTAATGCTATTCCTATTTGATCTTGGATGAGAAGAGATTCCTTCCAATTTACCTAGGAATTAGGGACTAGATCGCTTAAGAGAGGTTCTAGAGTAATCTCATGGAGGTCTAACTCAATTCATTGTTTGATATATATGAGAAACTAGGGGGATTCATATATAGATTAGCTTTGCCTAGATTATTTCATCAGTATCATTACTTGCTTTCTCAGGTTAGCTTAGTTAATTTAGCTTACTTTAATTAATCTTCATTTTGATCAACTAGACAATAGTTTAAGTTTGCACTAGTGCTTTTAAACTATCCTTATGGAGATGATACTCATACTCACTACTTTATTACTTGATAATGACCTGTGCATTTGTAGTTTGTTAGTGTGCATTTCTGCACATCAAGTTTTTAGCACTGTTGCTTGGGATAGTTTTATAATATTAGCAATATTAATAGAGATTATTGATCTAGTTTTTATTTTCATATTTGTTTTTATTTTTGCTTTACTTATTTTATTTGTTTTCTCTATTTTACGTTTTTGTTTTGTTTTAAGTTTGTGTTTCTAGAAGAAAAAAAATTATCTCCATGGCTGATCGGAACTATCAGGACTGAAATTCTTACCCAAATTTAGAATAGGAATACTAGGGAAATCATTATCACGATCATGGATACATCTATCACACTTATTTCCCAAAGGAATATTCATGGGAAGCACTAAAAGAGAAGTCATCCCTTGAGTCTGCATTAGAAAGATTCATTAAATCTATAGAGAATTGGGTCGAGGAACTAGACAAAAGATACAATGCATCAGAAGTTGGATTCCCAACTCAATTTGAAGTAGACACTACATTAGGGGATGATGAATATACACAGGAGGAGCACAAGTTGGAAGAGATGCTTATCACATTTGTGGAAGTCATAGAGAAAAGATTTCAGAGCATCAAGACAGCTTTGGAATACTAACAGACCTCTCTTCACAATTAGAAAATTTCATTAGGTAGATTTTGGAAATGTTAAGTGAGAGATCTGAAGGCAATTTACCTAACGATACTAAAGCTATTCTAGAAGAGCAACAAAAGACCACTACCATCAATTGGTTTTAGGATGATAACAATGAGGAAGAAGAGAATGGTAAGGCCAATTTGGGAATGTTGCACAAAGAACCTGATGAAGATGATTGTTTAGATGTGCAATCCCAAATTGAATAATATGCTATGGGCAAAATAGATTCAAGTATCAAAGAATTCTCTTCTAATGATAGCAAGTTGTGTGAGAGCATGGAGGGGGAAGCTATGCATGCTGAAAATCACACCTCCCCTATCATTCCAATCCTCCCACCTTTTGAGGAGACTAACAAAAATCCACCCATGGTTAAAACACCCACCCTTAACGTAACCCAAATTCTAGCAATACCACAACTCACCACATACAATCTAAACCCATTGCCACCCTTCTCATAGTGCTACTTTGTGGGAGACTCAAGTATTTAGTTAGTATTTATAGTCTTTAAATTTTCTTTAGAGAGGGAGATTCATTTTATAGAGGTATTAGAGTAGACAGTTGGTGGATTTGAGTGGACCATCAAAGATTTACATGAGGTGGATGATGAACACAGCATGGTCCATCTCTTGGCAACCTAACCAGAATTCCCCATGCCAAGCATCAACTCTCTCTAGTGATAAATTGGTCTAATTTTTCTAAGACAATGACTTGTTGCAGTGTGGATTGAATGTGATGGTCATGATTAGGGAATTAAATTTTTGCAAATCTTCTTTTTGCCTAAAATTTGAAACTTTAGTTACAGTTTTTGAGCCTATTTTATTCCACTGTTATTTTTGTTATAGTTTAGTAAAAATGCTTAATACTTTAGCTAGTATGACTGTTTTTCTTTAAAAAAAAAGGAAAAAAACATAAGTATATATATAAAAAAAAAAAGATTGCGCAAAGGAGCTTTGAAAATGTTTACATATTCTACTGTTCTTAACTCTTTTAAACAAAAGGGGTTAAGAATATGAATAGTGCTAGTAGCCATTTGAATGTGTGATTCTAGTTGAGTAACCGGGGGCTGGCACCACAAGTATTTACATTCACAGAAAAAGGCCAAGATGATAATTCAAATAAGTTAGGCTCCTTAGTTAATTAAAAAGAAAACATGAATTGAAATGTATAGTCAATAAAAAGTCAAGTAAGTAGTCAAGCATCTAAAGGAAAAATCCTTATAAATCTACTTTGCTTAAACTTTTGTCTTTATGAAATTATTTGCTCAAACTTGTAACTTTAGAATTTAGGTTTTAGGTTTTTGAGATTTGTTTTAGACATTTCTTGATTTGGCTACCATGTTTGAGCCTTGCTGATTTCAAGTTGTTGTAAATCTTTTTGAATTTCTTTGATTAGAGAAGGTGGGTTTTATTTCTTACTGTTGTTACTATTTAATTTGCTTGAGGACAAGCAAATACTCAAGTGTTAAAGAATTTGATAAGTGTTTAATTAACAACATTTTACCCCTTGTTCTTAATGTATTTTATCCTTAAATTGAGTTTGATTTGTTTGTTAAGTGTCTTTCCATCTTTTATGTTTTTAGGAGCCATAGATCAATCTATCAAGAAACTACTAAGCCAAGGAGCAAAAATGGAAGAAAATAGGCAACTTATTAAAGATCATTCCTGTCCCACAGCTAGAGCCACGCTCATGGGGTTAGGCGTGGCCTAAAGAATCAGAGGCAGTAGCCTACCACAGGGTAAGCCATAACCATGAGTCTGGCCATGACTTAAGAAGCAAAATTGATGAGTTCTAGTAGCCTACCATGGGGTAAGCTATAGTTTGACCCACGCCCGTGCCATACTACAGATGAAATTGACACCATGCTCACGGGGTGACCCACGGCCATGGCGTTGGCTGTGGGTAGAAGGTTTAACAACTATACATAAAGAAATTTTGCACAGAAACAAAGGAGGAGCCGCCACAGAGCAAAAAATGAAAATCTAAGGGTTGGCTAAGCCTTAGAGTCACAGGAGAGGCTCAAAGGCTAGAGATATTGAGAATTTAATCGAATCAAAGACCAAGATCCAAGTGGATGTGGAAGATTGAAGAGAAGATTTTGAAGAACATCTTCAAGATCTGTTTGAGATTTCTTTTTCTTTTATTTTCTGCATCTTTGTTCTTCAATTTTAGTATGAACTAATTCTATTTGTAATGAACCCTAGTTTTGATTATATACTTTGAAGGATTTAAACTTTAATCAATTCATCTTTGATTATTTTATTTTCATGATAAAACTTATTATTCTAATTAGCAATTGCTAGCTTGTTGATTAGATAATGTTTCTATTTCGACGAGTAGAGATACCCTGATATAGATAGATCACCTATGGAAATAGAGAGTTGATTGGGATGCTAGAGATAGATCTACAAGACTTTTTTGGGCTTTAACTCCTTAATGTTAATACTGCCCCTATTTGATCTTGGATGAGAAGAGATTCCTTCCAATTTACCTTGGAATTAGGGACTAGATCGCTTAAGAGAGGTTTTAGAATAATCTCATAGGGGTCTAACTCAATTCATTGTTTGATATGCATGAGAAAATAGGGGGATTCATATATAGATTAGCTTTGCCTAGATTATTTCATCAATATCATTACTTGCTTTCTTAGGATAGCTTAGTTAATTTAGCTTAGTTAAATTAATCTTCATTTTGATCAACTAGACAATAGTTTAAGTTTGCGCTAGCACTTATAAACTATCCTCGTGGAGACGATACTCATACTCACTACTTTATTACTTGATAATGACCTATGCTCTTGCAGTTTGTTAGTGTGCATTTTGGCATATCATCACATCACAATTTTGGAGATATGACAATCCTAGAAAATGGGGATACATAAGGTCATCCATGCTTATAGAACCTACTCATACACATATAAACACTGCCTAGGATCATATTAAACCTCATGTATTAACTTAATTTGACCATTTATAAAGGAAAAACCTCAATTTGAGGAATAATAGTTTGAAAATAGTTTAAATACAATCCATAAGAAAAGAACATTTTAAAACTCCAAATAAATCATCAAAGCATGATATTCTAAAAAAAAAAAAGATTCCCGAAGTATCTAAGAGTGACTCTTCATATCACAGTACGATAATAGACTTTGAGAAGGAAATCCCCCAAGCAGAGTAGATTGCGTGAGCTATCACTTTGCCTCCTCATCAGGCTCACTTGAAACCACATAAGGAAAAGGGCCAAGATAGATGATCTCAATAAGTAAATAATACAACTTGAACAATAACACATATCCCTTTATAAGGGTTCATAATTCATATTCATGGTTTGTAATTTAGCAAAGTTCATAGAAATCAAATTTATAAGTTGTAACTTATAGAGTGACGGCTATTGCCTTATTCACTCAAACTTGAAAAAGGGAGAGGTGGCATCATACCAAATTCCAACTCCTAACTTGTAAAGAAGTGTGAAGTTGATCAAGCTCCACAGCTAGAACCACCCCTTCTAGCTGAGGAGGAGACACTACTCCTATCCATTGGGTTAAGACCATGTGTACAAGTTATGATGATTTCCCACATCAGCATGAGGATTTTACATAAAAGGGTTTATGGGTACCATAGCTAGAGCTAGTGGCAATCACTTGGAATTATAGCATTGAAGAACGCAATCACATGTAACATATTAGCAATATAAGTTTAGTTTATTGAACAAAAGATAAACAACAGTGTGATTCCACAAAGAATGAAAGGTAAGGAAACATTCACAAAGGTTCTTTCTTATCATTGAATAAATAATAATGGCTTCAAACTAATTGTCCTTTGCCAATCTAAGCCTAACAAAGAAATCATATAATTATAATTGAAAATAGAAAGGAACTTGGATTTCAAGAATCTCAAAGATTCATATATCATGATAACTTGTACTTATAGCATGAACATGATGTTTACACACCTTATGGTTCCTTAGCTCCTAATTGTTGTAGTCCTTACACCTCTAACAATCCTCAAGCTCTAACATAACATTATAATTCAATACTTAGCATTTGTTTAAAATCATACTAGCCTATCTTGTAACTACCCTATGCATATATATCATTCACATATTCTTGGAATTGCACTTAGAAGTGCACTCATCACTTGCATATAACATGTTAACTTTTCAATCTTGCATACTTTGTCTTCTTAGGCTCACATGAAATCACATTATAACTTATACCAAGAATTTTCTAAAGCTGTACACAGTAAATCATGATCTTAATAGTAATTCAATTCAACTTCCAACTTGGTACACTTAATACTTTCCATATATATCAACATAACAAGTAAACTTTAAAAGAGTCTTACTTGTCTCCTTTGAGCAAATCATATAATCAATCCTATAGTTTAATAGTTAATACATCATAAAACCTAATTCACATGTCACTTAATCATATACACATATTAATCAAACATGGCAATTTGGGTTTGGAAACCCTAGGTATAGCCGAATCACTCTTAATGTTTTCTGGACCTACTCCTTCAACCAACATACAATTAAACCATATATCATTCATATACACATGTGAACAATCATTAAAATATATCATACAAAAATTATAGGCCTTGGGATCAAAATCCCAAGATAGGCTGAATCCTCTTAACCATGGATTTTCTTGCTTTTTGCACTTTCTGATCATTACAATAATACATAAATATAGGATTTAAATTGATATTTTTCATGGAAACATAACAAAAATTAGTTTAGAACACAAAATCACACAAATTAGCCCCCCAATACACATATGCAAGAAATTTCCAACTTTTAGGTTTTGGGGTTCACCTTTGATGGATTTGTGAAGAAAGAGTTGTGTTTATGATTAGAAATCAATTTCTCCTTCAAAAATCAACCTAGGCTAAATTTAACAAGAATAAAAATAGTAAATATATAGCTCCATATGGATTACTCATGATTAGTTTCATAAAAATCAAATAGTAGCCTGAAAGAAGAGAAAATTTGGAGGCACCTTGTGAATTTCGGTTGAAAGGGAAGTTTTGAGAGAATTTTCTATAAAAATTATGATGAATAATATAATGGAGGCTGCCACAAAAACAAAGGGCCAAATATTAGGTTTAGTTTAGGGTTTTGGTGCAAAATTACAAATTTGCCATTAATGAGCTAGGTTAGGAGCATTTTGGTGTGTTGAGCTTTTGGTGAGTTGGGCATTTAATCTAATTTATGGGCTGATTATAATTAATTAAAAATAAAATATTTTTCTTATTATTTTCATTAAAATCTCCCCAAAAATATTTAATTAAAAATATTTTAAAAATGCTCATAAAAATTATTTTATGCTTAAAAATCGCTTTGTGCATGAAATTCACTTTGTATGCAATAAATCATTTTATGCTTTGGACTTCACATAAATCACTTATTTCATATTCATAATTCATATTATGCATATTAGAACTATTATAACATGCTAGTTACTTATCAATCACATAGCATATGAATTTCATGAAAGCACACACTTTATCACAATTGCTACAAAATCAAGTAAGTTGTCATGAAACTCCTAGGGTGATTGTGAGTTGTTACATTCTCTCCCCCTTTAAAAGAAATTCATCCTCAAATTTAAGTACTTACTCATATGTTCTCAAAAAGCTGAGGATGCTTTTGTCACATCTCCTCCTTAGATTCCCAAGTGCACTCGTTTATTCCATGATTTCGCCATTGGACTTTGATCATAAGTATCTCCTTATTTCTCAATCTTTTTACTTGCTGATCCAGTATGGTTATTGGTAACTCTTTATATGACAGTTGCTCATCGCTGGAGGTGATAAAACATAGGATGGATTTGATACATATTTTCTTAACATAGAGATGTGAAATACCAGGTGCACATGTGCCATAATAGGGGGTAGGGCAAGTCTATAAGACACTTCCCCAACCTTATCCATGATCTCAAAATGACCAATGGAACAAGGTGATAGCTTCCTTTTCTTACTAAGCCTCCTAACAACTTTCATTGGGCAAACTTTCAAGAAAATGTGATCTCCCATAGTAAAATGAGCATCCTTTCTCTTGGGATCTATATAGCTCTTTTATCGACTGAAGGCCATTTTTAGTCTATCCTATATCAATGGTACCTTCTTGGTAGTCTCTTTGAGCAATTCTAGCATCTCCACATATTTTTCTCCAGGTTCAACCCAATAGACTAGAGAATGACATTTCCTTCCATATAAGGCTTCGTATGGTGCCATGTCGACAGACAAATGGTAACTATTGTTATAGGCAAACTCGATCAAAGGTAGGTACTTATCCTAGCTACTACCAAAATATAGGACATATATTCTTAGCATTTCTTCTAGTGTCTGAATTATTCTTTGGATTATCCACCATTTAGGGGTGGAATGCAGTACTAAAGTCTAATTAAATTCCTAAAGCTTCTTGCAACTTTTGTTAGAACCTTAAGGTGAACTGAGTGCCTCAGTCTCATATGATGGATATTGGTACTCCATATAGTTTCACGATCTCATCGATATCTAATTATGTATATTGGGCTACAAAATATGTGGTCTTAACTTCCTAAAAAAATGAGCTGACTTTATTAGTTGGTCAACTATGACCCGTACAGAGTCATAACCTTTGGTGGTTTTAGGTAACCCAACTACAAAGTCCATCATGATATGCTCCCACTTCCATTTAGGTAGTTTAATCTCTTATAGTAGTCCAGAGGGTCGTTGGTGTTCATACTTGACTTGTTGGCAAGTTAGGCAAGATACTACAAGCTTAGCAACGTCCTTCTTCAATCCAGGCAACTAATAACTTACTCTTACATCATAGTACATCTTGGTAGTTCTAGGATGAGCATAGTAGGGTGTTTGATGTGCATCCTTCAATACCCTTTCCTTTAGTCGATTCACATCAGGCATGCATACTCTCTTACCGCACTTTAGAATCTCATCTACTACTTTGAATTCAGGGTTCTTTCTTACTTAACCAAGGGTAGGTCCTTATCTCATAAGGCCTTTATCTCATCCAATAACTTTGACTTCCCTTAAAAATGTACCACTATAGCTCAGGATTCTCCAATCTCCAGCCTCAAGCCCTGACTAAATAATCTTTTTAACTCCTTTATGATCAGCCTCTTGTGCATGGTCACATTGGCTAGGCTTCCCATTGATTTTTGACTCAAAACATCCATCATAACATTAGCCTTTTGGGGATGGTAGAGAATCTGGTAGTCATAGTCCTTAAGCAGTTCAACCCATCTACTCTACCTGAGGTTGAGGTTTCTTTGGCTTAAGATGTACTGAAGACTCTTATGATTCGTATAGATCTCGCATTTTATTCTATGCATATAGTGTCTCTAGATCTTTAGAGCAAACAATACTGTGACCAATTCCAAGACATGAATAGGGTAATTCACTTCATGCTTCTTGAGTTACTATGATGCATAGGCAATGACCTTACCATTTTGTATCCAGATGCATCCAAGTCCTATTCTTGAGGTGTTATAGTAGACTATAAACCCTTCCTCACCTTTTAGTAAAGCCAAAACCAGAGTCGATATTAGGCACTTCTTGAGCTTTAGAAAACTCTCCTTACAAGACTCCTCCCAATTAAACTTAACTTGTTTCCTAGTCAAGTTGGATAATGGTGATGCTATCTTAGAGAAGTCTTGTACAAATTTACGATAATAGTCAGCTATATCTAAGAAACTCTGAACTTCAGAAAGCATTATGGGTCATAGCCAATTGGCTACTACTTCAACTTTCTTAGGGTCAACTTGAATTCCTTCTTTACTTACTACATGCCCAAGAAAATTGACAAACTCCATCCAAAACTCACACTCTAATAACTTCGCATAAAGTTGGTGATCACATAGCATCTGCAACATGATTCTCAGATGCTCTTCATATTCCTTTTTACTTTTTGAGTAAATCAAGATGTCATAAATGAAAATGATCATGAACTTGTCGAGAAATGGCTTGAACAGTCAGTTCATCAAGTCCATGAAAGCAGTCGGAGCATTCGTCAGACTAAATGGTAGAACTGTGAACTCATAGTGACCATATCTTGTACGAAAAGTAGTCTTATAGATGTCTTCTTTATAGATCTTCAACTAATGATAATTGAACCTTAATTCAATCTTGGAGAAGCAACTGACTCCTTGCAGTTGGTTGAATATATTGTCCATCCTTGGCAAAGGATACTTGTTCATCATAGTGACCTTATTTGGTTGACGATAATCTATACACATTTGGAACAAGCCATCTTTCTTTTTCATGAATAGCACTGGAGCATCCCTTGGCGAGCTACTCGGTCGGATGAAACCTTTGTTAAGTAGATTGTGCAATTGTGTCTTTAATTCTTTCAACTCTACTGATGCCATATGATATAGAAGTATTGATATGGGCTGCGTGCCCAGTAACAGTTTGATGTTGAACTCAATCTTATAATCCAGTGGTATTTTAGGTAGATCTTCTGGAAATACGTCCATGAACTCATCTACCACTAGTTAGCTCTTGTCACATATAATAGCTTCCTTGTTGGTATCGATAACATGAGCTAAGTACACTTAACATCTTTCTTGCTCCTAAAGCTAATATCAAATTCAAAGGGTTCTCATTCCTATCTCCTTGATACATAAATTTCTCCCCATTTATGGTTCAAAATTCTACTTACTTCTTTCTACAGTCAATATGAGCTCCACGCTCATATAGCCAATCCATTCTTAAGATCACATTAAATTCTAGTACATTAAGTTCTAGCAACTCCACTAGAAGTTTCTGTCCATTAATGTCTACCTTACAGTCCTTAAACACATACTTCACTTTAATCATCTCTCCCAAAGGACTCAACACTACTAGGGACACATTCATTAATTCTTTATCTCTGTATAGACTCTTAGAAAAACATGGAGGCATAAATGAATGTATAGTAGCAAAATCTATTAAGCATGATCGGTACTCTCGAGTTAGACCTTTCTCTTGATCGCACAGGTGTAGAGGCAGCACCTAAAGTGGTGTCTGATACTGCATTCTCATCAACGCTAATAGGTCTAGTAGTTATGCAGACCATCTTCTTAGGAAGCATTATGCTATAATGGGTAAGGGTATTCGGTGCTAACTCCCTTTTAACCAATTTAACCCCATTATCATATTATCATACTTACCATGCTTTAACATGACCACACATCATTTAATATCACATCTCAGGACACACATCACATAACATACATCATATATCATGGCATGTATTATGTATCATTATTATGTAACACATAACTTATAGCATAGAGGACTCTTTTATCATATAAAAGTCAATCATCTCATAGGCAATAAAAGAAATCAATCCACACTAAATAGCGAAATAGTCAAACAATATAATTCATATCATATAGGTCTTATGCCACCAGGCCAATAGTTATCAACTATCAGCTCAAGTTTCAACTATGCCCCTCATCAGGATGAACATCAAGTAACTTTCAGGGTCGAGTAGGTGAATAATCACTAAGAGGGCAATTAAAAGAAATGTGACCAATGCCCCCACATTGATAATAATGGAAGTCTCTATTCGGCATGCAACCTATTGAAGACAATGTCCTAGATGGCGAGTAGCAAGAATCTTTAAGTGCATGGTCTCCCATCTATTTAACATTTTTGATCTTAAGCTACTCCACAGCCTCTCTTAAAGCATACACTAAGGACCTAAGACATCAATTTTCCTTCATCAGGTTCGAATAGTCTCCCTCTAACTTATGAATCTTACTATAAACCTAGTCATAGTCTAGACACTCCTTGAGGTCCTCCTACTCAGGAATCTTCTCTTCCTTGTGGTGAATCATAGGCACAACTTTCTTAAACATCTCTCGCCAGGTCCTTTTGCATGCCATACGGGGTGCTCTAGGTCGGGACCCTCTAGTAGGGGTATCTTCTTGGTCATCTGATAAGAGAATCATAAGGCATACAGGATAGTAACAAGGAGTACTATAGGATTTCGTAGAACAATACTAGCGATAGACTGTAAGTGAGATGACAGGAAAATTTTTATGCTCAAGGATTATACTTAATCAACCCAATAACCAAAAAAGTTTAAACTAAACTTAAAAACCAGGCTTTGGTACCAATTTTGTCGCATCTTGATTTCGGAGATATGATAGTTCTAGAGCATGGGGAGACATAAGGTCACCCACACCTTAGAACCTACTCATGCACATATAAACACTACCTAGGATTGTACCAAACCTCATACATTAACTTAATTAGACCATTTATAAAAGAAAAGCCTCAATTTGTAGAAGAATTGTTTGAAAATACTTTAAATATAATCCATGAGAAGAACATTTTAAAGACTCTAAATAAATCATCAAACCATAATGTTTAAAAAAAAAAGATTCTAGGAGCATCTAAGAGTGACTCTTTATATCACAGTATGATAATAGACTTGGATAAGGAAATCCCCCAAACTAAGTAGATTGCTTGAGCTATCACCTTGCCTCCTCATCATGCTCACCTGAAACCACACAAGGAAAAAAGGTGAGATATATGATCTTAATGAGTAAACAATACAATTTGAACAATAACACGTATCCCTTTATAAGGGTTCGTAATTCATAATTCACGTTTTGTAGTTTAGCAAGATTCACTGAAATCAAACTTGTAACTTATAACTTATAGAGCGACGGCCATTCACTCAAACTTGAAAAAGGGAGAGGTGGCATCATACCAAATTCCAACTCCCAACTTGTAAAGAAGTATGAAGCTGATCAGGCTCCATAGTTAGAACCGCCCCTTCTAATTGAGGTGGATACACGACCCCTATCCATTGGGTTAAGACCATGCGCACAGGTTTCGATAATTTTCTACATCGGCATAAGGATTTCTATATAAAAGGGTTCATGGGTACTATAGCTAGAGTTAATGGCAATCATTCAGAATAATAGCATTGAAGAATGCAATCACATGTAACATAATAGCAATAGAAGTTTAGCTTATTGAATAAAAGATAAACAATAGTATGGTTCCATAAAGCATCAAAGGTAACGCAACATTCACAATGGTTCTTTCTTATCATTGAATAAATAATAATGGTTTTGGACCAACTGTCCTTTGCCAACCCAAGTCTAACAAAGATATCATATAATTATAATTGAAAATAGAAAGGAACTTGGGTTTCAAGAATCTCAAAGGTTTAAAAATCATGATAACTTATACTTGTAGCATGAATATAATGTTTACTCACCTTGTGGTTTCTTAGCTCTTAATTGTTGTAGCCCTTGCACCTCTAACAATCCTCAAGCTTTAACATAATATTATAATTCAATATTTAGCATTTGTTTAACATCATGCTATCCTGTCCCATAACTATCCCATACATATATATCATTCACATATACTTGGAATTGCACTTGGACGTGAACTCATCATTTGTATATAACATGTTGACTTTTAATTTTGCATACTTTTGATAGCAGTATGTGCACTAGGAGCCATATAATAGTTATGTAATAGTAGATATTTATTCCTAATGGCACAAGAAATATATGTATAATGTAAAAAAGGTTTCATATTATTGAATATAGTCCTTAAGTATTTGTAAGAGGATCTATTTTCAAGTATTGAGAATATAGGATATAGATTGCTCTTGTACAAATATTTTAAATATGTTTGTGGTCATAGGATTAATAGTTAGGCATCATTAATTTTGAAAGACCATCACCTCTATTTGTTTTTTATAATCAGTATGTAATACAGATGATTATAGAGGCAGTGAGTCTCATATTGCTTGACATATTATATGGATTTAAATATATGAATATTCATAGGATGAATAGTCAAACTATGACGTTAGATGATAATAATATGGAGTTTTACTACTTGTCAATTATTTGTCATCTAGGTCATAATAGTGCATATAATCCTTTGACTTGAGGGATAATATATCTCATATAAGTGGTTAGAATTTATTATTGTTTACATAGACATACTATTCATGTAAGGATATATGCCATGTGATAGTTCTAATTTATTATGTATAGAGGTAAGTGATAACCAAGATAGAATTCATTACCTCGAGTAAATGAGGTTAAGATCCTATGCTATCTTATTATTCTTGATAACTAAAGTTTCTGGCTAGAATAGTAAGATTCACTAGAAAGAGTTTCTAGTAAGAATCTAATTTTATCAAGAATTAGAGCCGAGATAAGGACATGGAATTGAGGCACATTAGGGCTTGATATAAACCATTACCCTAGCCAAGATTGGGATCTTTAATGAAAGGATTCTAGTGCATGATAATTTATGATCGATGGTTCATGTGATGTTTAAAGTTATCAAGTATAAACATTCATTTCTAATTAGGTAGTCATGATATGGAATGCTAGCTGTCACTCATGACTTATGGGACTAAGTGTCAAGTGGAGATTTCACATTAGTACAGAAAAATATTTTTTCATTCCTATTGCTAATTAGATATGAACGTAGAAAGTCACACACCCAATAGTGATCATGTAATAATCCACACCTACCCTAGAAATTTTCGAGATAATTTGCTTGATTTAGAACTATTAAGGTTAAGTATGTGCTTTTGTGAAAAATTAGTAATCTAAGTGATTGATGAGTATATGGCATATTAAATTAATTTTAATATGCATAATATGAGTTGTGATTGTAAAATAAATAATTCACATGAGGTGCATTTGCATAAAAGAATTTATTTTAAATAAAATGAATTTTCATGTATAAAAATAATTTTTAAGCATAAAATGATTTTATGAGTATTTTAAAATAATTTTTCAAATAAATATTTTGGGAGAAATATTACAAAAATAATAAGAAAAATATTCTTGTTATTTTTAATTTTAATCAGCCTAAAATTTAAATAAAAATCCTAAATACCTAAAAGCCCACTATACTAAAATCCTCCTGACCTAGTTCATTAAGGGTATTAGTGGAAATTATACCCAAACCCTAATATATATTGAAAAATTAGGCTAGCCTAGGTCTTCCAACAGCCACCACTTTAGTTTTCTGTATCTTGGCAAAAAAATCCTCTCAAAATATATCTCTCAACTGAAATTAAGAAAACACCTTTCTGTTTCGTAATTTCTTGACCATAATCGTAAGTTTTTCTTCTCTTTCAATTTCTGAACTGATTTCTTTGAAATAAATTATGAAAAAATTATTTTAAATTGATTGATTACTGATTTTTATAGATTTAATTCTGTTTGGGTGAGTTTTTGAGAGAGAAAATCTATTTTCTATCGAAAACACAAATCTTTCCATGAGATTTCTCCAAAGGTGAATTCTATAACTTAAAATCACAATTGTTATGCATAAACATCACTAGAGGGGGGAAATTTTGCATTATTTCTTTCTAAACTGATTTTTGATTTGTTTGGATGAAAAATATTGGAGTAAATAATACTTTTGCATATTTTTGTAATGACCGAAAAGTTTTAGAAAACAAAGGAATTTAAGGTTTTTGTGCTAGAACTTAGAAGTTAGAAAATTCTATTACTAAATTAATATGTGGCTACTGATTTGTGTGATAAAGCATTCTAATATGATATTTGTTTTGTTTAGATGAAAAATATAATTTGAATCATGTGTCTGTATATTGCTGTAATGAATAAAAAGCGCGAAAAGCGCGAAAACTCATGATTTTTCACCTAAGCCTTAAAACTTAGAATTTTTTGTATAAATACTATCTATGGCTGCCGAATCATGCATGGACATGTTCTAAACTAATATTTTTTGAGATTGAGTGAAAAATAATGGTTTGAGCAACCTGTTTACATATTTCTGAAATGACTGAAAAATACTGAAAATAAGAAAACTCATGGTTTTGTACCTTATAACCCAAAAGTTGAATTTTTATGTATGAACAATACTAAGTGTGGCTGATTCACATGAATTAATACTTTAAAATGATTTTTGTTGTGGTTACATGAAAAATCTTGGTCCAAACCATATTTTTACATATTTCTAAAATAGACGGAAAGTACGAAAAGAAAGAGAATTTAGTTTTTCCTTTTGGTGATGCATTCGACCTACCTTAATATTTTTGTCCCAATGTTTATGATTGTTATGTGATATTTTTTGATGATTATTAACATACATGTATGTATAATAAATGATAAAATTTCATGTTAGTTGAAGGTATGATCCTAGATAAGTTTAAAGGCATTTTGGTATACTTAAGGTATACTTAAAGTATCTTAACCTTATATTGTGATTAGAATGCAAATGTGATTTGGAAATTTGGAAATAAGTATTATGATAATGATGATCAACACATGGTTATGAGTTGATGAAGTGACAATTGAATAAAAAGGATCATAGGAGTTAAGCATGACACTTGAAAGGTTAATTGTCAAGTTGACAT
>CANTUT010000333.1:215000-330000 GCA_947687605.1 Reutealis trisperma | reverse complement strand
TTTTAGGGTTAAAAATCCTTCAAAATCTCAGATAATCTTCAATATCTACATAGATGTGATGCTACAGGGTGCTAAGGCTGCATTGGCTACAGGTAACAAGCTGCAGCGTGGCGCTGGGGCTGCATTGCTGCCACGTGATGGCATTCCTCCTGCCGTGTGATGGCATTTCTCCTACTGTGCCATGCAACATTCCGCTGAATTTTCTATTTTCGTTCCAAATTTTTGTTTCTTTAATTATTTATTGTAACTAAAAACAACTTAACAAACATATCAAAAACATTATAAAATCATAGAAATAAATTACAAGTTAACAATTAAAAGAAACAAAAATAAGATAAAACTATGACAAAACATAAACCAACCTAAACAATGTTTATCCAACTCCATTCTGTAACAACCCACACCCACCCTAGGAATTTTCGTGATAAATTGCTTGATTTAGAACTATTAAGATTAAGTGTGTGCTTGTGTGGAAATTTGTGATCTATGTGATTGATGAGTATGTGGCATATTAAATAAATTTTAATATGCATAATATGTGTTGCTATTATGAAATAAATGATTTACATAAAGTGCATTTGCATAAAAAAATTATTTTAAATAAAATGAATTTTCATGCATAAGACAATTTTTAAGTATAAAATAATTTTATGGGTATTTTTAAAATATTTTAAAATAAATATTTTTGGGGGAAAAGTTATAGAATTAATAAGAAAAATATTCTTTTTATTTTAATTCTTATTCAATTGAAAATTTAAAGGAAAAGCCCAAATACGTAAAAGCCCACTACACCAAAATCCTCCCAACCTAATTCATTAAGGGTATTAGTGGAAATTTCACCCAAACCCTAATATATATTCTAAATTTCAGCCAAACCAGGATTTCCAGCAGCCATTCTCTTATTCTTTCTATATCTTGGTAGAAAATTCTCTCAAAATATTTCTCTCTATTGAAATATTGAAAACACCTTTCCATTTCGCGATTTCTTGACCGTAATCGTAAGTTTTTATTCTCATTCAATTTCTAAACTGATTTCTATGAAATAAATTATTGAAAAATTTTTTTAAACTATTTGATTACTAGTTTTTATAGATTTAATTCTGTTTGAGTGAATTTTTGGGTGAGAAAATCTATTTTCTACCGAAACATGATTCTTTTCGCAGGATTTCTCCAAAGGTGAATTCTATAACTTAAAATCACAATTTTTATGCATAAACATCATAAAGAGGGGGGGGGGGGGGGGGGGCAAGGCGCTATTTGTGCATGGTTATATTCTAAACTGATTTTTGATTTGTTTTGATGGAAAATATTGGATTAAATAATATTTCTGTGATGACCAGAAAGTTTCGAAAAATAAAGAGTTCAAGGTTTTCGTGTTAGAACTTGAAAGTTAGAAAATATTATTCTTGAATGGACATATGGCTGTTGATTTGTGTGAATAAATACTCTAATATGATATTTGTTTTGTTTAGATGAAAAATAATGATTTGAATCATGCGTCTATTTATCATTGAAATGAATGAAATGCGCGGAAAGCGCAGAAACTCATGATTTTTCACCTAAGCCTTTAAACTTGGAAATTTTTTGTATAAACCCTATCTATGGCTGCCAAATCATGAAGGGATGTGTTTTAAACTGATATTTTCTATGATTGAATGAAAAATAATAGCTTAAACAACCTGTTTACATATTTTTGAAATGACCAGAAAATACCAAAAACAAGAAAACTCATGATTTTGTGCTCTATAAGCCAAAAGTTGAATTTTTATCTATGAATAACACCAAGAGTGGCCAATTCTTATGAATTTAAATTTTAAAATTATTTTTGTTATGTTTACATGAAAAATCTTGGTTCAAACCATGTTTTTACATATTTCAGAAATAGACAGAAAGTACGAAAAGAAGAAGAATTTGATTTTTACCTTGATGATGCATTCGGCCTATATAAATATTTTTGTCTCAATGTTTATAAATTTTATGTGATGTGATTTGATGATTGTTGACATGTATGTATGTATAATAAATGATAAAATTGCATGTTAGTTGAAGGTATGATCCTAGATAAGCTTAAATGCATTATGGTATACTTAAGGTATCTTAACATTACATTGTGTTTAGAATGCAAATTTGGTTGAGAAATATGGAACTAGATGTTATGATGACTTGATGATGAACATTTGGTTATGAGTTAATGAAGTGAAAGGGATCATAAGAGTTAAGCATGACGTATAAAAGGTTAATTGTTAAGTTGACATGTATGGAAGTGTAAAGTGAATTGTTAAAGTGAATTGATATTGAGGTAATAATATGGTGATGACCTTACAAAGGTATTGATATGATTGCAATGTGTTTTCATATGAGCTTATAAGGCCTAAGTATGCAAGACTTTTAAAGTCAATGTGTTATGTGCAAGTGATGAGTACATCTATGTGTGAACTCTAATGTGTATGCTATATATGCATGTGTAGTTTTGGGATAGGAGCATCATGAGTAAATAAATACTAAGTATTAAATCAAATATTATTTTAGAGTTTGAGGAGCTTTAGAAGTGCAAAAGGGACTACATGTACTAAGAGCAAAGGAACCCCAAGGTGAGTGAACACTATGTTCACATTATAAGTGCAAATAACATTTTGTTATGTTACAAATATTGGATAACATGCTATGTGAGCCTTTGTGATCTTTGAAACCCAAGTTCTTTCTACTCTAAATATTATTATATGATTTCTTTAACAAGCTTGGGTTGCCCAAGGACATTTGGTCCAAAGCTAATTTGTTTATCCAATGAGAATTTCTTGTGATTAACACCCTAACTGGTATTCTTTCTAGAACTACACTATCATCGTATCATTGTGTAAAAGCTAAACCACTATTGTTATTAAAATACATGTTATTATTGCCTTATATGATATTGTTAATTGTGATTACCATTAGCTCTAGCTATGGTACGTATTACCCTTTATGCAGAATCCTCACGCCGATGTGGATAATCATCAGAACCTATGCACATGGTCTTAACCCGATGGATAGGGGTAGTGTATCCACCTCAGCTAGAAAGGGGCAGTTCTAGCTGTGGGGCCTGATTAGCTTCACGCCTTCTATGTGATAGGAGTTGGAATTCGATATAAGGCCACCTCTCCTCAATGTGTTTGAGTGTTAGAGCAATAGCCTTCACTCACTATGTGTTATAAGTGTGATTTTTGCAAACTTGCCAAATCGAACCCCTGCTAAATTGCAACCTAATTCATGAATTATAAATCATGAACTATGTGTATGAGCTATGTGTTTCTTTTCAAAGGAATATGTGATAATGTTTGTGCCTTTTCATTTACTCATTGAGATCATCTATCTCATCCCTTTTCCATATGTGGTTCCAGGTGAGCAAATGTGAGGAGGCAAGGAGATGGCTCAAGCATTCTACTTCGCTTAAGGAATTCCTTGTCCGAGTTATCAATAATACTATTTTTATAAAGTCTTGTCATTAGACGCTCTGAGAATTGTTGATTGATACTTATTGAGATATATTATTTTCCTTGTGGATTTTTTATGAAATGATTTATTTTAGGTCTTCTGCAATTTATGGTATTCATTTAAATGTTTTAAATAAGTTAATGTACGAGGTTTGGTAAGATCCTAAGTATGATTTGTTTATATGTAAGTGGGTTCTACAGGCATGGGTGACCTTATGTCTCCCCGTGTTCTAGGACCGTCATATCTCTAAGGTTGGGATGTGACACATTCATTCGCAGGCGTGACATCATTTTCGCGGTCATGATTTTTGAATCGCAGTCGCTATTTCTTATTCGCGGGCACAAATTTTATGTCTGACAGAACAACATTTGTGCACCAACTCATTTTCAACCAAATCAAAAACCTCTAAAATAACATATACAAAGGTTTTACACAAAAATTAAGTGGCTCTGATACCAATTGAAGGAATGGTGGAGCCAAACGCAGTGGAAGGAATGTGGTGAGGTGAAATTTCAAACATTTTAAAATTTCACTTCACCCAATTTTGCTCCAAAATTCATTCAAGCAATCAATTAATTTATATGTAAAACCAATATGCATATAAAGAAGAAGGAAGAGTAATCATATTACCTCTTGTAGGTTCCTTCATTCATTTCCAAAGAGCTTCCCAAATGTGAAGCCTCTAGATTATCCACACCTAGCTCACCTCCAAGTTTCCTCATAATTTCTTTAGTGTTCTTGAATCCTCTCTTGGTTGCCCAATCTGATTCAAGATTTCCCTCAAAAATCTTTTGTAAGTTTAAGGTTTCTCTTTGGTTTGTTTTGGACTAAACACATTTTTAATTTGCAAGAATTTATTCTTTCATAAAGAACAAAGAAAAGAATTGAAGATCAAAAGAAAAATTGAAGAAATACTTTCTTCATTTTTCTTTCTCTCTCAACTTCTCTCTCTATAAATGCTTCAAATGTTAAAAATGATGTTCCACACTTTGCAACATAAAAGCTCAAAGCTTTTATATGTTTCTAAGACTTAACTCGTAAGTCTTCACAAAGACCATGACATCCTTTTAGCTCTTCATTTGGTGAAAGGGCAAAGTTGACTTTGCTTCTTCAAATGGTGAAATGACCATTATATCCTTTAGGGGTAAAATGGACATTTCTTTTAGCCAAAAGATGTAATTATAGTTTTAACCTTAGTAGAAAATTCTCTAACCCCTAAACCCATCATATGGGCTTATGAATAATGAATTTTCTCTAACCCCTAAATTGCCTTTTTTCCATATCACATATGGGGTTAGGCCACATCTTATGTGTTAAGGGTTTTTACTAAGCTTAAAATTAAGTTTTTGATTTAGTTCAAATCAATTTTTAGTTTAATCTTTCTCATTTGCATCATATACAAATTAAGATTTAATTGAATAGAAACCTTCATAGATTAAACATTAGGACATGCTAGCGTCCTTGTAAATTTAATTACATGTTTAATCGTTTTACCACTAATCAATTAATTAAACACTTTAATAAATTATTATGATAAATCTTTTATACTTGGAAAGTGATCACTATTGGGTGTGTGACTTTTTAGGTTTATGTCTAATTAGCAATGGGAGTGAGAAAACATTTTTCTCTACTAATGTGAAATCTCCACTTGACACTTAGTCCCATAAGTCGTGGGGGATAGCTAGCATTCCATGTCACAACTACCTAATGCGAAATGAATGTTTATAGTTGAAAACTTAAACATTACATGGACCATCGATCATAAATCATTATGCACCAGAATCCCTTCATTAAAGATCCCAATCTCGGCTAGGGTAATGATTTATGTCAAACCCTAATGTGCCTCGATTCTATGTCCTTATCTCGATTCTAGTTCTTAATGATATTAGATTCCTACTAGAAATTGTAACAACCCATACCCATCCTAGGAGTTTGCATGACCAACTTGCTTGAATTTAGAGTTGCTGTGACAAAATATGTGATTTTATGAAAACTCATGTGTGATGTGATTTATGAATATGTGACATGTTAAATTAATTTTAATATGGCTAATATAAGTTATTATTATGAAATAAATGATTTATATGAAGTACATTAGCATAAAATAATTTATTGTACATAAAATGAATTTTCATGCAAAAAGTCAATTTTTAAGCATAAAATAATTTTATGAGTATTTTAAAAATATTTTTAAATAAATATTTTGGGGGATTTTAATGAAAATAATAAGAAAAATATTTTATTTTTAATTACCTATAATTAGCCCCAAAATTAAATAAAAAGCCCAAATACCCAAAAGCCCACTACACCAAAACACTCCTAATCTAGCTCATTAAGGGTAAACTTGGACATTGTCTAAAACCCTAAATATTTAAAGGAATTTTGGCTAGCCCTTCACTCCAGCAGCCACCATTCTATTATTTCATTATTGTGGTATAAAAATTCTCTCAAAATTATTCTCTCTACCAAAATTCGCAAAATACCTTCAAACTTTGTGATTTCACAACCATTTCATAAGTTTTTCCTTTTCTTTCAATTTGCTATTTGATTTTTATGAAACTAATCATGGGAAAATTATTCTAATCATGGGAAAATTATTTTGAACTGAATGTTTACTAATTTTTATTTATTAAATTTGGTCTAGGTGGTTTATTAAGAGAGAAATCAATTTTTCTACTAAAAATACCAACCTCTCTACGCGATTTCTCCAAAGGTGAATCCTACAACTCAAAATTGAAAATTTTCATGCATAAACATTACAAGGGGAGGCAATTTTTACAGAAATGCATTATAAATGGATTTTTTATGTGTTTAGATGAAAAATATCAAATTAAATCATATTTTTGCATATTACTGTATTGACCGAAAAGTTTTAGAAAATAAGAAAATTCAAGGTTCTCGTTCTAGAACTTAAAAGTTAGAAAATTCTATTATTACATATGTATATGGTTGCCAATTTGTGTATGATAGAGTTCTAAATTGATATTTGTTTTATTTGAATAAAAAAAATAATGGTTTAAAACACCTATTTATATATTACTGTAATGATCGAAAAGTACCAGAAACAAGAAAGCGCATGGTTATGCATCCTAAAACCAACAATTGAAATTTTCATGTGTATGTTGTACCTATTTCCACTGATTCTTATTTGTTAATGTTCTAAAATGATTTTTGTTATGTTTACATGAAAAATCTTGGTTTAAACCATATTTTTGTATGTTACTATAATAGGCAGAAAGTGCAAAAAGTAAGAAAAATGCATGTTTTCCTTGAATAGAGCATTCGGCCAATGGAGGGATTTTTTTACCAATATCTATAATTTTTATATGCTGTATTTTAATGATTATTGACATGTATACATGAATGGTAAATGATTAAATTGCATGTTGATTGATTGAATGACTCTAGACAAGCCTAGAGGCAATTTGGTATACTTAGGGTATCTTAACCCTATGTTGTGATTAATATGTGAATGTGATTGAGTAATATGGAAATAGGTTTTATGATGAGTTAAATAATGAATTAATGATCTTGAATTGATGAAGGGATTGATTGTATGAATTGATCATAAGAGATAAGCATGACACTTGAAGGGCTATTGTTAAGTTGATATATATGGAAGTGTTAAGTATATTGATTTTGAGATCATGACATATTTTGTCTGACTTTAGAAAAGTCATAGTATAAGTTATAATGTGTTTTCATATGGGCCTATAATGGCTATATGTACAAGACTTTTAAAGTCAATATGTTATGTGCAAGTGATGAAGTGCACTTATATATGCAACTCTAAGTGTATGTGAATGTTATATGTGTATGGGATAGTTATGGGATAGGATGGCATCATGATTAAATAAATACTAAGTATTGAACTAAATATTATGTTAGAGATTGAGGACTTTTAGAAGTTCAAAAGGGCTACGTGTACGAGGAGCGAAGGAACCACAAGATGAGTAAACATTATGCTATTGTTACGAGTACAAGCTATCATGATTGTGTTATGGGAACCTTTGAGACTTCTTGAAACCCAAGTTCACTTCAAATTTTAAATTTGATTATATGATTTCTTTGTTAAACTTGGGTTGCCAAAGGACAATTGGTCCAAAGCCATTATTGTTTGTTCAAAGATATGAAAGATCCTTTATAATTGTTGCCTTACCTTATTTTCTTTCTGGAATCACACTATTCTTTTATCTCTTTTTTAATAAGTTGAATTACTATTGCCAATATGCTACATGTTATTGCTTTCATTAAGTGCTATTGTTATAAGCTATGGTACCTTTAACCCTTTTTATGCAGAAATTCTCATACCGATGCGGTAATCATCGGCTATGTGATTCTCATACCAATTAAAGTAACCATCGACTATGTGTTCGAGTGATTATGGCAATAGCCTTCACTCTATAAGTTTGAATGATTATGGTAGTAGCCTTCACTCTATGTGTTATGTGTTATAAGTGTGATTTCTATGAACCTTTCTAAATTGCAAACTGTGAATCATGAACTATAAGTTATAAGCTATGAGCACTTTCTAAGGGAAATGTGTTATTGTATAAGCCCTATTGTTTACTCCTTGAGATCATCTATCTCACCCTTCTTCCTTATGTGGTTCCAAGTGAGCATTATGAGGAGGCAGGTGATTACTCAAGCTACCTACTTCACTTGGGAAATTTTCTTGTCAAAGTTATAATAATACCATACTATAATGAGTCCTTAGAGGCTCCGATAGTTATTATGGGAACTTTTTTTTGGAATATTATGTTGGTGACTTTATTTGGAGTTTTATTATTATTTTCCTATGGATTATATTAAAGTATATTTTTAGCTTCTGCAACTTAAGGCTTTTCCTTTATAAAATTTTTTTTAGTAAGTTGATGTATGAGGTTCAGTACGATCCTAGGCAGTATTTGTATACGTATAAGTGGGTTATATGAGAGTGGGTGACCTTACGTCTCCCCATGTTCTAGGATCATTATGTCTCCAAAAAATGGGATGTGACAAAGGTGGTATCAGAGTTGTAGTTTAAGTCTAGTTTAGACTTGTCTAATTATAGGGTTAGTTAAGTATAATCCTAGAGCGTAGGAATTTTCCTATCATGTCACTTGTAGTCTATCATTAGTATAGTTCTATAAAACCCTAATAATTTATAGTACTCCTTGTTGTTATTATTTATGTGCCTTCTGATTTTCTCTTTATATGACCAAGAAGATTACACTTGCTAGAGGACCCCGACCTAGAGCACCTTGCGTGACTTACAAGAGGACTTGGCTAGAGATGTTTAAGAAGGTTATGCCTGTGATCAACCTCAAGAAAAAGAAGACTCCTAATGAGGAGGACCCTATAGAGTGTCTAGGTTATAACTAGATTCAGAGTAAGATGCAAAGGTTTGAAAAAGACTACTTGGACCTGATGAAGGAAAATCAACGTCTGAGGTCCTTAGGGCATGCTATGAGAGAGGATGTGGAACATATTAAGACTAGGGATGTGGAATAGATGGGAGACTATGTACCCGATGGTGGCCCTAATGAAGGACATAGTTGAGACTCGCACTTTGATAATGATTGGCCTAGTGGCATAGGACTTATATAATATAAATGAAATTATTTGACTACTTAGCTATTTGGGTTAGATTTGATTTCTTCTATTGCCGATGAGATGATTGACCTTTGAATGATGGGAGAGCTCATTATGCTATAGGTTATGTGTTATGTGATTAGGATACATGATACGTACCATGATATGTGATATATGCTAGGTAATATATGTCGTGTGATATGATATGATGGGCACTCATGAAAATGAATATAAGTATGATATTTTGATAATAGGGTGGAAAGAGAAATTGACTAAGTTTTGATCCAATTTTGATTAATGATTGATAGGTATAATGTTATGAGGTATGAAACACTTACATGTTACAATGGTTTGATATATGAATTATATGGAGTTATTAAATGATAATCTTGATTGATGTCATAAGAAGAGAAATGATATTTAGAAATGATCAGTAGGAGAATGAAATGAATCAGTTACATTATATATACATAAGTATGCAGTAAGAAGTAAGTGAAGTACAATAAGGAATTTGTGGCATAGATGCTACCCTGTAGGCTAGAATAATAAGAAATCTAGGGATTTCTCTATCACTTATGTTAATATCAAGTATAGTCAAAAGAGGAATATTAATCTAGTGTGATTTAAAAAGAAGAAGGTATTATTCTTATTCTAAATTCCAGTGCAAGATGCTTGATTGATTCTAGTGCTACGCATTTGTTGTATCTCCATGTTTTGCTAAGAGTTTAGGTAGAAGTAAGGATTTAATTCATGAACCTAGGTAGTATCAACTCCTTTAGGAGTAATGATGGAAGTAAAGTATATGTTTAAGGACTGTGAAGTAGACATTGATGGATGGAAACTTCCTATGGAGTGCTAGAATCTAGTATCCTAAAATTCGATGTGATCTTAGGAATGGATTGGCTATTTGAATATAGAGCTTATGTTGACTATAGTGAAAAACAATTAAAATTTCAAACTAAGGATGGGAGATATTGGTGTATCAAGGAGATCCTTATGATTAAGGTTTACTAGCACAACCATAGAATGGATGAGTGTACTTAGGAGGCCGAGGAAGGGATACAACAAAAGCATCCCTAACTTTTCGAGAATGTATCAGTAAGTATTTAAATTCAAAGACAAATTTCTTTTAAGAGGGGGAGACAAAAAAGCATAAGTATGATGCTACACAATTTTGAAAATATAAATAGTTTTAAATATACTTGAAAGGGATTTGAGTCATCTAGATGAGAAATGTTTTAAGGTGTTAGATACAATAATGTTCAATTGAAGTTATTGGAAAATTTAGTAGTGATCTTTAGTACAGAAAGAATATTTAGTGAGATAACCTAGAATGGCATAGATTTAGAAAGAAATAAGAGTTTGCATACAGATTTCATTAAATGGCAGTGATATTAGAAGGTTCATTATTTTAATATGGATAAGTTAAATGATTAGGAATGTGAAGTATAGCAAGATGTAAGTGGAAAACCTAAAGTGAGATGATATTACAAGCTAAAGGTATAAAAAAAAAATATATTATGAGGCATTAGGTACTTAAGTCATGGTAATGATGTATATATTATACAGAAAGAGAGTAAGTCTGAAATAGTTATGTGAAGTTTATTTGAGGTTGTAAATTAATAGAATGCAAGTTCATTTGGGATATGATAGATGTAGGAATGTTTGTTAAGTTTAAATATGTTGATGAATGATGGGAGTGCAAAAATTGTAATGTTAGCAAGGTATTAAACACGAAATTATTTATTAAGGTTGTAATAGATTAAGTAATAATTATTAATATGGAAAGAGAATTTTCGAATATCAATTGGAGTTATTAATTTGGAATTATCTATTGGATTCTAATATGACTAATGAGATAAGTAATGAATGGAAGTGATAATTAAGGTATTAGTATAGATGTTAATGATAATAGATAAATAAGGAAAAGAAATGTTTGGGATTATATTTAATTGAAGGTGAAATTAAAGATTTTATTACTTTTGTTTAAGGTTAAGAGATACAAAAATTATCAAGGATTAGTTTAAGATTTGTTTGAACAAGAAAATTAACATAGGTGTAGCTTAAGCTAAAGGTTTATCAGTGTGATTTTGATAGATTGTGAGTATGTGCCTTACTATATTTGATATGTTAATTGTAGTTAGATATTATATTTTAGTAGCACAATAGAAGCATGGTTGAGAAGTTAAGTAGAGTGTGATGTGCTGTTGAATTTGAAAATTCAAGGAAAAAAATTTTTTTAAGAGAGAGAGAATGTAACAATCGAATAATCTGAATTTAATTCAAAACTAGCCATTTTATAGCCATTTTCACCTCTTTTTGGCCTATAAATACCCCACACTATTAGTTCTAATTGTTTTCTAACTCTTAAATTCTTTCCTACTTGAATTCCTATCACTTTCTAACTCTCCTCTCACCTTCTCCTTTCAAAGCTCTACAATCTTTCTTTTTTCTTCAATTTCTTATTCATCAATGGCCTCAAGAAAAAGTTCTAGGAAAGGAAAGAAAGTTCAAACCTCTCAACCACACATAATTTTTGAATTTTCAAAAATTGTAGTCCCGACCCATTGTCTTACAACAATTCAAAAACTAGCTGCTTTACCACAAAAAAAATCTAAATTTGATTCAAAACTAGCTGTTTTCACCTATTTTTAGCCTATGAATACCTCACATTATCAATTCTAATTATTTTCTAACGCTCAAATTCTTTCCTATTTGAATTCCTATCACTTTCTAACTCTCCTCTCACCTTATTCATGAATGGCCTTAAGAAAAAGTTCTAGGACGGGAAAGGAAATTCAAACCTCTCTTAACCACCCTCTTCTCTAGAACTTATGGTGGGAATTACCTAAAAGAAAAAGCAAAACTACATTAGAAGCAAAAACAAAACCATTCTTCCTTTAAAAATTCCCAGCCTTATTTGCTTCAAAATATTAGGAATTGAAGATATCATTATTGCTTTTCTCAATAATCTTCATTATTGCTTTTCTCAATAATCTTCAATGGGGGAAGTTTGTATTCATTGATGAAGATAGGTATAAAGAGCTTATAAGGAAATTTCTTACCACCTTTGTGGTCCACAAAAAGCTACACCTAACTTGTGGACATTACATAATTGACTTTTCGATTTTTTTGTAAGCTCTATGAACTTTCCTTCAAAGATCTTGCAAATATCTTTGTTCTTCAAACCGAAGGAGCCTACACTTCTAATGATTTTGCCATTGAAATAAACACCCCTAGCCAAATACATCAAAACCCTTTTTATTTGGGTCCTCCATAAAATCATCACCATCTATGAGACCTCGTCTAAGCACCCAGTCCGATACCCTAAAGGGGAATCGAAAATGCCCATTTGGGAGAAACATCACGATGGGAACTTGCTATAAGTTCAGAAAAATTGTATTTTTTAATTTGCAAAAGGAGTTGCCACTTTAATTTTGTTTATTTTAGTTGGGAAAATTAAAGGAAAAACCCAATTTAATTGACTCCAAAATTATACCATTTTATCCCAAGAAAAAGCATTAGTCCTTGAATGACCAAAGAGGGCTCGGAGACTAGGTTTTTGTTAAAAAAATACAAAAAATTAGTTTGGCTTAAATACAAAAATAGCTTTTATAAAAAGAAGTTTTTTTATGTATGCATGAGTAGATATAATATGATGTATGAAACAGATATTACTCGTATAATGCATGACAAATATGAGATAATGATCACATGATGCAAAAGGATAAGAGAGAAACTACTTAAAATTATTACAAGTCAAAACATCAAAATCAAGGGATCTTTCCTCTAGCCCTTATAGGTTCTAGGAAAAGCACACATTCCCCAAATATAATCTAAACTACTAAAATAAGAAAGAGAGTATTACAACAACTATAAAAAGAGTTAAAATTTCAATTTTTATTTAAGAAAAATAATTTCAATCCTAAGCTATGTGAAGAAGGTGATAGAGAGAAGAAGTTGTTGATTCCAGCGGAGTTGAATGCCTTAGAGACGGCAAGCCTGCATATCCCTTTGAATGGGAATCAAACCCCACGCAATTCTCCCTTCTTGCGAAGGAGGGGTTTTTAAGTCATTGCCTTTGTTATCATGTTTTGATTGATTTTAAAGGGCTTAGAGATTTGTTAATTAGTTCAGATTTTAATTAATAAAAATTAGATCTTTTCAGATTTAGATCTTAAAATTGAAATTGAAAAGGAAAATAAGAGAACTTTTACCTTTGGCTTATGTTGGCGAGGAACGTAGGGAGCGAGCTTGGCACTGAATCTAAGTTCCACCTTGGCCTCGGGATATCACGAGCACTCCTTTGGAAGAAGGACTCTTGAATAGCGTGAACTCTTAGATAACACCTTTGCTTGAGAACCACGAATTTCCTTTGAAAGAAAGGGCTTGAATTGAACCTTTTCTTGATTAGGAAGCTTAAGAATAGAACTTGAGGTGATTAGGAGGCTTGTGAATGGGGTTTTGAGATTATTAGGAAACTTATGAATGGGGTTTTATGTGATGGAGGTTTTTGGAATGAGATTTTAGAGATTTGGAGGTTTAGGAAGAGGGTTTTGATGATTGAAAAGCTTAGAAATAGCATTTTGAAAGCTTTATGCAGAGTATAGAAGCATGTAAATGTGTCTCTAGCTGTTATGAGGTGCAAGGTATTTATAGGAGGAGTTTGGGGCTAAAAATTAACAGTTTTCAGGTAGGACTCTGAAAAAGACTCAGTGCGGTAACTGGTATGTCAGCTGCAGTAACTATAGAGTGCTCTGTGGTTACCACAGAGCTGACTATGGTACCCAATTAGCTATCGTAGGGACCTCTGCGGTAATCGCAACCGGCTGCGAGTTACCACAGCGGGCCCACGGGTTGCCGCACTTCATCTTTCGGCTCGTTCTTCTCTGTTTTTGATCCGATTTGAGCCCAGTCTGATTCTATGCATTCATGATCAAATGCCGGTCATTTGGAGGTGCAAAATAAGGGGTTAATAGCTGCCTCCCTTATCAGACTTGGTCAAACAGGAGGCCGGGTCGGATAAGTGTGAACTGGGGAAATTATGGAAGTTTTTAGATGATTGAGGATCTTGGTCAGCTTTAAGATTTATGTTGAGGTGCCATGTCTATTTCTAGGCTTTTCTGAATTCATTTGGACTATTTTCCAATTTTTCTGGACATTTTAAATTTTTGAACTTTCTGCAATTACAGAAGATTCTGAACTCCGATTGAGTTGCTTTCTATTTTAAGGTACAAATAAAAATCTTGCAGATCTGTTTGTTTGGATAAAACTAAATTTTGACTTGAAACAGACTTGTTATGGTGAAATCTGGCAGCTTAGCTATACGAACTGAAAGGAGATGAGATGATGAGGTAGGGGTAGAGGTGCTAGTGGTGATGAGGGCGATGAGTCTCCACGTGAGCAGAGAAGGGAGAGGCACAGACACCGTTAGATACTCTGTTTTCCTTCCTTTGAGTTGTTAGTCTTATGGATGATATGTATGGATGTAATGGATGTTCTTTTGATTGTAATGTTATGACATGTAAGGATGTTTTCTAAAATGTGATGCTATGATATGTATGGACATGATGTCAAGAACAATTTTACTTGTTGTGAGATTTACTTCTACCCTGATCATGTATGCATGAATGTAGTTCCTAAATTTAACTGAAATAGGGTCCCCACCTTTTTTTTTTTTTTTTAGCTAAGAAGCCTTGTTGTAGCTCCGAATATGCAAAATGGAGATAGAAAAAATGTCGTGGCAACATGGAGATTTTGCAGTTGTGCAAAAGGGGCTGCGGCAACTGCAAACGCCCCTGCAGTAGCCAAAATGGCTGCTGCAGGGGGCTTACGGCAACCGCAGGGATGGCTGCAGTTACTGTAGACCAGATGCAGCAACCGCAGTGAATTCCATCTTTGATGCTGATTTCTCTTGGTTTTCTACTATTTATAAGCTCTTCCACTCCTTAAAACTTCATTCTATTGATCATTGAACATTGTTCAATACTTTTAGGTGTCTTGCTTTGCTCTTTTCTCAAAATTTTTTCTCTTTTATGGAGCCCTATTTCAGTCATGCAATGTTCCTATGGTACAAGAATCTTACTAAAGTGGAGAGAATAAATTTAGGAAAATATGGAGTAAGTGCCATGCCCATTTTGAGGGGAGTGAAAATTAACTTGGATTTTTTGTGCATATGTATACGCTTTTAGGATCCTGCTGCCTATGTCTTCAAGTTTGGGGAAAACATGGAAGAGATGTGTCCTACTTTTGAGGAATTTTCTGCATTGCTCGGGTCTTATTCTAAGGCTCTTTTGGCTACTACTGTCGAGAGAGTGGGATATTTCAACTCTTTTAGAAGACTTTTGGATCTTAGTGAGGAAGTGGCTAGTCCCTTGGTGGTGGAGGATTGGGTGGATTTAACTGCTATAGTTGCATAATTTCATGATCCCAAAGATTTTGAGGATGATAAGTGGTTTCATTTGAGGATGCGGGCTCTTTCTTTTTGTCTAACTGCTGGATATATCTTTGTGAGCCCTACTGGTTGGGGTGACGCTAGGGTTGCTAATTTGATTCCTCAAATGGAAGAGGGAAGTTCCATTGCTGCTATTGTACTTGCTGAGACTATTATGAATCTAGATAGGGCATATGATTCGAGCAGTCCATGGACTATCAGTCCTCTTATTCTTCAGATTTGGTTGAGAGACCATCTTCTGATAGTGGCTCCTCCTGTTAAAGTAGATTACTCTGGTTCTTGGTATAGGACCCATACTATTGTGATCAAAAAGGACTCTAAAAGGGAGTGGCTCAAATGGCTTCTTGAATTGGATTCTGATGAGTTACTTTGGAGATGTGAGTGGTATAAGATAAATCAGTTCATGACCATGAGTTTCGATTATAGGATGGTTTACCTTTTGGGTTTGAGGATGGTCACTTTTTATCAAGCTACTAGAGTTATATGCCAGATGGGCCATAGACAAGGCGTGCCCCCAAATGGTGCTTTATTACAGTCTATCCTTATTACCGAGATTGTGGCCTAGGCTATTAGGAATGGATGGGCGAGAGGTTTTCATGTTGTTCATCCTTCCCATCATTATGACAATACTTTGGAGTATATTGATTGGTGGATAGCAAACTTATGGCAGTTTGAGAAAGATAGGAGAGTTGCAATGATTAAGGAGATAGAGGAGGATGAAGATAAGACTCATGATTGACCTTTTGTCCCATTTTTGTTATGCTTTTTAGGAAGGCTTTTGGCTTGTGAGATTGTTAATGGTTTATGTCTTTTTTTTTTTTTCTTTTTCAATGTTCCAAAAATTAAATAAGAAAAATGAGACATCTTGTTCATTTCTTTCTTCACTTTTTTTTTTTTTAAATGCAAATAAGAGCCAAACAAATGTGTAGTACATAATGAAATTTTATTGATGATTTGGACCGAACCCATATAGGTCGCCTATATATCTCCTTACAACAATTTCATCACCATCATTTTTTCTTTCTTTTATGGAGAATCAGATCCACGTAGTTCTTGTCTTTACATGAATGCAAATGCAATGCATGAATTACAAGGATGCTTATGCAAAATATATCTTGAGCTAATCCAAATTGTATGGGCTTGAAAAATCTATGCCATCCAAATCCATTAAGATAGCTGCTCCTACGAATAGGACCTTTTTTAGCATGAACAGGCCACTCCAATTGGGTCTAAACTTTCCTTTTAGATCATGAACAGGTGCTCTGATTTACTTTAGAACAAGGTTACCTTCTTATGGTCCTCTGTCTCTAACCTTTTTGTTGAAATGCCTTGCCAATTTATGCTGGTAGCCTTGAATTTGATATAGAGCATCCATCCTTTTCTCGTCAATGGCATTGAGTTGTTCATAGTAGCCTTTTGCCCATTATATTTCATCCAACTGACTCTCTTTCATGTCCAAGCTGATTTTATCTCCACCTCGATCGGGAGGATTGCTTCCATTCCATACACCAAGGAGTATGATGTAGCACTAGTTGGAGTGTGTACTGATGTTTTGTATCCCCATAAAGCATAAGGTAGATGTAAATGCCAATCTTTATGGTTGTTAGCCATCTTTTGAAGTATGTTTGCAACTTCTACTGCATCATTTGTCTGAGGCCTATAAGTAGAAGGCTTGTGGTGTTGGATTTTCTCCTTTTTTAGTAGTTGGGTGACTTCCTTTTGAAAGTGAGATCCATTGTCAGTGATTATTTCAAATGGGACTCCATACCTACAAAGGATGTTGGTATGAATGAACTAAGCTACTTGCTTAGAATCTAACACTTAGTAGGGTGCAGCTTCAACCCATTTGGAAAAGTAATCAATTGCCACCAGGATGTATTCATTTTTGCCTGAGGATTTTGGGCTTATCTTCCCAATGATGTCGAGGCCCCAAGTAGTAAATGGCCAAGGTGTGGTGATCGGTGATAAAGGTACAGGAGGTTGTTTCTGAAGCTTAGCATAAACTTGGTATTTATGGCATTTTTGCTCGTACTTAGCACAATCCTCATTCATAGTAAGCCAAAAATATCCTTGGTTCGTGATTTTGCAGGCTAAAGCAATACCATTCATATGTGGACCTCCGTCACCACCATGCATCCATTCCATGATCTATTGGGCTTCTTCTTCTATGACACATCTTAGGTGGATATTATCCCAAGTCCGTTTGTAGAGACATCCCCATTTGGAATGAATCCCTTGGATAACTATCTGACAGTCCTCTTTTCTATTTTAGAGGCCCCCTCAAGATAAAGCCCATTCTTGATATAATTGAGAATATCCTAAAACCATGGTTTGCTATCAGCAGCTTGAATATTCAGGCAATGAGTTATGCATCCTAGTTCATGCTTCACTTCAATTGTGATTGGTCTAATTATGAAGCCATTGCTTATATCAAGCATCCAGGTGAGTGTCGCCAATGCATTAGTGAATCTATTCTTTATTCTCGAGAGATAATATAAGGATAATTCACAGAAGTTGGCTGCCAATTCATCTAGGCATTTGTGGTAAGGAACCAAATGCTCTTCCCTGATTTTCCATTTTCCCAAAGCTTGGGACATTATCAGATTTTAATCTCCATAAATCTCGAGGTGCTTGATTCAGAGCCTTATTGCTACTTCAAGGCCACAAATACATGCCTCATATTCTGCCTCGTTGTTTGTCACTTTGAAGTTTAGCTTGATGGCTATGGGTATGCTTTCCCCGCTTGGTGTAATGAATATAATGCCAGCACCATACCCTTTGTTATTTGATGCCCCGTCAAAGGAAAGTTTCCAAAACTTCATTGCCAATCAGTAAGATATCCTCATCGGGGAATTCAGGCTCAGTCCATTCATCATCTATTGGGGCTGCAGCTAATTAGTCTGCCACTATGCTCCCTTTGATTGCTTTGCACTGTACATATTTGAGATCATATACTGCCAACACTGCCATCCATCTTGCCATCTTACTGTCAAGAACTAACTTCTCCATAAGGAATTTCAAAAGGCTCTTGTCAGCAAGGATATGAGTTATGTAGGAACTAAGATAGTGTTCAGTTTGTGCCAAACCCAGACAATAACAAGGCATAACTTTTCTATATAGCCATATTTGAGTTCATAGGACAACATTCTTTTGCTCAAGTAGTAGATGGCATTTTCCTTATTAGAGTCAGGGGCATTCTAGGTGAGCATTGCCCCCATTGCTTTGTCAGTCACGAACAAGAAAAGTAATAGTGGTTTCCCAGGCCTCGGAGGTTGTAGCACTGGTAGGTTCAGCAAATATTGTTTGATTTGATCAAAGGCCTTCTGGCAGTCTTCATTCCATTGCTTTGAGGTTCCTTGTCTAAGTAACTTGAAGATGGGCCCACATACATCAGCCAATTGATTGATGAATCGACTAATGTATTGGAGTCATTCGAGGAAACCTCTAATCTCCCTTTTTATTTTAGTAGATGGTATTTCTAAAATTGCCTTTGATTTTGTAGGGTCAATCTCTATACCTTTCTTACTAACCATATGGCCTAGGAATACCCCAGATGAAGCACCAAAAATACACTTGGCGGGATTGAGTTTGAGATTATATTGGCGAAGTCTAAGAAAGAATTGCCTTAAAGCTTCCGAGTGTTTTTCAACAGTACTGCCCTTTACCACCATATCATCGACATATACTTTAATCTCTTTGTGCATCATGTCATGGAAGATTGTGGTTGCCATCCTTTGGTAGGTTGCCCTCACATTTTTAAGTCCAAATGACATAACTTTGTAACAATAGGTACCCCACTCAGTGATGAAGGCTATTTTTTCCTTATTAGGGGGGTAGACCATTATTTGATTGTATCCCACGGCCAGATCGGTTAAAGAAACCATTTCGGATCCTGCCATTCGATCCACTAGAAGGTCAATGTGAGGCAAAGGAAAGTCATCTTTTGGACAAGCCTTGTTCAAATCTCTATAGTCCATACACATTCTAACTCTGCTATCTTTCTTAGGAGCCAGCACAATGTTGGCAAGCTAGGAGGGGTAGCTGATGGGCTCAATGAAGTTGTGGTCCAGTAGCTTCGTAATCTCCTCTTTAATCAGTATGGACCATTCAGCTTTGAGTCTTTGCAATTTCTATTTGATTGGCTTGGAATCGAGGTAGATTGGCATTCTGTGAACGGCTATGCTCGGATCTAAACCTGTCATATCCTTAGGATGCCATACGAAATAGTCTTGAAATTCTTTGATCATTTCCTCTGTTTGACCCCTGTTTATGCATGCAAATGCTATGAATGTAGTTTTTGGTGTATCATGTGTGCCAGCATTTATTAGCTCTTTGATTGCATCATCTTTTATTTTATTTATTTCATTTCTTTGATTTGATGTCTCATTTAAATCAAATTTAAAATTTGGAACATTAAAGAAAAATGAAGACACGGGATCGTAAGAGGAAAGGGCAAACTTTTTTATTGAATTTGAACATGGATAAATCCCAGTTTACATTAAACTCAAAAGTTAGACACTCAAGGTCAACTACATTATCATCACTAAAAATAGAAGAAACTGAAGACTTTGACTCTGATTGGGACTGGAACTCTGTCTTGAATTAATGGAATGGGCTCTCCTCGAAATACCAATTATTCAGCTCAGCCTTGTTTGGTTGGATTAGGGTGGATGGGTCAGGTTCCTCCTCCTCTAAAGTAAGCATGAAGATTTCATCAAAGAGACTTGCCTTCATGTTCTCCTCCTAATCTTGACTTAGCATGAATACGAGCTCATAATCTTCTAGTGAAAGCCTGACATCAAAGAAAATTTCGAAACTAGGAATTAATTTTCTAGAAATAGGACAAATCCAGGGTTCAAGAAAGCTACAGTAAGGAACTGTGTCACCTTCTTTTACAAAATATCCATTGAGAGTTTTGAAATAAGCGCGCATGGGCTAGTCATAAGTCTCACCTTGTTTAAGGGTAGCTAGTCTTTCCTTGGCCCATTCCTCCATTTCCATCATATCCTCCTCAATAGGCTCATATCCTAACCCAAATGGTGGCATTGCAACTGGATAGTCCATAAAACACTTTAGGCATTGTTGATTTCTTCCAAGACCTAGGCCAGGGAAATAGTTCATTTTTCTTAACATATTAACCACAGTAATGTTTCTAAAAGGATTAAAGTCAAGTGAAACAAATTCTTTACCTTCTTCACCCTCGAGGAACTGGATGAAAGAGAAGCCTGAGAGAGGGTAGGCGAATGATTTAGGTTGAATTTCTAAAATGTGCACAGGGCTTGGAATGTCAACCTTGTCACGCATGTCCCCTTCTATGGTAACAATCCCTTTCCCATTAGGAAATTTGACTTTTTGATGCAATGATGAAGGGATTGCCTTAGCTTGATGGATCTAGGGTCTTCTAAGAAGTAGGTTAAAACAGGCAGGAACATCAATTACTTAGAAGGGAATGGAAAAGGCTGTGGGTCTGATAGTGACATGCAGTATGGCGACCCCAAGTACTTCTCTCTTAGTATTGTCATAGGCCCTCAATATTTGATTAGAAGGAGTGAAGTTTGTTACTTCCAAGCCTTGGCAACTAGCCACTTTTAAGGTATACACATTGAGTGTTGAGCCATTGTCAATTAGAACCATGGGCACGGCTTTCCCTCGAGTCATCACTGTTATATAGAGGGCATTGTTGTGGTCAGAGTCCCCTCTTGGCAAGTCATTATCTCCAAATGATATTGAAGCAGCACTATTGATTGAAGCCACAAGATTCTCAGGGATGATATCAATAGGAGTTTGACATTGATTTAGTGCCTTGCAAAGAGCTTGGTGGTGAGGATATGAGGATTGAATCAAACTCCAGATTGAGATATTTACTTGAGTCTTTTTTAACTGCTTAAGTATAAGGTCTTCATCAGGTTCAAGACTCTTTTTAATATTGTCCAACGGTGCAGGGATGGGTTGAGTGTTTTGGATTGGTGGGTTTGGATTTTGGACAATTTTGCCGCTTCGAGTGATGGCATCAATCTCTTCGAGTAAATTAGTGTGGTTTAACACACAATAGTAGTTATCAGTTGATTCTATCAATGAGACAGGATCAACTCCTTTGCGAAGAGTAATTGCATTTACTGTGTGGTTGGGTAAGGGGTTGGTGGTGATGTTGGATTCGACTTTGGGTGCTAAAAGGTCATTTGAATCTATTAGATCTTGGATCTTGTGTCTTAAGGTCTTACATGCATCAGTTTTATGCCCTGGCCCTTGATGGTAATCACATCTTTCATTTGGGTTGCAGTTTTTGGGTAATGGGTTAGGGACAGGCCTTGGTTCAAGAGGTTGCACCATTCTTGCCTCAAGCAGTTTCTTGTAAATGATGCTCATAGGTACACCTCTTATATCAGAGAATTGGCGCCTTTCAATCTTGAGTGGCTTCTTGATCGCAATGGCATTCACTTCCCCCCCTTTCTAATTTGTGGAGGAAGTTACATTTCCTTGATTTGTTGCTTTCTTGTATCTTGACCCAAATGCAAATTCTTCTTTTATGTGCCCACTTTGGATTAAATCTTCAATCTTAGAAGTGGTGGAAATTAGGGCTTTGAAGTTAGGCAAGTATTGGGTAAGCAGTCTATCTTGATAAACCAGGAGGAGATTTTTTACAATAATATCGATTTGTTGATGCTCAGGAGGTCGGTTCACCATTTGGGCAGCCTTTTTCCTCCACCTTGTAAGGAATGAAGACAAGGATTCTTTTGCATATTATTTGGTAGTCTCAAGATCTCTTCTTGTTACATCGACCTCAATGTTGTAATGATACTACTGGACAAAGATATTGTAGATGTCATCTTAGGTCCATTTTTTAAACACATCCAAGTCTACAAACCACTTCACAACTGTACCAGTCAAAGATTATTGGAACAATTGAGCAAGGAGCTCATTGTCCACTCCTAGAGGATGCATGGCCCCCACATATACTTTGAGATGGGTTTTGGGGCAGGTAGTTCCATTAAATTTATCAATATTAGGCATTTTGAACTTAGGAGGTGCCCTTGCATTAGGAAACAGACTAAGAGAGCTTTTATGAACCATGTCTTCCCACTTCTTTAAGTTCTTAAGCATCTTTTCCATAACTTCAATCTTTTCCATAAATACCTTCAACTCGGGGCTAATTTCTTTCCCTTAGGAAGGATTAGTTAGGAGGGAGATGGATGTGGTGGTATGGACTGTCAGGTCAATGGGCACTAGTTGAAAAAGTGGGTTGGTTTTGAGAATAGATGGTGATGGAATGGTTTCAACTATGGCTTTTTCCTTGTCTTTTAGGTCAGATTTGGAAGCAGATCCAAAAATAGGATAGGAGGTGGGTTTTGGATTCATTGGGTCTAGATTGGTCAAATTTTGGTTTATGGTGGTCTGGCCCATCATTTCTTAGACATCTTTCATAATAATCCTCCTTTGATTTTGAAGTAGGTCTTGGAAACGAGCATCTTGCCTTTTAAGTATTTCCTCTTGTTGTTCTGTGAACCTAGCAAAAGGCCCATTAATCAAGTCACCAACTCCATCAGTAGCAGCAACTTCTTTCCCTAATTTGGTTGACATCTCTTGAACCTTTGGATAAAAAAAATGAAGTCGATCAGTTTTTAGCTTAGGTGAAGATAAGGACAAGGTGAGATCATGAAATCCTAATCACAGTAGTGAAATGAGGATGAAGGTACCATGGGTAGACATGGGTTTAGGGTTTTGACATGGATTCGTATAGGGACTAGCAGTGTTTGGTTGGTTTTCAGATTTTCCACTTTAGTAGGATTCTTACATGATGCATGCATGCATGTATGCATGAATAAAAAAAGATTGCATGATAATGACATACCAAGTTCCACATTATGGTACATACAATTTTAAAGGAAGGCTTTATAAGTCATTACATGAAAGGGTAAGGTGATTTGAAAGGAACCCATCACACTAGAGATGCGATATACCTAACCACATGTGAGTCAAGGAGCCTCGCATGGGTCAATAGTATGTGCATACTCGTTACACCTCTAAAAGGATTAGAGGATATGTCATGGGCTGGATGATTTCACTATCAGCAAGTAGACCTAAGGAAGGTTGCCTACTCGATGTTACTTTCTATCATTTGTTTTCCCAAGAAACTAATGTTTTGGATAAGTAGCCCAATGTAGTGATGCATGAAAAAGCTATTTTGTAATAAAAGCCAAACTTTTGCTTTACCAAGAGTAGTCCACTTTATCCTTTATATGAAAAAGATTTTGAAGTCCCAAGTGGAGTTGCCAACTATGAGACCTTATGAAAGCACCCGGTCCGATCCGCTAAAGCATAATCGAAAATTCCCATTTAGAAGAAACATCACGATGGGAACTCACTATGAGTTCAGAAAAATTGTATTTTATAATTTGCAAAAGGAGTCGCCACTTTAATTTTGTTTATTTTAGTTGGGAAAATTAAAGGAAAAACGCAATTTGATTGACTCCAAAATTAAACCATTTTATCCCAAGGAAAAGCACTAGTCCTCGAACGACCAAAAAGGGCTCGGGGACTAGATTTTGGTTAAAATAATACAAAAAATTAGTTTGGCTTAAATACAAAAATAACTTTTATAAAAAGAAGTTTTTTTATATATGCATAAGCATATATAATATGATGTATGAAGTAGATATTACTCATGTAATGCATGACAAATATGAGACAATGATAATCACAAGATGCAAAAAGATAAGGGAGAAACTACTGAAAATTATTACAAGTCAAAACATCAAAATCAAAGGATCTTTCCTCTAACCCTTATGGGTTTTAGGAAAAGCACACATTCCCCAAATATAATCTAAACAACTAAAATAAGAAAGAGAGTATTAAAACAATTATAAAAAGAGTTAAAATTTCAATTTTTATTTAAGAAAAATAATTTCAACCCTAAGCTATATGAAGAAGGTGACAGAGAGAAGAAGTTGTTGATTTTAGCAGAGTTGAATGCCTTAGAGATGGCAAGCCTGCGTATCCCTTTGAAAGGAAATCAAACTCCACGCAGTTCTCTCTTTTTGCGAAGGAGGGGTTTTTAAGTCATTGCCTTTGTTATCATGTTTTTATTGATTTTAAAAGGCTTAGAGATTTGTTAATTAGGTCAAATTTTAATTAACAAAAATTAGATCTTTTCAGATTTAGATCTTGAAATTGAAATTAAAAAGGAAAATAAAAGAACTTTTACCTTTGGCTTACGTCAGCAAGGAACGTAGGGAGCGAGCTTGGCACCAGATCTAAGTTTCACCTTGACCTTGGGGTATCACGAGCACTCTTTTTGGAAGAAGGACTCTTGAATAGTATGAACTCTTGGATAACACATTTGCTTTAGAACCACAAATTTTCTTTGAAAGAAAGGGCTTGAATTGAACCTTTTCTTGATTAGGAAGCTTAAGAATAGAACTTGAGGTGATTATGAGGCTTGTGAATGGGGTTTTGAGATGATTAGGAAATTTATGAATGGGGTTTTATGTGATGGAGGAGGTTTTTGGAATGAGATTTTAGAGATTTGGAGGTTTATGAAGAGGGTTTTAATGATTGAAAAGCTTAGAAATAGGATTTTGAAAGTTTTATTGAGAGTATAGAAGCATGTAATTGTGTCTCTAGCTGTTATGAGGTGCAAGGTATTTATAGGAGGAGTTCGGGGCTAAAAATTAACAATTTTCAAGTAGGACTCTTAAAAGGACTCAGTGCAATAATTGGTAAATAGGCTGCAGTAACAACAGAGTGCTTTGTAGTTACCACAGAGTGGACTATGATAGCCAATTAGCTACCACAGGGACCTCTGCGGTAACCGCAGAGGCGGCTGCAGTTACTGCGAGTTACCGCAGCGAGCTCGTGAGTTGCCGCACTTCATCTTTCGGCCCGTTCTTCTCCATTTGTTATCCGATTTGAGCCCAGTCTGATTCTATGCATTCATGATCAAATGCCGATCATTTGGAGGTGCAAAATAGAGGGTTCACACCCTCTTGGTCAATGCTAAAGGGGATGTAAATGAAAAAGTCTTCCAAAAAGACCTCTTCTTTCACGATGGACTTGTGAAAGGAAAAAGCATTCAAACCACTTGTTTCCTTGTTGATCAATTGCTTCATCTCTCCTCTACAAAAAGAGGTGCCATTCTTCTCTCTTCTTATATCACTATCATTGCCATACATGTTAGGGCTCTTACTCCACCTAATAAAACTCTTCTCTAAAATTGCATAAAAAAAATCCCTTATCGATTTTCAATACATGATCAATGCCAAGGAGGGAAAAAGAAGGGAAATATGAATATATTTTTGGAGAAGTTGGGATTCAAGAAAAGGCAAGAAAAAGGCCAAAGGTGGCAATGGGTGAGGGTAGTTAAGCAAGGGAAGAGGAAACACAAGCAAAACCCATAGTACCTCTACCTCAACCTCAAGATGAAACTAATAGACTTCTTCACAAAGTCTTAAGGAGACTCACTCTCTTAAATCACATTCACCATGATATCTTTGATATTTAAGATCATATGGGTCTTCCTTAATCCAATTTATAAGAATGGAAGTTTAGTAAAGATGAAGAAGAGACACAAGAGGAAGCACCCTATAAAGAAGAAGAGGAGCAAAGGGATGAAGGAGATGCTTCTTAAATCTTTCTTTAGGACCTCCTCATTCTCATGTTTTTTTTTCTTTTTTTTTAGAATTTTTAATGTTTTTTATGCATTTATTCCTTTTGGCATTTTCTCTCAAATAAATACTTTGATATTTTTAATGAATACAATTATATATTCTATCTACTTTGATCTTGTATGCTTATTTAAATTCTTTAACTCCCTTTTTGATCTTGCCAATAGGGGAGATATATACAAAAAAAATTTAAATAGACAATAAAATTAAATTAAATTCATTTAATAATTGATTAATGGGGGGACCTTAAAATTGAAAAATACCTCATGATTTTTTCTCTTGAATCTTTTGTGATATGTTCTTTTGAATCTTGAAAATTTAATTTTTATCATACTTTATACTTTTTACTTGTTATAAGGTGCATAAATTGAGGGGGAGCATTCTAATTTTAATGAATTGAAAGTTATTTTATATTTAAGTTCAATTTGACTATTAAAATAAAAAAAGGGGAGATTGTTGACCTAAGTTATTTCAAAACTTAGTTAATCTATATTTTGATCTTATCAATCAAATTAAAGCTATCTAATATATATGTTGAGTGTCTATTTTGCATATTAAACATACTTGAAAGGTTGGAATTTCAAAGATTCAAAGAATCCCTCAATGTCATAAACTTGACCTCTGAGTCACGACCATTATGCGAGAATTGTGATCACGACCGTGATAACTCTATCATAACCAAGACCTTCAAAGGCCAAATTTTCTACCTCAAGAAATCAAAAGAATCGCGACCTCAGTCATGACCACACCAAGGGCAATATCATGGATTCGCAACCACAAAAGGGGAGATGCAACCATGACTTTTATACAAAAGCCCATGACTACAATGGATAGTTGAGGCATCAATAAAAAGATGCCACGTGTCAACTAGCCATTGAGATTTCTGAAGATTACAACCACAAAAATTCCATCTTGATAGCGAAAAAGGCTTAGCGACCATAACATTACTCTGACAGAGCATTTAATGAAAGATTTTATGGTTGTTATAAAGATTTCTTTCGCAGACTCTTTATAATAAGAATTTAGAGGAAAAAAGCTATAAATACCCCCTCCAAAGACCCTCATAAACATCCAACGACCTTCATTTAAGCCAAATTCTTGCAAATTTAATTCTTAAAGCCTTAACCTTTCAATTATAATTATTTGGTTATTGTAAGAGTATTGATAGCTCAAAAGGATTGAGTGTTAGCCTTCAAAACACATTGTATTGGATTGGGAGTGAGCCAATAGAAAACTCTTGTATAGGTTTAAGTGTGAGCTTAAGGGAAACACTTGTGAGGGTTGTGTGTTAGACACTAAAACACGTTGTTAAGTTATTTGTAATTACCAAGTAGTAGTAGAATACCCAATTGAGATTAAGAAGTGGATGCTGAATCACTATAAAATCACTTGGGTCTATTCTCTTTTCCTATCTCCTTCTATCTAAATTTTAATTTTCTACCAATTCAACCCCACCATCTTAAAGCACAAGGGCTAACAAAAGGATAACATTGCAATTCACTAACTAAAAGGTTAAATAGAGAGTTAATTGACAAGTCATTAAGGGGAATAGGACTAAATCCCATACAAGAGTAATAATGTCACATCTCAATTTTAGAGATTTGATGGTCCTAGAACATAGGGAGGCATAAGATCACCCACGCCCATAGAACCCACTTATACATATACAATTCATGATTAGGATTATACCAAACCCAATGCATTAACTTAAATATCCAACAAAATAAGAAACCTCAATATATGGAAGAATAGTTTAATAAAACACTTGGGAAACATCTCATAAGAAAAATAACATTGTAAGTTTTAAGACAAATCATGAATAATTAATATCTCAAAATAAACTCTTAAAGCATTTGTGAATATCTCTTCATAACATAGCATTATTAATGAATTTGAGCCATCACCTTGCCTCCTCATATTGCTCACCTGGAACCACAAAAAAAAAGGGGTGAGGTAGATGATCTCAATGAGTAAACAATATAGCATAAACAATATCATATATCCCATTTTTAAGGAAAGCCCATTGCATAAAACACATAGTTCATGATTTACAAATCATGGTTTCACAGTTTTCCATTTAGCAAGATTTTCACTTTAGTAGGTTTGCAAAAATCACACTTATAACACTTATTACCCAACAAGAGTAAATGACTATACTAGCTCATTCACTCAAGGGAGAGGTGGCCTCATATCAAATTCCAACTCCCAACCCATTACTTATAAGGTCGTGAAACTAAATAGGCTCTACGACTAGAATCGCCCCTTCTAGCTAAGGTGGATACACAACCTCTATCCATTAGGTTAAAACCATGTGCATAGGTTTTGATGATTACTCACATCAGCACAAGGATTTTTGCATAAAGGGTTAGAGGTACCATAGCTAGTAATAATGGTAATCACTTATAATAATAGCATTTAAGAAACAATAATATCTAGCATGATAGCAATAGCAGTTGTACTTATTGATCAAAGGATAAAATAATATGTGGTTCCAGAAAGAAAATAAGGTAAGGTAGTAATTACAAAGGATCTTTCATATCATTGAACAAAAAATAATGGCTTTGGACCAATTGTCCGTTAGCAACCCAAGCTTAACAAAGAAATCACAAAATTATAATTGAAAGTAGAAAAAGACTTGGGTTTCAAGAGTCTTAAAGATTCCCATAATGAAATCACTTATTCTTATAATATGAATATAATGTTTACTCACACTGGTAGCATGAATACAGTGTTTACTCACCTTGTGGATCCTTTACTCCTAATTCACATAGCCCTTAGACTTCTAAGACTACTCAAGCTTTATCATAATATTTAATTCAATACTTTGTATTTATTTAATCATGATGCTATCCTATCCCATAACTACCCTATGCACATATAACACTCATATACACTTAGAGTTACACATATAAGTGCACTCATCACTTGCACATAATATGTTGACTTAAAAGTCTTACACACTTAGCCTTTATAGGCCCATATAAAAACACATCATAATTCATGTCCATACCTTTCTAAGGTCAACACAATATCATTATCTTAATATCAATTCACTTTAACAATCATCTTAGTACACTTAACACTTCCATACATATTAACTTAACAAATGACCTTTCAAATGTCATGCTTAACTCTTATGACTCATTCATTCAATCAATCTCTTCATCAATTCAAGATCATCAATTCATTATCAAGTCATCATAAAATCTATTTCCATATTTCCTAATCACATTCACATTCTAATCATAACATAAGGTTAAGATACCTTAGGTATACCATAAGTATACCAAAGTGCCTCTAGGCTTGTCTGGAGTCATTCCTTCAACCAACATGAAATTTAACCATTTATCATACATACATACATATCAATAATTATTAAAATACATCACATAAAAATTATAGACATTGGGATAAAAATCCCATGGTAGGCCGAATACCCTATTAAGAGAAAAACTGAATTTTTCTTAAAACTGAATTTTTCTTACTTTTCACACTTTTTGTCTGTTATAATAATATGTAGAAACATGGTTTGAAATAAGATTTTTCATGTAAACACAATAAAAATCATTTTGGAACATTAATCTATATGAATTAGCGACAACAGGTGTGACATAGACATGAAAATTCCAATTTTAGGTTTTAGGATGCAAAACCATAAACCTTTCTTATTTTTGGTATTTTCCGGTCATTACAATAATATATAAACTGGTATTTTAAACAATTATTTTTCATGCAATCATAGCAAATATTAGTTTAGAATATCCACATGTATGAATCAGCAGCCATAGATCATAATTATGCATGAAAATAAAAAGTTTTAAGGTTTAGGGTGAAAATCATGAGTTTTCGCGCTTTCCGCGCTTTTCATTCATTACAATAATATATAAACACATGATTTAAATCATTATTTTTCATCCAGACAAAACAAATATCAGTTTAGAACATCAATCACCACAATTTGGCAGCCATTGAATTATCAAACCATAGAATTTTCCAACTTTCAAGTTCTAGGGCGAAAACCCTGAATTTCCTTATTTTTTGAAACTTTTCAGTTATTACAGTAATATTTAAAAATATGATTTAATACAATATTTTTCATCAAAACACATCAAAAATTAGTTTATAATCTAAATATGTAGTAGCCACCCCCCCCCCTCCCTATGAATTTATGTTTGAAAATTTCAATTTTTGAGTTATAAGATTCACCTTTGGAAAAATCGCGTAGAGAGGTTAGTGATTTTGATAGAGAAATTAATTTCTCTTTCAAGAGTTCACCCAAACTGAATTAAATCTATAGAAATCAATAAATACTCAGTTCAAAATAATTTTCTCATAATTTATTTCATAGAAATCAATGAGGAAATTGAAAGAGAAGAAAAACTTACGTTACAGTCAAGAAATCGCAAAGTTGAAAATTTTTTTGAGAATTTCAGTAGAGAGAATTATTTTGGGAGAATTTTTCTATCAAAATAATAAAATAATAGAGTGTGGCTAGTACAACACTAGGGTTGCCAAATTTTGCATTAACATATGCAGGGTTTTGGACAATTTCTAAGATTACCCTTAATGAGCTAGGTTAGAAGTGTTTTGGTGTGGTGGGTTTTGGGTATTTGGGCTTTTTAATTAATTTTGGGGCAAATTATAGGTAACTAAAAATAAAAAAAAATTCTTATTATTTTTATTAAAATTTTCCCCCAAAACATTTTTTTAAAAATATTTTGAAAATACTCATAAAATTATTTTATGCTTAAAAATCGCCTTTTTGCATGAAAATTCATTTTATATAAAATAAATTATTTTATACTAATACACTTTATATAAATCATTTATTTCACAATGATAATTTATATTAGACATATTAAAATTAATTTAACATGCCATGCACTCATAAATCACATCATACATAAATTTTCCAATAAGCATATATTTGTCACAATAACTCTAAATTCAAGCAATTTATCACAAAAAACTCCTATGGTAAATGTGGGTTGTTACATTCTTCACCCCTTAAAAAAAAAATTCGTCCTCAAATTTTCAAATCTAGTAGCACAACACACTCTACTTAACTTCTCTGCCATGCTTTTGCTGTGCCACTCAAACACAATAGCTAACTACAATTAACATATCGAATACAGTAAGGCACTTATTCACAATCTATCAAAATCACACCAATAAACCTTCAGGTTGAGCTACACCTATGTTAATCTTTTGTTCAAACAAAATTTAAACTAATCCTTAATAATTTTGTATCCCTTAACCTTAAATGAAAGCAATAGAACCTTTAATTTCACCTTCAATCAATATAATCCCAAGTATTTCTTTTCCTTATATCTCTATTAATATTAACATGTATACTAATACCTTAATCACCACTTTCATTCATTATTTGTCACATTAATCATATAAGAATTCAACAGATAATTCCAAATTAATAACTTCAATTGATATTCGATAATCCTCTTTCCATATTAATAATTATTACTTAATCTATTATAACATCAATAGATATTTTCTTGTTTAATACCTTGCTAACATTGCAATTCTGCACTCCCTTCATTCATCAATTAAAACATATTTAAACTTAACAAACATTCCTATATATATCATATCCCAAATGAACTTGCATTCTATTAATTTATAATCAGAAATAAACTTCTCATAACTATTTCAGAATTACACTTTTTCTATATAATATATACATCATTACCATGACTTAATTACCTAATACCTCGAATTTTTTTTTTAATACCTTTAACTCATAATATCATCTCACTTTAGGTTTTCCACTTACATCTTACAATACTTCACATTCCTAATCATTTAACTTATCCATATTAAATAATAAACCTTCTAATACCATTGCTATTTAATGAAATCTCTATACAACTCTTATATCTTTCCAAATCTATGCCATTCTAGGTTATCTCAATAAAAATTCTTTCCATACTAAAGATCATTATCAAATTTTCTAGTAACATTAATCGAACATTATTGTATCTAATGCCTTCAAACATTTCTTATCCAGAGGACTCAAATCCCTACCAGGTATATTCAAAACTATTAAATTTTCAAAACTACATAGCATCATACTTATCTTTTATCATCATTACAAGTCTGAGAATACTTATCATTTTATGTCTCCCTCTCCCCCCTCCCCTCCCCTCTTAAGAGAAATTCATCCTCGAATTTAAATACTTACTCATACATTCTTGAAAACTAAGGATGCTTCTGCCGCATCCATTCCTTTGCTTCCTAAGTATACTCATCTATTCTATGATTACTCTAGTCGACCTTAATCTTAGGTATCTCCTTGATACACCAATTTCTCCCATTCTTAGTTCGAAATTCTAACTACTTTTCTCTAAAGTCAATACAAGCTCCATACTCATATAGCCAATCCATTCCTAAGATCACATCAAATCCTAGGATACCAAGTTCTAACAACTCCACAGAAAGTTTCCATCCATCAATGTTTACCTCACAGTCCTTAAACATATACTTCACCTACTTCATATTGTAAATTTATGTGTATATAATGTAACTAATTTATTTCATTCCCACACTGATCATTACTAAATTTTATTTCTCTTTTTATGGTATTAATCATAATTATCATTTAATAACTCCATATAATTCATATATCATATCAATCCTTAATCTCAGTTGGATCAAAACTCAATCCACTTCCCTTTCTAATCCACTTAACTCCACTATCTAAATATCATACTTATCATGCATTTATCATGAGCACCCATTATACAATATCACATCATAGGATACATATCACATAGCTTGTATCACATATCATGGCATGTACGATGTACCCTAATCACATAACACATAACCTATAGCATAATGAACTCTCATATTATATTTAGAAGTCAATCATCTCTTAAGCAATCAAAGATCAAACCTAAGCCAAATAGCTAATTTGTCATATAATATCATTCATATCATATAAGTCCTATGCCACTAGGTTAACAGTTACTAATTACTAGCAGGAGTCTCAATTGTGTCTCTCATCCTTAGCTCCTTACCCTTTAGGTTGAGATGGTCTAGGTGGTGGAGGTGTCAAGGTCGCATTTCCTAGATTCCTTGTCTAAGGGCAGTCCTTAATGAAATGATCCATTTGCCCACACCTTAGGCGCACACCATAAATTCTTCAACACACTCTAGGATGCTTCTTTCCACACTTTCCACAAGTGGGGAGGTCTTGCTTAGCTTGACCATTCTGCGATCCAAGTGTTGAAGATGCTGAAAATTCCTTCCATGGGCCTCCTCCTCCTTTATATTGGCCTTCATGACCCTTATTCTTATGCTTTCTTTTTTGCACCCATTCAGCTCTCTCAGCCTTTGATGTACTAAAATGCACACTAATAAACTGCAAGTGCATAGGTCGTTATCAAATAATAAAGTAGTGAGTATATGAGTATCGTCTCCACGAGGATAGTGTATAAGTACTAGCGCAAACTTCGATTATTGTCTAGTTGACCAAGATGTAGATTGATTGAAATAAGCTAAATTAACTAAGCTAATAAAAGAAAGCAAGTAAATGGTATTTATGGAAATAATCTAGACAAAGTTAATCTAAATATAAATCCCCCTAGTTGATTATGCATATCAAACAATGGATTGAATTGGACTCTCACTAAATTAGATAAAAACCTTTCTTAAGTGATTAAATCCCTAACTTCCTAAGTATTCTAGGGGAATCTCTTCTCAACCTATAATCAAATAGGAGCAACATTAAGTTTAAGAGATTAACATCCAAAGAAGTTTTGTAGGTCTATCTCTAGCATCCTAATCAACTCTCTATTCCCATGAGTGATCTATCTATATCAGGGTATCTCTACTCATCTAATATAGAAACAATATCCAATCAACAAGCTAGCAATTGCTAATTAGAATAATAAGATTTATCATGAAAATAAAACAACCAACGATGAATTGATTAAAGTTTAAATCCTTCAATCTATACAATCAAAACTAGGGTTCATTACAAATAGAATTAGTTCATATTAAAATTGAATAACAAAGATGTAAAAAAATAAAGGAGGAAGAAATCTCAAACAAATTTAGGTGATGTTCTTCGAAATCTTCTCTTCAATCTTCCACACCCACTTAGATCTTGGTCTTTTATTTGATTAAATCCTCAATATCTCTAACCTTCAAGCCTTTCCCATGACTCTAAGGCTTAGCCAACCCTCTTAAATCTCTATTTTTGCTCTGTGGCAGCCCCTCCTTAAAATGCTGCCTGATATGATTTATATTACTAAATTTTAACTTCACACGACTAGAACCACGGTTGGGGTTCTAGCCGTGTCAACGATAGGGCTAAAGAATGTAACTTCCCACAGGTGAAATCTCAACCGTGCCTCCACCCGTGGGAGGCTAGTAGATGAATTTCCAATTTGCTCTTACCACACAGTTGGAATCTCAGCCATGGCTCAACCCATGGCAGCCCATGTTCTTCCAAAAGTCAGCATTTTGCTTGGATCTTCACCATTTTGGGTCACATTCGGATCATGGTATCATTTGACACTAGATTAACTAAAAGTACTCTGGAAAAGCACTAATCAAACAAATCAAACTCAATTTAAGGATAAAATATATTAAAAACAAAGGGTAAAGTGTAGTCAATTAAGTGCTTATCAAATTCCCTTACACTTAAGTATTTGCTTGTCCTCAAGCAAATTAAATCATAACAACAATATGAAATGAAACTTACCCTCTCTAGTCAAAGAAATTCAAAGAGATTTACAACAACTTGAAATCAGCAAGGCTCAAACATGATAGCCAAATCAAGAAATCTCTAAAACAAATCTCAAAAATCTGAAACCTAAATTCTAAAGTTACAAGTTTGAGCAAATAATTCCACAGAAACAAAAGTTCAAGCAAAATAGATTTACAATGATTTTTCCCATAAGTGCTTGACTACTCACTCAACTTTTCATTGATTATGCATTTCAATTCATGTTTCCTTTTTAATTAACTAAGGAGCCCGACTTGTTTGAATTATCATCCTAACCTTTTTACGTGAATGCAAACACTTATGGTACTGGCCTCCAGTTACTCAACTAGAATCACACATTCAAATGGCTACTAGCACTATTCATATTCTCAATCCTTTGTGTTTCAAGAGTCAAGAATAGCAAAATATGTAAACATTTTCAAAGCTCCTTTGCATAATCTTTATATATATATATATATATATATATATATATATATATATATATATATACTTTTTTTTTTTTTAAGAAAAATAGTCAAGCCACCTAAGGTATTAAGCATTTCTACTAAACTATAACAAAATTAACAGTGGAATAAAATAAGCTCAAAAAGTGTAACTAAAGTTTCAAATTTTAGGCAAAAAGATTTGCAAAAATTTAATTTCCTAATCATGACCATCATGTTCAATCCACACTGCAACAAGTCATTATCATAGCAAAATTAGACCAATTTATCACTAAAGAGAGTTAATTTCAAATCAAACTATTGCCATAACTCAATTCACTTAAATGCAAGATTCATAAAAGATAGGGCACAATAATATACCTTTCCCCCATACTTAAGTAACACATTGTCTCCAATGTGTTAGAAACAAGGAAAATGAAAAAGTAAAAGAGAGAAGTAACGGCCCTGAATGATGAACCATATGAATCGTGCTAGTGCTCCTTCTAGTGAGAATGTGCCATGATCAATGTTTTTGCATAGAGAAAAATCAAACTGCAACCAAAATAAGATCCATTCAAAGTAAAATAAAAACAAAAGAAAACAAAAAATAAAATAAAAATAAAAACTAAAATAGACCATCAATGGGTTGCCTCCCATTCAACACTTCTTTAATGTCGTATTAGCTTGACGTTATCGTTATTCATCTTCCACCAATGGCTCAGAGGTTTCCTTATGCTGTCTACCTCCATAAATTAAGATAAAGAAGAATATGCAAAGGTTGTGGCCTTTCCATAGCCTTCTTTCAGCAACAAAAATTATTTTTAATTCTCCATTATGTGCAAACTGAAGCTTGCAGGGTTTAGAACCATCGTCGAACAGTCTTACCTACAGGCTAAGTGCAAGGATTTCAGCTTTGGCACCAAAGAAAGCATGTACATTGCCAATGGCAGCCACCTCTTGCAATTCCCAGATGCTCCACCCAAATTCACTAACCTTTTGCTTTAACACCTCCACAAAATAGATTTCCCTCTCTAAAGAAAATTTAAAGACGACAAGTATTGGTCACATACTTGATTCTCTAATAAATACACACTTAAAGAAAGGTGGCAAAGGTGTGGGATCATCTGTGCTTAGGTGTTCATTTGATGGAAATTAGGGTAAAGGAAGGGTGGGTATCAGGGTTATGAGTGGGTTATTATCATTCTCTTCAAAAAATGTGAGGGATGGAAAAAATAGGGGAGGTGTGATTTTTAGCATGCATAGCTTCCCCCTCCATGTTTTCCCATAACTCACTATCATCAAAAAAGAGTTCTTCAACACTAAATTCCACTCCATTCATGCCTCATTGCTGGAAATGGGGTTGCTCACTTAAGTAATCATCTTCATAAACTTTTTTGTGTAGCATTCCCAAATTTGCCTCACCATTCTCGTCTTTTTCATTTTCATTATCCCAAAACCAATTGAAGGTGGTCTTTTGTTGCTCTTCTGAAATGGCTTTGGTATCATTAGGTAGATTGCCTTCAAATCTCTCACTTAGCAATTGCAAAATCTGCCCAATGAAATTTTCTAAGTTGTGAAGAGAAGTCTATTGGTATTTCAGAGATGTCTCAATGCTCTGAAATCTTTTCTCTATAGCTCCCACTAAAGTCACAAACATCTTTTCCAACCTCTGCTCCTCTTATGCATGCTCGTCATCCTCCAATGTATGTCCAATTCAAATTGAGTTGGGAAGCCAATCGCTAATGCCTCGTTTCTTTTGTCCAATTCCCTAACCCAATTCTCCATAGACGCTGTGAATATTTCTAATGCAAGCTCAAGGGATGACTTCTCTATTGGTGCTTCCCATCCATATTCCTCTAGGAAATCAGTGTGATAGATGTACCCATGATCGTGACACTGATTTCCCTGGTATTCCCATTCTATATTCGGGTAAAAGTTCCAATCCTAATAGTTTTGATCAGCCATGGAGAAATTTTTCTTTTTCACTTTTTTTTTTTTAGAAACACAAACTTAAAACAAAACAAAAGTGTAAAATATAAAAATAAATAAAATAGTAAAAATAAAACAAATAAAACAAGGAAAGCAAAAACAAAATCAAATATGAAAATATAAAGATAAAAACTAGATCAATAATCTCTATTAATATTGCTAATATTATAAAACTATCCCCGGCAATGGCGTCAAAAACTTGATGTGCTGAAACACATACTAACAAACTGCAAGTGTATAGGTCGTTATCAAGTAATAAAGTAGTGAGTATATGAGTATCGTCTCCATGAGGATAGTGTATAAGTATTAGCACAAACTTTAATTATTGTCTAGTTGATCAAGATGTAGATTGATTGAAATAAGCTAAATTAACTAAGCTAATAAAAGAAAGCAAATAAATGATATTTATGGAAATAATCTAGGCAAAACTAATCTAAATATAAATCCCCCTAGTTGATTATGCATATCAAATAACGGATTGAATTGGACTCTCACTAAATTAGATAAAAACCTTTCTCAAGTGATTAAATCCCTAACTTCCTAAATATTATAGGGGAATCTCTTCTCAACCTATAATCAAATAGGAGTAGCATTAAGTTTAAGAGATTAACATCTAAAGAAGTTTTGTAAGTTTATCTCTAGCACCCTAATCAACTCTCTATTCCCATGAGTGATCTATCTATATCAGGGTATCTCTACTCGTCCAATATAGAAACAATATCCAATCAACAAGCTAGCAATTGCTAATTAGAATAATAAGATTTATCATGAAAATAAAACAACCAAAGATGAATTGATTAAAGTTTAAATCCTTCAATCTATACAATCAAAACTAGGGTTCATTACAAATATAATTAATTCATATTAAAATTGAATAACAAAGATGTAGAAAAATAAAAGAGGAAGAAATCTCAAACAAATTTAGGTGATGTTTTTCGAAATGTTCTCTTTAATCTTCCACATCCACTTAGATCTTAGTCTTTGATTTGATTAAATCCTTAATATCTATAGAATTCAAGCCTTTCCCATTAAATCTCTATTTTTCCTCTGTGGCAGCCCCCCTTTAAAATGCTATCTGATCTGATTTATATTGCTAAATTTTAACCTCACACAACTAGACCTATGGCAGGGTTTCCAGCCGTGTCAATGATAGGGCTAAAGAACGTAACTTTCCACGGGTGAAACCTCAGCCGTGCCTCCACCCATGGAATGCTACTGGATGAATTTCTAATTTGCTCTTATCACACGGCTGGAATCCTAGCCGTGGCTCAACCCATGGCAGCCCATGTTTTTCCAAAAGTCAGCATTTTGCTTAGATCTTCACCATTTTGGGTCACATTCGGATCATGGTATCATTTGAAACTAGATTAACTGCAAGTACTCTGGAAAAGCACTAAGCAAACAAATCAAACTCAATTTAAGGATAAAATATATTAGAAATAAAGGGTAAAGTGTAGTCAATTAAGTGCTTATCAGCCTTATATCTCTTCTCTATTATCTTGGCCTTATCTATCAACTTGGCCAAGATTAAGAATTTAGTCACTGCCAATGAGTTGAATAAAGGCATTATCAATCCTCTCAAGAAGCAATTGACATGACTAGTTTTGGTAGGCATGATGTTAACAGCGAATCTATTAAGTCGATTAAACTCCTTAGTGTACTCCAACACCGACATCTTAAGCTTTTGCTTCAGCTCTCAATGAGTAAACAATATAGCATAAATGATATCATATATCCCATTTTTAAGGAAGGCCCATTGCATATGACACATAGTTCATGATTTACAAATCATGGTTTCATAATTTTCCATTTAGCAAGATTTTCACTTTAGCAGGTCTATAGAAATCACACTTATAACACTTGTTACCAAATAAGAGTAAATGACTATACTAGCTCATTTACTCAAGTGAGAGGTGGCCTCATACCGAATTCCAACTCCCAACCCAATATTATAAAGTCATGAAACTGATCAAGTTCCACGGCTAGAACTACCCCTTCTAGCTGAGGTGGATAATAACCCTTATCCATTGGGATAAGACCATGTGCACAGGTTTTGATGATTACCCGCATCGGCATGAGGATTTCTGCAAAAAGGGTAAGAGGTACCATAGCTAGAGCTAATGGTAATTACATATAATAATATCACTTAAGAAACAATAACATATAGCATGATAGCAATAGCAGTTGTACTTATTGATCAAAGGATAAAATAATATGTGGTTCCAGAAAGAAAATAAGGTAAGGTAGCAATTACAAAGGATCTTTCATATCATTGAACAAATAATAATGGCTTTGGACCAATTATCCGTTGGCAACCTAAGCTTAACAAAGAAATCACATAATTATAATTGAAAGTAAAACAAGACTTCAGTTTCAAGAGTCTCAAAGATTCCTTTAACAAAATTACTTGTCCTTATAACATGAGTATAATGTTTACTCACACTGGTAGCATGAATACAGTGTTTACTCACCTTGTGGTTCCTTTGCTCCTAATTCATGTAGCCCTTGGACTTTTAAGATTCCTCAAGCTCTATCATAATATTTAATTCAATACTTAGTATTTGTTTAATCATGATGCTATCCTATCTCATAACTACCCTATGCACATACAACATTCACATACACTTAGAGTTGCATATGTAAGTGCACTCATCACTTGCACATAACATGTTGACTAAAAAGTCTTGCACACTTAGCCTTTATAGACCCATATGAAAACACATCACAATTCATACCCATACCTTTTTAAGGTTAACACAATATCATTATCTTAATATCAATTCACTTTAACAATCATTTTAGTACACTTAACACTTCCATACATGTCAACTTAACAAATGACCTTTCAAATATCATGCTTAACTCTTATGACCTATTCATTCAATCAATCTCTTCATCAATTCAAGATCATCAATTCATTATCAAGTCATCATAAAATCTATTTTCATATTTCCCAATCACATTCACATTCTAATCACAACATAAGTTTAAGATACCTTAAGCATACCTTAAGTATACCAAAGTGCCTCTAGGCTTATCTAGAGTCATTCCTTCAACCAACATGCAATTTAACCATTTATCATACATGCATATATGTCAATAATTATTAAAATACATCACATAAAAATTATAAACATTAGGATAAAAATCTTATGGTAAGCCAAATACCCTATTAAGAGAAAAACTGAATTTTTCATACTTTTCGCAATTTTTATCTATTACGATAATATGTAGAAACATGGTTTGAACCAAGATTTTTTATGCAAACACAAAAAAAATCATTTTAGAACATCAACCTATATGAATTGGCAACAATAGGTGCAACATATACATGAAAATTCCAATTTTAGGTTTTAGGATGCAAAATCATGAACCTTTGTTATTTTTGGTATTTTTTTGTCTTTACAATAATATATAAACTGGTGTTTTAAACCATTATTTTTTATTCAATCACAGAAAATATCAGTTTAGAACATCCATATGTATGAATTGGCAGCCATAGATCATAATTATGCATGAAAATTCCAAGTTTTAAGGTTTAGGGTGAAAATCATGAGTTTTTGCGCTTTCCACGCTTTTCGTTCATTACAGTAATAAATAAACGCATGATTTAAATCATTATTTTTCATCCAAACAAAACAAATATTAGTTTATAACATCAATCACCACAATTTGGCAACCATAGAATTATCAAACCATAGAATTTTCTAACTTTCAAGTTCTAGGGTGAAAATCTTGAATTTCCTTATTTTCTAAAAATTTTCAGTTGTTACAGTAATATGTAAGAATATGATTTAATATAATATTTTTTATCAAAACACATCAAAAATTAGTTTAGAATCTAGCCACCACCACCCCCCCCCCCCCCCCCTCCCCTTAATGAATTTATGTTTGAAAATTTCAATTTTTGAATTATAGGGTTCACCTTTGGAAAAATCACATAGAGAGGTTGGTGATTTCAATAGAGAAATTAATTTCTCTTTCAAGAACTCACCCAAACTGAATTAAATCTATAGAAATCAGTAAATACTTAGTTTCAAATAATTTTTTCATAATTTATTTCATAGAAATCATATAGGAAATTGAAAGAGAAAAAAAACTTACGATCACCATCAAGAAATCGTAAAGTTGAAAGTGTTTTTGAGAATTTCGGTAGAGAGAAGTATTTTGGAAGAATTTTTCCATCAAAATACTGAAATAACAAAGTGTAACTACTGGGACACTAGGGCTAGCCAAATTTTGCATTAATATATGTAGGGTTTTGGGCAATTTCTATGATTATCCTTAATAAGCTAGATTAGGAGTGTTTTAGTGTAGTGGACTTTTGGATATTTGGGCTTTTTAATTAATTTTGGGGCTGATTATAGGTAATTAAAAATAAAAATATTTTTCTTATTATTTTCATTAAAATTTCCCCCAAAACATTTATTTAAAAATATTTTGAAAATACTCATAAAATTATTTTATGCTTAAAATTGCCTTTTTGCATGAAAATTCATTTTATGTAAAATAAATTATTTTATACTAATGTACTTTATATAAATCATTTACTTCACAATGATAATTCATATTAGGTATATTAAAATTAATTTAATATGTCACACACTCATAAATCACATCATACATGAATTTTCCTATAAGCACATATTTGTCACAATAACTCTAAATTCAAACAATTTATCATGAAAACTCCTAGGGTAAATGTGGGCTGTTACAAATAAGTCAATATAAAGAAAAACCCAACCTAATTGATTAGAGATCCTAAGATCTAGGTTTAAAGGGATGACCTAATTGTAAAGACTTGGTGAGATCACTATAAGGGAAAAATAGTGATACCCTTAAATAAAGGTTAAGCTATGCTTTTAATGATTATTATGAGTAAGAGATCACCTATGTGAGAGAGAAGTAAGGTCACTTCAGAAAAGAGTTGTGTATAGTTCAATTCTCTAAAATTTCTCACAGGACTAGGCAAATGTTCAAGGCCAAAATAAACATAATAATGAGAATTGAATTATGTCAAGAGTGATTCCTATGTGAAGTATATTGTTGTTTACACAAATAGCAAAACAGTTTAATGACATCATGTCAACTGGTTAGCTAGTAAAGTAAATATACTCTCATAAAGGAATCTTCAAAGGTAACACTTGCCTATCCTATGCAGGATTCAATCGCTAATCTCTATCACACAGTAAGGCTTCAAACATTCAAGCAATCTACTAAATAATGTGTAAAACATATAAGAAAGAAAGAAGATCAAGTGGTAATCATATTATCTCTTGAAGCCTATCAATTTTAAATCTTCTTTCCTCTCTAAGGCACACTTTGATTTGTTTTGATCTTTTTGATTCTCTCTCTTGGTAGTTCAATTGAATATAAGATCTTCTAACACAAATCCTTGGTGATTTGATTTCTTCTAATTGCTATGGATATATCTTTTTAACATAAGAAACCTTTGTTCTTTCACAAAGAACAAAGAACAAGAAATGAAGAAGAAGAAAATTGAATAACTCTTCTTCCTTTTCTTTTCTCTCATACTTAGTTACTAAGGTTTCAATTTGGAAAACATGTGCATAAAAGCCTCCTTAATTTTGCAACATCATTTACCTTTTATATAGCCAACAACTATGTTGTTAATTAGGGGACAAATTAGATATTTAATTTGCTTTATGTCTTAGGGTTAAATAGAAAAGACCATATTACCTTTTATGGTTCTATTATTATTTCAATTAAACCTTACATAGTTAAAAGACCATTTTGATCTTGGTGCACTTTCTCTAACCCTTAAACTCATCATATGGGCTTTAGGGTTATAGAAATTCTCTAACCCCTAAATTGCTTCTCTCCACTTCTCAAATGGCCTTGAGCTATTTAGGGTTTTGTCCGAAGCTCAAAATCAATTCTTTTAACTCATTTATAGTTTTAATTAATTTAATCATTCTCATTTATACCATATATAAATTAGGATTTAATTAATAAGAAATTATTTTGGATTTAAACTTCAAGATATACAAGGGTCTTTGTAAATTTAACTACAAGTTCAATCCTTTTACCATTAATCAATTAATTAAACACTTTAATTAATTATTATGGTAAACATTTTATACTTTGAAAGTGAATACTTTTAGGTGTGTGACTTTCTAGGTTCATGTCTAATTAGCAATGGGATTAAGAAAACACTTTTCTTTACAAATGTGAAATCCCTATTTCACCCTTAGTCCCATAAGTCATGAGTGATGCCTAGCATTGCATATCATGACTACCTAATTAGAATGAATATGAATGTTTAATCACTTATTCATTTCATGGACCATTAATCATAATTAACATACACTAAAATCCCTTCATTATGAAATCTCAATCTTAGCTAGGGTCATGGATTTCTCAAACCCATATGTCTATATCTCGATACTAATTCTTGATAAAATTGATTCCTGCTAGAAACTCTTTCTAGTGAATCTTTACTACCTTAACCAAGGATTTGATTATCAAGAATAATCAGATAGCATAGGATTTCTTCCTTGTTTATTCAAGTTAATGAATTATCTCTTGGCGATCACTTACCTCCATACATAACTAGTTAAAACTATCACATACCATATACCAATACTTGAATAGCATTGGTATGTAAGTAGTAATAAATTCCAACTACCAATGAATGAGATACAGTGTCCCTCAAGTCAAAGGACTATATGTACAATTATGACCTAGATGATGATTTATTAACTAGCAATAAAACTCCATGTTATCATCATCTAATATCACAATTCAATCATTCATCATATGAATATCCATATATTTATATTGACCACATATGTCAAACAATATGATGCTCACTGTCTCTATAATCATAAGTATCATATCCTAATTATAGATTATAAACAGAGGTGATGGTCTTCTGGAATTAATGATGCCGAGTCATTAATCTTATGACCATGAACATTTTAAAGTATTTATTTAAGAGTGATCTGCCATCCATATTCTCAACACTTGATAATAGATCCTTTTTTGAAAAATACTTATGGACTACAAATATACATTTAATACAATGGAATAATTTCATTTAAAACATATATTTTATTGCCATTTAGGAATAATGTTTTATATTTACATAACTTGTACATTGCTCTAGGGCATACCCTCTAACAGAATTTAAGTATTATATGCTCAAAATGGTGAATGAGTGAATGAGAATTTGAAACTCAAAGTAAGTTCCTTGCTAAGAAAAAGAAGAAGGAAATGTGGGTTATCCCACATTGGGAAATTATAAAGAATGTGAAGGGCTTTATATTGAAAGCCTTATCTTTTCAATGATAAGTAAATAGCCAAGATGGCTCTCTCTCACTCACACAGGCACAGAGGGGTGCAAATTCATGGTTTAAACTAAGGGTTAACATATGAGTACATAGCCTATGCACAAGAATGTCGAACTAAAATGCCGCGGTTCAACCCTAGCTTAGTTTTGCAATTTTTTAGATAATTTTTTTAAATCCTCTAAAATTCTTCTAAAATATGAGTTAACATGTGAGCACATAACCTGTACACAAGAATGTCAAACCAAAATGCCATGGTTCAAGCCTAACTTAGTTTTGCAATTTTCTAGATAATTTTTTTATTTCCTCCAGAATTCTTCTAAAATATTACTGTTGAGTTCAAATGCTAGAGTTGCAGAATTAAAATATGTTAACATTATAGAATTAAAATTTATTGTTGCAAATTTTAATTTCATAGCTTTAATTAAGATTAATTCTTTATAGCTTTTCCTCTCTCCTCTAATCAAGTATAAATAGGACTACCTTGGTTCTTTTCATAATATACTAAGAACATCTTCTCCTTTTTTTCCTATATTTCTTCTATAATAGAGAGGCATTTTTCCAGTTCACTGTGAATAGGCTTCATAGTGTTCAATATCTGGTCGTCATCTATTGTATCCTAGGAGACAGCCGCCATTCATCCTTCAACACCTGTAGTAGCAGGCAAAGTTGTATTAAGGACACTATGTGATAAACAAGTCTCAAATTTCTTCTATTTTTAAGTTTTATGTTTTGCCATTTTGTTTGCCTTTATGCACCAAGAAAGAGGTTGAATTGGTGGAAAATTAAAAGTTAGATGAAAAGAGATAGGGAAAGAAAGATAGAGACACAAGATTTATTGTGGTTCAGATCCAACCGATCCTACGTCCACTCCCCAATCACACTATTGGGTATTTCCACTATCTATGGAGTTTTACCAAGTTCACTCTCAACTTAGTATTTAGACTCACACCAAACCTTACAAAAAATTTTCTCGAGGCTCACTCTTAACTTAAATAAGAGTTTTGAGAAGGCTAACTCTAAAACCCAACCAAGTGTTTTACAAAGGTTTACACTCAAAACTAAATAAAAGTTTTCTAAGACTCACTTCCCAAACTATTCAAGTGTTTTAATGCCTAAAACTCAACCCTTTTAAGCAATCAATGCTCTTACAGCAACCAAATAAATGCAATCAAAAGGTTAAGGCTTTATGAAATAAATTTTGCAAGAGTTTGGCTTAAATGAAGGTTGTTAGCTTGTTATAAGGGTCTTTGGAGGGGGTATTTATAGTTTTCTGACTCCAAATTCCCATTACAAATAGTATAGGAAAGAAATCTTCATAATAGCCATAAAATCTTGCATTAGATGCTTTGTCAAAATAGTGTTGCGGTCACTAAGCCTTATTCACTGTTGCAACATCATTTTCGCACTCGAAATGGGATTTTCACAGTCACAATGTTCAAGGATCTCAACAACTATTTGACAAATGGCATCTTCTTATTGGTGGTTCAACCATTTGTTGGAGTTGTGGGCTTCTATATGAAAGTCACGGTCATGAATCATGGATCGCGCCCTTGGTTGCAATCACAACTGAGGTTACGATATCCACTATCACTCAAGGTAAAAAATTAAAGATTTGGCCTTTGATAGTCTTGGTTGTGATTTATGGGTCCTAGTCGCAAGTCACGTTACTTAGTCCCGACTCAGAGGCTAAGTTCATAACTTGAGAGAATTTTTGAATCTTTGAAATTCCAACCTATCAAATGTGTTTAAATCTTCAAAATAAATATTTAACACACATATTAGATAGCTTTAATTTGATTAAAAAGATCAAAATAAAGATTGACTAAATTTTAGGATAACTTAGGTCAACACATTTTATTATTTGGTTTTTCTTGCATCTATCTAGCTCTTATCTTATGTTCATATATTATCTAACAAGAACAAGAGAACAAAGGACCAATAGAACAAGAGAACAAGAATGAAGAATTGGTGACAAAGATCTATAAGAGAAGAAGAGAACAAATATGAATTTAGATCTGAGGAGCAGTGGCAAGGCTGAAGGAAGAAATTAGTAAAGAGGAGAGAGGGTGGCTAAACTCTGAAGCTTAAAGAGAAAATTACAAAAATAAGTTAGGGTTTTATTTTTAGTAATCAAAACTACATAGTTTTGTGTAGAATGATGTAGTTTTGGATTTTACATTAAATTGTATAATAATTAATAACCATCAAAATTGCATAGTTTTATATTTAAATAACAACGATTTTGCGATATAATAATATTATGTTAATAAATTAGTAATTATTTGCAATTTTTTAGTAAATTATTCTAAAAACTCTATTAGTATTTATGAACTCTTAATTTTGCACTTTCATCATGCAGCCACAACTTAATACTTACTAAGTTTAGTATGCTACGCAGAGCCAGCACGATGGTTCCTAACCAAAAATTTCAGTCATAGTAGTACAAGGATACTTAATTTTTGAACACTGACACTTTTTCAATCCTAATGAAATTTTTGTACCAGAAGCATCTTCCCCAAAACTAACTAGATTTTCCCTCAGAATGACTACTCAATTGTTCTAATTAATTTTGAGCTTGCAAACACTGACCAGTAAATTTTTTAAACTCCAAAACTCCTAAAAACTGACATGGAACTTTCCAAAAATAACCTAAAAAATCTCAGGTGAACTAGGGCACGCACCATGTGGCAACTAAAGGACTAACCTACGGCGCCGCACTAGGTACCTGCGTGCAACGCTCTGCCATTATGGTCTGTACCTATCCCTGTAGAATTCCTAAGATACCCCTTTAACCCAATTTTCTACCCTAACCCTCCTTGTCTTTTCACATTTCACTTTTACAAACTACCCATCACCCCATCTGCCTATAAATAGACCCTCCATTTCACTATATCTCTTCATCCCTTGAGTTAGAGTGATGACTATCCTTTAATTCATTTCTTTCTCTCCCTCTAATCAATCTCTTTTAATTAATTAATCAATCTTTTTAATTAATTAATTAACCCACCTCAACCTAGTTAATTAATCTTCTTATTTAACTAATCTTTTTTTTAAATTAATCACTCAATTAATTAAGTAATCAATCCTTTTAATTAATTAATCAATGACTTTTCAAAAATCAATCTATCCTATTAATTAATTAATCAACCCACTTAATCATATTAATTAGTTAATTAATCATTTTAATTAATTAATTAATCAATCCATCAATCAATCTAATCCTCTGGTATCGATAAAACTAAACTTTGGTCTGACAAAACCCTCCGCCCAACTTACGCAAAGCTATAACACTTTTCCATATCAATCCAATCCCCAAACCAAAATCAATTTGATCAATCCCTAAACCTCTTCACTTAACTGTGGAATGAACTACGTGAATTTTGATCCCCATTCAATGGCATACATAGGCATGTTTGCAATCTAAATCCAAACCTTAAAAACAATTCCAAATTAATTCCATTTTCCATTTACTTTCAATTGTAAATTTCTATTTTTATACTTTTGTAAGAGAATTTGTATAATTAGTTATTTGATTACTTTAGAGTCAAGGAACGATTTTATGGTTCATTAAAATCACTGAGGGGAACACTCTTCTTGGCTTGCGGATATTTATTTACTTTATTTCTTAAATTCTCTCATGCATTTCATAACTATACCATGCTCTTGTATTTTAATTATTATCTTATAATCATAATTCATGAAACCAATTTTTAAATCAAATTAAACTTAAAAGCCAACTCATGATTATTTAAAACTAAAAATCTAGTCACCGACCTCAACCTAGTTTGAAGTTAATGATTTTATCCTTGGGTAAATTAATTAAAAATTAATGAATTGGAATTAAAAATGAGTTTTCCCTCAATTTTTTCATTTAAAAAAAAATTAGGGTGACGACTCACGAAATCACTTTTTAAAAATCAAAAATCAATTTTCCTAGTAATAGCCACTCTAATCATGGGCACCATTGTTTGTTTCATAATCTTCTTAAAAATTGGTCCTCCTTTTCTTAGAGCAATTTCCTGAACAAGAAAGGGCGTTCGGGTGAGGTCTCATAGTATCATGTAAACAGAATTTATTAGTTTTTAATTTAATTTAAATAATGTTAATCTTAACTTATATACTAGTTTAAACTAATACATAATTTCATATAATCACTTTTTAATTTTTTTTACAAATTATTAGTCTATTACAAATAGTTTTTATTAATAAAGTATCACACAGTTATTAAATAAAAAAAAAATATTTTTAAATATTAGTATTATATTATATTATATTATATTATATTATATTAACAAAATTTAATGTAAAATTTTATTATTATCACATAACTTTTAATAACAATTAAAATAACACTATTACTTAACTTTCATACTACAATATCATACTTTTAATTTATTATCATTCATTATTATATAACATATGTTAAATTTTTTTCTTATATATGTTTAAAATGTTTAATAGTAATATGTGGTTATATCTTAATATTATTTAATTATTTCAAAAAATAAAAAAATCTTAATATTATTTAATATAATATTATTTTTTTATTAATTCAACACAATACAATCTTAATACATGGTACATTAACTTATACATATATAGTCACATTTAAGTCTTAATTAATATAAATTTTTTTATTGATTGTCATCCTAATATATGATATATTAACTTGAAATATATAAGCCATAAATTTATATGAAAATGTATGATGTTATCAACAATATATGATATTCTAAATGATTTTTTTTATTTATTATTATAATATTGTTTTAAATGGATGCATATTATATTTTATTGTTTAGAAAACGGAATAATAATAATAATAATAATAATAATAACATAAATTCTTTTTTTTTTAAACTAAACTTTTCAACTATTTAATAAAATTATAAGACAAAACTTTAGTGAAAACACAAAATTAAGTTACAAAAAATTTATTTACTTATTAATTGATCTAACTTTATTTTCGATTCAAATTTCTTTTTTTTTTAATTTTTTCTCAATATATGTTACTGAATATCACTTTGTTTTATTTTCATACTAACAAAATAATAAAATTTTATTTTTTTAATTTTTCTTCAATTTACAAACTTTCAATTCTCAAGGAGGAAGACAAAGGGAGTGAATTTCTAAAGTGAAACACAATTTGAATTACAACTATCCTAGACCCAAATTTTAAAGTTCCTAAAATTACATTACTGTACCGTATATCTCTCCCATATGTTATGTACTATATTTTTGGCTTTTATACATGAGTGGGACCCATCCATTTTTTATTCTCCTGCTACCTGAAACCTATTTCAAGACTGCAACAATGAGAAATTCTTAGATGAACTAAAAATTTTTAGGTAAATGTGGTTCACCGTGTCAGCATATGAACCGACCAATGATATTACGACATGCAATCAACTTAATAAAAAATTTTCAATTGCTATTTTAATTGTTAAAAATTACTAACCCTGGTTAAGAACTAGGTTGAATGGCTATTCTTCATATGAACAAGGTATTTGTGTAGAACAACAGAGAAAAAATTCTTCTTGCAGATGATTTCTTTTACGTAGACGAGAAAAGTTGGGCATCATTTTTGACAAGTAAATTTCAGTTCATTATTTTTTTTCTCTCTAGTTTGGTTGTTGCTTTGAGGATTTATATATCTTGCCGCAAATTCAGTGAATTTATTTTTTCTTAAATTCTCCCCTCTATTATACTTGTGTTTTTGCACATATGATGTTTGACAAAATGCCTGAACCTCTTAGTTGAGGCTCAACCTATGCTGCAGACCTTATAATAGAAATTCTTATTATAAGGGCTTGCATTTGGCCTTTATGATAGGCAATTGATGGGCAAGAATTGGAAGTTTTAAGCAAGTATATACAATAAACTTAGATAACTTAGACAACGCGCAAGTTCTTGATAAAATGTGCTCAATCTGATTTTTTTAATATTTTTTAGCCACATCCTTTACGTCTTTTCATATTTTCACTTCTCAAATCACTCTCACCTCATTTCCTATAAATAACCATTCCATTTTCTCATTTCAAAACACACCTTAAGTTAGAGTTGATAGCTATCCTCTGATTCATCTTTTCTTCTCCCTCCAACCACTCTCTAATTAATTAATTAATCTTTTTAATTAATTAATTATCTCACCCTAATCAAATTAATTAATCTTTTTGATTAACCAAAATTCTTTTTTTTTAATTAATGACTCAATTAATTAATTAATCCATCCATCATTTTCATCATATTAATTAGTTAATTAATCATTTTAATTAATTAATTAATCTCCCAATCAATCTAATCACCCGGTCCTGATAAAATGGAATTTCGATCCGGTAAAACCCTCTGCCCTCCAAAAACAAAGGTATCAGCCTTTTCCTCTCACTCACAAACTCAAATCAAATCAACCAATTTGATCAACCCCTAAATTCCTCTACTTACTCATGGAACGAACTGTGTGGGTTTTGATCCCTATTCAATGGGGTACGTAGGCATATTTGGAATCTAAATCCAAACCTCAAATCTAAATCCCAATCAATTTCTTTTCTCCTCTTTAATTAAATTTGTGGATATTTCATTTTAATTTTCTCATTGCACTCATACCATGCTCATATATTAATCATTATGTTATAATTGTTATATAATATTTGTCATCCATAAAATTAGTTTTTAAGTCAAATTAAACTTATAAGCCAGATTTAGATTATTTAAAAGCAAAAACCTAGTCCTCAAACTCAACCTGGTTTGAAACTAGTGATTTTATCCTTAGGTAAATTAATTGAAAATTAATTAATTAGAGTCAATTTGGTTTTTTCTTAATTTTGCCATTTAAAGATAAATTAGGGTGGCAACTCCCAAAAATCATTTTCAAAATCAATCAAATCTGAACTAAAGGGTTCTATCACGAGTTTAAACCTGAATGAGTATCCCCATTTCCTCTAGCGAGTCGAGCTAGTGCTCGGGTGAGGCCTCACAGCTGGCGACTCCACTAGGGATTGGTTGCCACCTTTTTTAAAATAAAAAGGAAAATAAGACGATTACTATTTGGTTAAGGAAAAATTTTTCTAAAATAATCTCTATTTGGCTCATTAAGTATAATTTGATTTTCATTCATTACTTTGCATAATAAAGGCTCCTTACCTAACCTTAACTTTAGGAAAACTCTTGGATGGTGAGTAGCATTGGCTTGACAACTCTTTTTGAATATGTTAGGAGATAGCGAAAGCATTCCACCCATGATGAATTCTCGATCATTTTGATAGTGTAACAAGTAATAAGTACCGTTGGACTCACGCGAGACTCCTTGCCTCATATGTGGTTAGGTATATCGATGTTGTAGTGGGATGGGGACCCTTAACCAAACCACCCTTCACCCTGGTGCATGTAACCGCTCTAGTATTGATCCTAGGTTCCATGTATCGTAATAATGGAGATATTTGTGCATATGCCCATGAAACCTTTTTCAACATTCATCATGACATTGCCATGCCTACATAACATGAGAAACTCGACAAGGTAAAACCCTAAACCAGTGGTCCATTACCCCAAAAACATAGCAACCTCGCACACTCACCCAGTCAACCTTTAAACTCGATGACCACCCGTGTAGAGAGGAATCCTTTTTCTGACACACCTTCACATTTATTCCCTTTTTTCCTTTAACAATTATGTATTCTTACCCATTTTTTCTTTTTTTTTTTCCAAGGTACCAATGGCCAACACCTCTAGCTCCTTTGACCAAGATGCAATGAGCACCTTTTTCACCGATCTCCTCAAGAAATGAAAGGAAACTTTTCAAGCTACACTTACCACCGCCCTTAAGACCTAAGCCAACACTTTCACCCATTCTCTTAATGCTCAGTCTACCACTTTCACTAGTGCTCTCAATTCCCAATGCCAATCCATCATCAATGAGGTCAAGGAAATGACCAATGCCACTGTTACTCCCCCTCCTGCTTGTGTTGAGCCTGCATGCCCAAGTCGAGACTAACCAAGCCCCTACTTTTACTCCTCCCATTTTAATCTCACTGATAATGGGAAAGTATTTGAAACTCTAGTCTCTCCTATCGTGGACTTGAATGCAATCACTCCCTCTCCCATCATGAATCCTTTTTAAAGTGGGAATTTTTCTAGCTTTCCTCAAGATAAGAAATTGATGGAGAAAATTGAGGTCATGGAGAGAACACTCAAGAATGTCGAAAAGCATAAAGACATGATAGATGTTGACTCCTTAGCTCTCTTCCCAAATGCGCAGGTTTCACTAAAATTTAAAATGTCAGTCATGGACAAGTTTAATGGCACCACGTGTCCCAAAACTCACCTCAAGATGTATATGGGTGCCATGAGACCTTTTGGTATGGACAACTAGCTCCTTGCTCAGTTATTCCAATAGTCCTTAACTAGAGCTACTATTACTAGATCTCGACCAGAATCACAAGAAGACTTGGGATGACATATGTAATGCATTTGTCAAGCAATACTACTACAACATTAAGGTGGATGTCACCCGTCGAGATTTGGAAACCACCAAACAAAGGCCAAGAGAATCCTTCACCGTGTTCCTTATAAGATAGAGGACAAAAGCATCTCAAATTGTGAACCATCCATCTGAAGTAGAGCAAATTGATATCATTGGAAAAAACCTCCTCCCCTAATATCATGCTCATCTACAAACGTAATACCTCTCTAGTTTTAAAGCTCTCATTGTCACTACCACTAAGATCGAGGATTTGATCCAATTAGGATAAGTCAAAGATCAGTCCTCTTGTTCGAGGTATTATAAGAACACTAATTACACCACCAATACCACCTAAAGAGAAGGGGAGGTAAATGTTATGTCCTGTCACCAGCCAATGAAGTTAGAAACAAGGAGGACTTTCTTTGAGCTGGGCATGCCCCTCAGCATCTTTTACAAGAAAGCCTTAGAGGCTAATATGGTTAAGCCCTTAGAACCATGACATCCTCCATACCCCTTGCCTAAGGGTTATAATGCTAACAAGCATTATGATTATCATCAAGGGTTGGGGCACAAAACTGATACGTGCAAGGCTCTGAAGCACAAAATTCAAGACCTCATTGATAGTAGAGACATCATTGCTCCTAGACCCAAAGTCTAACACCATCACCTATCCTTTTTTGAACCACTGGGCTCAACCAACCATCTCAAGATTCATCTAATAACCGATATTTGGAGAAGAGTGCCAGCACTACTATGCCCCTATTCAAGTCCTCCAAGTCCATGTATGAGTTATTTAAGTCTATATCTAAGTCCGAGTCTTTTCAATCTGTATCTATTAAATCTTTCTTTAAGTTTGAGTCCGTCGAGTCTTGTCCTCCTTTTTCAGCTTATCCTTTAATGTATTCATGATGAGACTTTTATCAATAATAAAAAGTTTGAACTATCTTGTTTGCTTTAATTTTTTCTGATTCGTCTTTAAATGGGACATCTTCAAAATGAAAAATATAAAAAAAATATATGAAAAAGGCAAAATGATTAATTAATTATGGCATAGAAGAAAAGAATAAAAAAAATCCCATACATTATATATGCATGGTAGTATTGGAAAAACTCATGAGCTGTTCTACACAAGACAAGGACATGATAGGGATGATCTAAGCATCGCAGTCCATGAGATCCAAACCTACATATATAAGAAACCTGTCAAGGAAAAGCTATTGAGAATAAAGACAGAATAGATCGAAATGTATCATGACCAGCTCAATGCCATTGATGAAAAGAGAATTGATGCTCTATACAAAATTCAGGGTCATTAATGGAGACTAGTCGAGCACTTTAACTGGAAGGTGAGAGACAAGGTGATGTGATGTAAAATGGTATGGATTTAGTGCTATTTCAAGTGCATTTTAATTGCTTTTTAGGTATATGTTTAGTATATTATAATCTATTTTGTGTTTTATTCCCTTAATATTTATTCTACTAATATTTTCTCAAGATTTCTCCCTAACCTGATGGTTTTGAGAGTATTTTATAAGTTTTAGTAGGTTATGGGAGGTTCCTAGAAGAGTTAAATATAAAAAAGAAAGCAAAAATATGGAATTCACTGGTGCCGAGTCGGCACCCTTCAACTGAGTTAGTGCCGAGTCAGCACCAATGCTTGCTGTGCCGAGTTGTTGAAATGGAGGGTGAGTTGGTGCCGAGTTAGTGCACACCAAAAGACAGGATTCTTCACAAATAGTCTACAATATTTTGTCATAACTTCCTCTACACAACTCAGATTAAAATAATTTAAGAGGCTATGGAAAGCTAATAAAAAGGCCTACAACTTTCATGGAGACCTTGAAGTCTAATTTTTCCATCTGGATTGACTGAAATGCCCTTGAAGTTTCTAAAGCAGTTATTAGGTGACTTTTCACAAAGTGTTGCATTTCTTTATGAAATGTTATGACTTTTAACTGTTCAAAGTCTTTAAATAGTTAAAGTTTCTTCTGTAAAAGACATCTAGAAAATCAGAATACAAAGTAGAGAGTATTTTATTAAGAAAAAAAAGAGAGATCTTACAAGTTTTAGCACTTTCAAGTACAGCACTTTGGGAAACTATTCTTGTATCAAGACTTCTAATCTTGAAAAGTGCTAGTAAAAGATTTCTATAACTTTTCTTTACTTAATCTATTTTATTTCTTTGATGATTGAATGTTTAATTTTTTTTTTATAAGATATCTAACAATGCATCAAGGCTAAAGTACTTAGAATTGCAATGCAAATTTAGTCTATGAACTTCATTTTACTATTTTGTTAATGAATGATTGATTTGGCTTCAATTATTCTAAATAGTTGTTATATATGCTTGATCACCATATGTAATGTGTTAGTTAAGAATTTGCAATGAGAATTGGAATTCTTAGTGGAAAAGTAATTGATGTCACTTAAGTTAAAAGATTAATTAGAATCTACTTCTAAAGGGATAAAAAGAATTAACATTAAACTTCATGGTTTTTGTTTACATTTACATTGACATGAGAATGTGTGTAAGTCTATTCAAAAATGCCTTTAATTAACTTAGAGATAAGCTTTTAAAGATTTTAGATTAATTCTCCAATCAACTCATTCATAATCTTATTTTATATATATGTTAAAAGTTCATTGATTTAGATTTAAATTGTAATTCTAACCTGTTCTCTTTTTAGAAATTGTTTAATAACTTTGAATTATTTAGATATTAGTAATTTATAGTTAAATTAGTAGTTAATTAGTTACTCAAACTCTAATTATTCTTTGCCTATTCATCTTATTATTTGTTCAGTTAATAATAAATTCATCATTTTCCTTAGTGTTTGACCCCTTGCTCATCCTATATTTAGTCATAAGGGCTAGGGTATATAAATTTGCCTACATCACAAGGATTCACATAAAGGAAATCTAGTTTTGGGAGAAATCCAAGCCCTTATTCATGATCCAAGAATAAGTTCAAGTGAAACTAGGTTGAATATTATATGCTCAAAAAGATCCTATCTGACAGAGGCACCATCTGCACGAACATGGACGGAAGTAAATTCTCCCATCTTGGCAACTTGGATAAGCTAAAATGATACATCATCCGAAGATGACATCTGCATTTCATTTCTATTTTTCTTGCATATGTAATTAGAACTACGTGGACTTGATTCTATCTAAAAGAAATAACTGATAGAAAAGTGATATAAGGGATACATAGGCAGCCTAACTCGAGTGCAGTCCAAATCATAATACAAAATATTTTGTTTGCATCACATTCTCATTTTCTTTGTGCCTAATACATCATTCACTTAATTCTTTTGCCTAAACCAAAAGAAAAAAGAAGAAGAAAAGAATGCTCGCTAAACTAAAAACCCAAAAAGGCAGCTTAGGCAAAAATTAGAGTATAAAAGATGTTTCATTTAATAATGATCAAATTTTGCAAAATGAAAGCCCATCATCATGACAAAAGGATAGCCCTTTCAATACCCTCTATAGCTTATCTTGTATTGTATAGTCCTATCAACTTGTAAGCATTTTGAATAAAAAGCAAAAAAAAAAAAAAGTCATGTTTGAAGTCATGGTCCAGCCAGTCTTTCTCTACCACCTAAGGGGCACATCTCTCATGTCTTCATTAGAATCAGAATTTGCCACAAACTCCTTAAATAGGCACACCCCTCCTCCAAGTCTCTGAAGCTCCTTCTAATGTAACAATAAAAGTACTAACAAAATTAGAACTGTTCACCATAGCAGTATTGAAAACCCTCTTTTAAGTACCAGTAGTCCTGAAACTACTTCCAAAAATCCTCCTTTGCAATTCAGAAACTATAGTACCCCTTTCTGCCCTAACTATAGCAGTCCTTATCTAAACCACCACTGTAGTGTCATCTTGTCTCACTACAATCATAGTGTCCTTTATCACCGCCACCGCAGTTCGAGTCACTACTATGATGTTGCACTTCTAGTAGATCCCCGAGTCTCCTTCAAAGAAAGAGTCATCCTTTTTATTTGTGTTGCATCCCTCTTACTACTAATGGCTCCTCATACAGTCTCTCCTTCCTCAATTGCGTCATCCTCTATTCCTCTCAAAAGGGCAACCTTTTACTCTTTTTCAACTAGCCAACCACCTTTATCAACCACCTATCATACCTTTCTGTGGTCCCAAGTGAAATCACAAAATAAACAGCATGATAACTCCTCAGCCAGCCACCACCTAATAACTTTGGCAGTGGGAGCTATGATCTATATAGACTCCAAGAAAAAAAAAATTGGGGGCATATCTTGAGTCTACCTTATCTGCCTCAAGGCCCTCATCCCCTAGTGGAAAATCAGTCAAACTAAGCCCAACAAGCAAACCACTCGACACCCATAGCCCCCATCATGAGAGATATAATCCTTTACCATTGGCAGTGCTAAAAATGTATCTTCTAAGGGCAAGCTGCAAGCAACCATCCTATCCAATCTCTAATCGAGTCTCAATAAAGCATGTGCAAATTGAAAAGTAGGGGCCACCACCTAAAAATAATCATCAGGCACACTTAGAAGATAACCCAAAACCTAAAACAAACATCCACAAAGCACCTCCAACAGAAAGGGTAATAATAGATAAAATTTTCTCACTTGGTGAATAATTGGCAAGACAGTTCATCTTTCAAAATCTCAAACAAAGCAATCGAGAATCATTAATGTCTCTGCCAGTATAGCTCTAACCATAAAATGCCTCTGCTTCATCTATCACTTTGGCATCACCCTAATTAACAGACCTGTATTTGACTCTTAAGCAAAAAACTAAGGCCTTTATCCTGAGCCTCTATCCCTTTCATATCTCCCTAGTCACCAGGATCATGGAACTTCTTAATCACAGTAGTCAAATTCACTTTACCGTCACTAACCATCATCTAGCTTAGGACATCCTGAGACAAGTCCAAAAATAAAAAACTCTTGAAAAATTCAATAGATGCCAAACTCTAAGCTCTGGCACCACCAAAGCTACTTCTGGATTGTAGCTAAGCCATAGTACCGAACTTCTCTAGAATAAGCACAACTCCTCCTCAACAGCACCAAAATAGAAACCACAGGCCACTAAATCCCAAAACTTGAAGCAAGCCCTCAGAAAAATCTCAATCCACTCTTACTCCTTGTAATGCCAATATGGCAACTCTTTGTGAGGCCTCGCCTAGCATCGGCTCAATCCACTAGAGGGAATTGGGATGCTCGTTCGGGTTTAGACTCACAATGGAACCCTCGAGTTTAGATTGGTTGATTTTGAAAATAATTTTAGGAGTCGCCACCCTATTTTATTTTTAAATGGGAAAATTAAGGAAAAACCCAATTTTGACATCAACGCATTAATTTTCAATTAATTTACCCATGGATAAAATCACTAGTCTCGAACCAAATTGACTTCAGGGGTTAGGTTTTTGGTTAAATAATCATGACTTGGCTCTTAAATTTAATTTAACTTTGAAAAATTGATTTCATGAATGACAAATATTATAAGATGATAATTGTAAATAAGATGCATAAAAATGACATAAGTGCAAGGAGAAAATTAAAATAAAATATCCATAAATTAAAAAGGAAAAAAGAGATTGATAGGGATTTGGATTTGAGGTTTGGAGTTAGATTCCAAACGTGCCTATGTGCCCTATTGAATGGGGATCAAAACTCAAGTATTTCGTTCCACGATTAAGTGGAGGGGTTTAGAAGTTGATTAGATTGATTTTGGTTTGGATGTTTTGAGAGTGAAGAAAAAGGTTGATACCTTTACTTTTGGTAGGTGGAGGGTTTTACCAGACCAAAGTTCCGTTTTATCAGGGCCGGATAATTGGATTGATTGGAAAATTAATTAATTAATTAAAATGATTAATTAACTAATTAATGTAATGAAATGGATGGATTGAAGGATAATTAATTAAAATGATTAATTAATTAATTTGGATGAAAGGTGGATTAAGAAAAAAAATTAATTTGATTTTTGAAAAAAATAATAATTTTTGAAAAAAAGAGTGAATAATTAATTAATTAATTAATTGAGTGATTAATTAAAAAAAGAGTTTTAGTTAATTAAAAGGACTAATTAACTTGGTTAGGGTGAGATAATTAATTAATTAAAAAGATTAATTAATTAATTAGAGAGTGATTGGAGGGAGAAGAAGAGACGAATTTGAGGATAACAATCTACTCAAATTTAAGGGGTGTAGAGAAATGAGGAAATGGGGGGCCTATTTATAAGCAAATGGGGTTAAAGATAGTTTAGGTATTGAAAATGTGAAAAGACGATGAAGGATAGGGCTAGAAAGGGAAATTGGACTGGAAGGGGTAAAAGGGTCATTCTCTGCCCAAGAGGGAGTCCACTGGCGTCAGAAGCTGCAGCGCCCTATGCAGCGCAACGTCAGGCTATTGCAGCATACCGCATATGGGGCATGCGGTGTTGCACAGTTCTAACTCTACTCCACACGCCTGCCATGCTGCATGCCATGTGGTGTTGGCACATTTTTTGAGAATTTTTTTTTTAGATTGGTTAGTGATTTGGGATATTTGGATGTTCGATAGCAATGTAATTGAAGGCTAAAAAAAATTTGGACCACCGTAACGATTCTGTGTAGTGCGTTAAACTTAGCAAGTGCTAAGGTTGCAGTTGGATGATGAGAGTATAAAATTAAGGGTTTACAGTTGTCCCCTCATCAAAATTGCCTTTAAACAAAAGGTGATTCTGATGATAGTGAACGTTGGAAAGAGGTGCCATGTCAGACTCTGAGCTTATGTGTTCTTGTCATGTCCTTTGGGAGGAGGCCCTTTAGGATAAATGAGACTTTATCAATGGCTATCTATTTAGCCTTGACATTGGATGCAAGAATGGTCTTGGTGAATTTCAATTAAGGCTATCTGTTCGGCCCTAATGTTAGAAGATAAAAAAGGTTTGGTGAATTTTAATCAAGGCTATCTGTCTAGCCTTAATGTTGGAGATAAAAATGATCTAGGGTAAATCCCAATCAAGGCTATCTATCTGGCCTTAATGTTGGATGTAAGGAAGATTTGGGGTAAATCTCAATCAAGGCTATCTGTTTGGCCTTAATGATAAAGGTAACGATGATTTGGGGTGAACTCAGTCAAGGCTATCTATCCAGCCTTAATATTAAGGGTAAAGAAGATTTAGGTAAATATCAATCAAGGCTATCTATCTGGCCTTAATGTTGAAGGTAAAGAAGATTTGGGTGAATATCAATTAAGGCCATCTATCCGGCCTTAATGTTGGAGGTAAAGAAGATTTGGGTAAATCTCAATCAAGGTTATCTGTTTGACCTTAATGCTAGAGATAAAGAAGATTTAGGGTAAATCTCAATTAAGGCTATGTGTCCAACCTTAATGTTGGAGGTAAAGATGATCCAGGTAAATCTCAATTAAGGCTATCTGTTTGGCCTTAATGCTAGAGGTAAAGATGATTTGTAAAAAAGGTGGAAAATGGAACCATATAGATGTCTAAATGACCCTTTCTAGATATTTATGGGTGAAACTGATAGATTTGGGTAAAAGATATGGAAAGTGAAACCATATAGATGTCTAGGTGATCATTTTTAGACATTTATGGGTGAAATTGATAGATTTGGGTAAAAGATGAAAGTGAAACCATATTGATGTCTAGGTGACCATTTCTAAATATTTATGGGTGAAATTGATGGATTTGGACAAAATAGATGGAAAAAAGAACCATATGGATGTCTAGGCAACCATTTCTAGATATTTATGGGTGGAGTTGATAATTTAATGAAAGGAAAGCCTCAACCTGTGGTGAGTCAACTCAACAGATTCTGATAAGATTTTGGTTGTGCTAAAAAAACTTGGGCTTCTGAATATGAGGGGTTGGGCCTATTAAAAGGCTCAATAGAATTTTTCTGGGAGTAAAGGGACTCTGGAAGTCACACTTTATTTATTAGGTCTGGAAAGGAATCATTTAGCTTCAAAGAGGCGTAGGTCAGCTTTAAGAGGTATCAGTCAGCTTTGAGGAAGTACTATCAGCTTTAGGAGATATTGGTAGGCTATTGGCTTAGCTTATGCATAATGGTGCATGATTGTAGATGATTGTATATGCATGTATGTTTATGCATAAATGATGCATGTTCATGCATGCATGTTTCGAAATTCATGGACCTTTTATCCAATTTCTATGCCATGGATGATTTATGATGATGTTTGTAATGGATGATTGCATAGATGCATAAGGATGAATTCATTAGAATGCAATTTTTCATGTGACTTTTGTGTCCGCAGAGACATGTATTTATGGACTGAGAAACTTTGCAAAGTTTGAAAAACTCAACTTGGATTGGTATGGGATATTCACCATGGTGGCATTATGAGGAGATTGAGGGGTTGTTTTAGGTTTTGAAATCTAGTGGCCCATGTTTTTAGTTTACACATACTTTATTGATGCTCAGAGGTTAGATAGGATGGTTGCTTGTAACTTGCCCTCGGAGGACACATTTTTAGCACTACTAATGACTAGGGGCTATGGGTGTCAAGTGGTTTGCCTGTTGGGCTTAGTTTGAATGACTTTCCATTAGGGGATAAGGGTTTTGAGGTAGATGGGACATACTCAGGATGTGCCCCCAGTTTTTTTCTTCTTAGAGTTTGTACAGATCACAGCTCCCATTGCCAAAGCTATTAGGTGATAGCTGGCTGAGGAGTTATCATGCTGTTTATATTGGGATTTCAATTAGGACCATAGAGAGGCATGCCAGGTAGTTGATAAAGGTGGTTTGGCCAATTGAGAAAGAGTACCAGGCTACCCTGCTAAAAGGAATAGAGGATGAAGTAGCTAAGGAAGGAAAGACTGTATGAGGAGCCATTGGTAGTAAGAGGACTGCAACCCAAACAAAGGGGTCGACTTGTTCTTTGAGACTCAGGGTTCTGTTAGAAGTGTGACACCACAAGTTGCAATAGTGACTCAAAAAAAAGGAGATTGTGATAGACTTTGACTCTGATAAAGACACGAGAGATTTGTATCTTAGGAGGTAGAGGAGGATTGGGTAGACCATGACTTCAGACATGACCCTTTTTTTTTTTTTTGAAATAATTATAGATTGATAGGACTACACGAAAAAGGATAAGCTATAGATGACATTGAAAGGGCTATCCTTTATGATGGGTTTGTATTTTGTAAGATTTGATCATCATTAAATGAGACATCTTTTATTTTTGCTCTAATTTCTGCCTAAGCTGCCCTTTCAGGTTTTCAGCTTAGCAAGCATTCTTCTTTTTCTTCTTTTTTTTCTTTTTGTTTAGGCAAAAGAATTAAGTGAATGATGTACTAGGCACAAAAAAAATGAGAATGCAATGCAAACAAAATATTTTATATTATGATTTGGACCACATCCGAGATGGGCTACCTACATATCCCTTACATCACCTTTCTGTCAGTCATTTCTTTTAGGGAGAATCAGATCCATGTAGTTCTGATTACATATGCATGAGAAACAAAAATGAAATGCATATGTCATTTTTGGATGATGTATCGCTTCAACTTATCCAGGTTGCCAGGATGGGAGAATTCATTTCAGTCCATGTTCGTAAAGATGGTGCCTTTGTTGAATAGGATCTTCTTGTACTGTCCAACCCAGTTCAGCTTGAACTTCCTCTTGGATCATGAGTAGGGCTTGGATTTCTCCCAAAACTGGATTTCCTTTTTGCAAACCCTTGTCTCTCACCTTCTAGTTGAAGTGCTCGGCTAGTCTCCATTAATAACCTTGAATTTTGTACAGAGCATCAATTCTCTTTTCCTCGACGGCATTCACTTGGTCATGATACCTTTTAGTCTATTTTGTCTTCATTCTCTATGACTTCTCTTTGACAAGTTTCTTGTGTATGTAGGTAGGGATCTCGTGAATTGTGAAGCTTAGATCATCCCTATCTTATCTTGTTTAGAACAATCCATAAGCTTTTTCACTACTGCCATGCAAATGCAATGTATGGGATTTTTTTTTTTTTGTGCGTTAATTAATCCTTTTGCCTATTTTTTGTGTTTTTCATTTTTTTGTTCTTTCTTTTTTTTTTTTTTAAGATGTCCTATTTAAAGATGAATTAGAAAGAAATTAAAGCAAATCAGAAAGTTCAAAATTTTATTACTGATAAAAGAGTCACATCATGAGTACATTAAAGGATAAGCTGAAAAGAAAAAATACAAACTCCAAAGGGCAAGACCTGACAGACTTAAATTCAAAGAAAGATTTAATAGAAACAAACTCAAAAGACTCTGACGCAAAATTTGACTTAAGTGATTTACAAGGACTCAAATGACTTAAGCATGGACTCGAAGGACTTAGATAGGCACACAGCAGGGCAAAATTCTTCTCAAAGTGCCAATTATCAAGTGAAGCTCGAGATGGTCGGGTGAGCTCGATGGTTCAGAAAAGGATAGATGGTGGTGCTAGATTTTGGGTTTGTGAGCAATGATGTCTCCACTATCAATGAGGTCTTAAATTTTTTGCTTCAGAGCATTGCATGCATCAGTTTTGTGCCCCAACCCTTAATGATAGTCATAGTGCTCAATAGCATTATAACTCTTGGGCAATGGATTTGGAGGAGGTCATAGGTCTAAAGGCTTAACCAGATTAGCCTCTAAGGCTTTCTTGTAAATGACGCTGAGGGGCATGCCTAGCTCGAAAAAAGTCCTCATTTACCTCTCCTTCTCTTTTGGTAGTGGAGTTAGTGGTGTAATTGTTGTTCTTATGATACCTTGAACTAAAGGATTCATCTTTGATTTGTCCTAATTGAATCAAATTCTCTATCTTAGAGGTAGTGAGAATGAGAGCTTTAAAGCTGGGGAGGTATTGAGTTTGCAGATGAGCTTGATATTTCAGGAGGAGTTTTTTTATGATGATGTCAATTTACTCTACTTCATATGGACGGTTCACCATTTGAGCCGCTTTTGTCCTCCACCTTGTAAGGAACATGATGAAGGATTCTCTTGGCCCTTATTTGGTGATTTCCAAATCTCGACGGGTGATATCCACCTCGATGTTATAGTGGTATTGCTTGACAAATGCATTACATATGTCATCCCAAGTCTTCTTGTTATTTTGGTCAAGATCTAGTAACCACTTGACAGCTGCTCTAGTTAAAGATTATTGGAATAATTGAGCAAAGAGCTCGTCATCCACACTAAAGGGTCTTATGGCGCCCATATACATCTTGAGATGAGTTTTGGGGCATGTGGTGCCATTAAACTTATCCATGACCAGCATCTTATATTTTGGAGGAACCTGCGCATTTAGAAAGAGAGCTAAAGAGTTGACATCTATCATATCCTCATGCTTTTTGATGTTCTTAATTTTTCTCTCCATGGCCTCAATTTTCTCCATCAATTTCTTAGCTTTTGAAAAGCTAAAAAAATCTCCACTTTGAAAAGGATTTACAATGGGAGAGGGAATGGTTGCATTTAAGTCCATGACATGAGAGGTTGGAGTTTTAAGTGCTTTCCCATTATTAATGAGATTGATAATGGGAGGAGTAAAAGTAGGGGTATGGCTAGTCCTAGCTTGGGCAGACGCAAGCTCAACACAAGCAGGAGGAGAAGTGACAGTGGCATTGATCATTTCCTTGACTTCATTGATGATCAATTGGCATTGAGAGTTGAGGGCATCTGTAAAGGTGACAAATTGGGCATTGAGAGCATTGATAGAGATTTGGATTTGAGGTTTGGACTTAGATTCTAAACATGCCTACATACCCTATTAAATGGGGATCAAAATCCATGTATTTTGTTCTACAATTGAGTGGAGGGGTTTAAGAGTTGTTTAGATTATTTTAGTTTGGGTGTTTTGAAAGTGAGGAAAAAGGCTGATACCTTTACTTTTGGCAAGTGGAGGGTTTTACCAGACCGAAATTTCTTTTTATCGGGACTGGATAATTGGATTGATTGGGAGATTAATTAATTAATCAAAGTGATTAATTAATTAATCAATGTGATGAAATAGATGGATTGAAGGATTAATTAATTAATTTGGTTGAAAGGTGGATTAAGGAAAAAGATTAATTTAATTTTTGAAAAAAAGAGTGATTAATTAATTAATTAAAAAGATTAATTAATTAATTAAATGATTAATTAAAAAAAGAGTTTTAGTTAATTAAAATGATTAATTAACATGGTTATAGTGAGAAAATTAATTAATTAAAAAGATTAATTAATTAATTGGAGAATGATTGGAGGGAGAAGAAGAGAGGAATTTGAGGATAGTAATCTACTCAAATTCAAGGGGTGTAGAGAAATGAGGAAATGGGGGGCCTATTTATAAGCAAATGGGGTTGAGAGTAGTTTAGGTATTGAAAATGTGAAAAGACGATGAAGGATAGGGCTAGAAAGGGATGAAAATTGGATTGGAATGGGTAAAAGGGTCATTCCCTGCACATGAGGGGGCCCACTAGCATCAGAAGCTATAGTGCCCTGTACGGTGTCGCACTAGGTCTGTGTGGCACCGCATCAAGCTATTGTGGCATGCCACATATGGGGCATGCAGCACTACACAATTTTGACGCAGCGCCACATGCTTGCCGTGTGGAATGCCACATGGCACTAGCATATTTTTTTTTTTAGAGATTGGTTAGTGGTTTGGAATATTTGGATGTTCGGTAGTAATGTAATTGAAGGCTAAAAAAAATTTGGACCACCGTAATGGCTCTGCATAGCGCATTAAACTCAGCAAATGCCAAGGTAGCGGTTTTGTGATGAGGGTGTAAAATTAAGGGTTTACACTATTCCACATCAACCCAAGTTGAGTTCTCAACTTTGTTGAGTTTCTCAGTCCACAAATACATGGCTCCAGGTATGCAAAAGTCACATGAAAAAATTGCATTCACAAAGCAAATACATGAATCCACCCTTATGCATCTATGCAATCATCCATTACAAGCATCATCACAAATCATGCATAACGTAGAAGTCAAGCAAAAGGTTAATGAATTCTGAAACATGTATATATAAACATGCATCATCTATGCACTAGCATCTATGTAATCATCTGTAATCATGCACTATCATGCATAAGCTGAGCCAATACCCCCATTGACATCTCCTAAAGCTGACCAGTGCTTTCTCAAAGCTGACCAACACCTCCTAAAGTTGACTAGTGTCTCTTTGAAGCTAAATGATACCTTTCCAAATCTAATCAATGAAGTGTGAGTTCCAGAGTCCCTTTACTCCCTATAATGTTTCTTTGAGCCTTCTTAAAAGCCCAACTCCTCATATTCAGAAGCCAAGTTTCATTGGAGTAACCAAAATCTTATCTGAATCTCTTGAGCCGACTTGCCATAGGCGAAGGCTCTTCCTTTACTAAAATCTTTTTAGAATATGTTAAGCTAACTCGCCATAAGTTGTGGCTCTCTCATTGAAATCTTTTCAGAATCTCTTAAATTGACTCCCCATAAGCTGAAGCTCCCTTTTATTAAAACCTTTTCAGAATATGTCAAGCAAACTCACCATAGGCCGAGGCTCTCCTATCAAAAACTTTTCCAAATCTCTTGTGCTGACTCGCCATAGGTCGACGCTCTTCCTTTACCAAAATCTTGTTAGAATCTCTCGAGCCAACTCGCCATAGGTCGAGACTATCTTTTCACTAAATTATCTTTTCCAAATCCTCTTCCATTTATAAGTGTCTAGAAATGGTCACCTAGACATCATATGGTTCTTTTTCCATCCCTTTTATCAAAATCCATCAAATTCCACCCATAAATGTCTAGAAACAGTCACCTATACATCCATATGGTTCTTTTTTCCATCTCTTTTATCCAAATTCATCAACTGCACCCATAAATGTCTAGAAACAATCACCTAGACATCTATATAGTTCCACTTTCCACATCTTTTACCTAAATCCATCAATTCACCCAAAAATATCTAGCCACTAATTTAGATATCCCTTTGGTCCATTTTCTCACTTTCATTCATCATCCGCACTTTCCCCCCATAAATTTTAAGAATGATTACTTAAAACATCCCTGTGGTTCTTTTTACCATATTCCTTTTACAACCATGTCTTTCACCCAAACATGTCAAAACACTGACATAGACATCACTTTGATTCCTTGTATCACCCTTTCTTCCAGGTTCACTATCATCAGAATTACCTTACAGATAAGACAATTCTAATGAGGGGGCAGCTGTGAACTCTCAATTTTGCACTCTTATCATCTGGCCACATCTAGACACCTGCTAAGATTAGTGCGATATGCAGAGCCAATATGGCGGTCCAGCTAGCTAGTTAGTGGGCAGGGTTATGGGGGCAGTGCCCCTGGAGCAAAAAATGGACTTTTAGTCACATTAGTATGAGGATACTTAATTTTTCAAATATTGACACTTTTCCTACCCTGACCAGACCTTCTGTACTAGATAGTATTTTTTCAAAACTAATCGGATTTTCACTAAGACTGACTGCCCAACTACTCTAAAATTAATGTTGAACATGTTGCCACTGATCGATAAGATTTTTGAATTCTATAACTCCCAAAAACTAACCCGAGACACCCAAAAAACTTACCAAAAAAAGACATGGAAAAGTGAGCTGAGCTGCCACTGACGCGGCGCATATCCCCATTTGAGCGATGCAAATCTACGTCAGAGAGGTGCTGTGGCCGCATTTCTCAAAATCGGCCACCACTTATCTCTGACGCAGATTGGTGCAGACCTGATGTAGAGTTGCATTAAAGGGCGTGGAGCTGCGTCTGACCCTATCCCCCTGCTGAATCAAAAGTTCAAAATGCCCCCAGTATGATTTTTTTTTTTTAGTATTTTTAAGCCCTATCCTTTACGTCTTTTCACATTTTCACATCCCAAATTACCCTCACTTCATTTTCCTATAAATAGCCCTTCCATTTCCTCATTTTAAAACACATCTTAAGTTAGAGTTGATAGCTATCCTCTAATTCATCTTTTCTTCTCTCTCCAACCACTCTCTAATTAATTAATTAATCTTTTTAATTAATTAATTAATTATCTCACCCTAATCAAGTTAATTAATCTTTTTAATTAACTAAAATTTTTTTAATTAATCGCTCAATTAATTAATTAATCTTTTTAATTAATTAATCTATCCATCCTTTTCATTATATTAATTAGTTAATTAATCATTTTAATTAATTAACTAATCTCTCAATTAATCTAATCACCTGGTCCCAATAAAATGAAACTTCAGTCTGGTAAAACCTTTTGCCCTCTAAAAACAAAGTTATTAGCCTTTTTCTCTCACCCACAAATCCAAATCAAATCCATTAATCTGATCAGCCTCTAAACCCCTCCACTTAACCAGGGAATAAACTACGTGGGTTTTAATCCCCATTAAATAGGATACGTAGGCATATTTGGAATCTAAATTCAAACCTCAAATCCAAATCCCAATCAATCTCCTTTCCCTACTTTAATTAGATTTGTGGATATTTTATTTTAATTTTCTTATTGCACTCATACCATGCTCATGCATTAATCATGATGTTATAATTTTAATATGATATTTGTCATCCACAAAATTAGTTTTAAAGTCAAATTAAACTTAGGAGCCAAATTTAGATAATTTAAAACTAAAAATCTAGTCCCTGAACTCAACCTGGTTTGAGGCTAGTGATTTTATCATTGGGTAAATTAATTGAAAATTAATGAATTGGAGTCAATTGAGTTTTTTCTTAATTTTCCCATTTAAAAATAAATTAAGGTGGCGACTCCCAAAACTTATTTTCAAAATCCATGAAATCCAAACCCGAGGGTATCATCGTGAGTCTAAACCCAAATGAGCATGCCAATTCCCTCTAACGGATTGGGCCAACACTAGTAACATAAAGACCTAATACCAAAATCATATGTCAAACACAAAACATGTTACAGTATTTGCCCATATGAGAGACAATTAAAACCAAGTAATAAAATATGAGTTTTTGGAGATACTAAAGTATGAGCTTCATTAAAGATGATATAAGCAAAACCAAACCTATGTATAGCAACCACATCAGGGTGTCCTACTTAGAGAGTTCAAACCAGAATAAACAAAGTAATGTTGGAGAGCCTTATTGGAGAATCATAAAGCAATACGAGGTAAATCATTTCATTCTAAACCTAGATAGAACCTAGCAACCCCTCACCAACACTCATCTATCAAAAAAATTTCCTCAACACTAAGTGTTAGTTTTAAGTGAATATCAAGGTAATTGAAACAACCTCCCAACAACAAGCAGGATCACTAGAGTATTAAAAGAAAAAACAAGCCCAACATCAACAAAATCCAAGCCACAATAACGAACCAATCAAAGACCTAAAAGTCCACAATTGGTGTATCAAACAACCCTCACATCCAAAATTCATATCGATGGACAACTACATTAGTGCATTGATTTAAACTAAACCCAAAACACTGCCCTTTAAAGATAGAACCACATTGTTGAACCTTGCACTAAACAAAACCACACCAAAGTAACCAGAAAGTGCATAAGCAAGACTAAGGACAAAGCATAATCCAATCACCAATTAAACCATATTAGCCTAAAACTTCAGCTACATAAATTTGAAAATAGCACAGAAGTAGCATTAAAAAAACTTAGCTAATTATACACAAAAAATAGGCTATAGCAGTTGGACCCAAGCCATATCACAATACCAATAGCAATTAATAAATCTATATCCATCCAATCAAAAGACTTGCATAAGAGAAATTCAGAAATGAGCAACAAAGTCTTGTTCCTAAATGCTCTAGCTTTAGTAAAAGAATCTATTATAGTAAAGAAATTTAAGAACAAATAAGTAAAGGCAGAGCAATTGGCTTGACAACATCGAATAAGATGCCAAGACCATAAAAGTCCATGGCTGGTGTATCATATAATCCTCTCATCCAAAATTCAGATCAATGGACAACTATGTTAGCGCACTAATCTCATCCAAGCATCGCAGTTCATGAGATCCAAACCTACACATATAAGAAACCTGTTAAGGAGAAGCTATGGAGAATAAAGACAAAATATATCGAATTGTATCATGACCAACTGAATGCCACTAATGAAAAGAGAATCAATACTCTATACAAAATTTAAAGTCACCAATAGAGACTAGCCGAGCACTTTAATTGGAAGGTGAGAGACAAGGATTCACATAAAGGAAATCCAGTTCTGGGAGAAATCCAAGCCCTTATTCATGATCTAAGAAGAAGTTCAAACTAAACTAGGCTGAATATTATATGCTCAAGAAGATCCTATCCGATAGAGGCACCATCTACATGAACATGGACGGAAGTGAATTCTCCCATCCTAGCAACCCGGATAAGTTAAAACTATACATCATTCGAAGATGACATCAGCATTTTATTTATATTTTTCATGCATACGCAATCAGAACTACATGGACCTAATTTTACCTAAAAGAAATAACCGATAGAAAAGTGATATAAGGGATACGCAGGCAACCCAACTCGGGTGCGGTCTAAATCATAATACAAAATATTTTGTTTGCATCGCATTCTTATTTTCTTTGTGCCTAGTACGTCATTCACTTAATTCTTTCGCCTAAACCCAAAAAAAAAAAAAAAAGAAGAAGAAGAAGAAGAAAAAAGAAGAAGAAAAGAATGCTCACTAAATTGAAAATCCAAAAGGGTGGCTTAGACAAAAATAGAGCATAAAAGATGTCTCATTTAATGATGATCAAATTTTGCAAAATGCAAGCCCATCATCATGACAAAAGGATAGCCCTTTCAATATCCTCCATAGCTTATCCTGTATCGTATAGTCCTATCAACTTGCAAGTATTTTGAATAAAAAGCAAAAAAAAAAAAAAAAGGTCATGTCTAAATTCATGGTCCAGCTAGTCTTTCTTTACCTCCTAAAGTGCACATCTTTTGCGTCCTCATCAGAATCAGAGTTTGCCACAATCTCCTCAAATAGGCACACCCCTTCTCCATGTCTCTGTAGCTCCTTCTAGTTACCAATAGAATTAAAACTATTCACCACAGCAGTATTGAAAACTCTCTCTTGAGTACCAGTAGTCCTAAAACTACTTCCAAAAATCCTCCTCTATAGTTTAGAAATTGCAGTACCCCTTTTTGCCCTAACTATAGCAGTCCTTATCTAAACCACCACAATAGTGCCATCCTATCTCACTGCAGTCACAGTGTCCTTTATCACTGCTACCACAGTTTGAGTCACTACTATGATGTTGCACTTCTAGTAGATCCCCGAGTCTCCTTCAAAGAATGAGTACCCCTTTTTGTTTGTGCTGCAACCTTCTTGCTACCACTAGCTCCTCATACAGTCTCTCCTTTCCTAGTTGCATCATCCTCTATTCCCCTCAAAAGGGCAACCTTGTACTCTTTCTTAACTAGACAAACCACTTTATCAACCACCTATCATATCTCTTTGTGGACCTAAATGAAATCCCAAAATAAACAGCATGATAACTCCTCAACCAGCAACCACCTGATAGCTCTAGTAATGGGAGCTATGATTTGCATAGACTCTAAGAAAAAAAAAAAAAAACTAGGGGCACATTTTGAGTCTACCTCATCTGCCTCAAGACCCTCGTCCCTAATGGAAAGTCATTCAAACCAAGCCTAATAGGCAAACCACTCGTCACCTATAGCCCCCAGTTATAAGAGATCTAATCCTTTACCATTGGCAATGCTAAAAATGTGTCCTCCAAGGGCAAGTTGCAAGTGACTATCCTATCTGATTTCTGATAGAGTCTCAATAAAGCATATGCAGACTAAAAAGCAGGAGCCACCACCCAAAAATGATCCATCAGCCACACTTGGAAGATAACCCAAAACCTAAAACACACACCCACAAAGCATCTCCAATAGAAAGGATAATAATAGACAAAATTTTCTCACGTGGTGAATAATTGGCAAGATAGTTCATCTTTCTAAATCTTGAACAAAGTAATTAAGAATCATTAGTGTCTCCGCCAGCTTGGCTCTAACCATAAAATGTCTCTACTTCATCTACCACTCTAGCATCACCCCTATTAATAAACCTGTATCTAACTCTCAAGTAGAAAACGAAGGCCTTCATCCTGAGCCTCTATCCCCTTCATATCTCCCTGATCACCGGGATCATAGAACTTCTCAATCATAGTGGTCAAATTCACTTGACCATCACCAACCATCATCTGGCTTGCAACATTCTGAGACAAGTCCTGAAAAAAAAAATCTTGAAAAATCCAAAAGATGCCAAACTCTAAGCTCTAGCACCACCAAAGCTACTTCCGAATTATAGCCAAGCCATAGTACTGAACTCTTCTAAAATAGGCATAGCTCCTCCTCAGCAGCACCAAAATAGAAACCATAGGCCACCAAATTCCAAAACTTAAAGTAAGCCCTCAAAAAAATCTCAATCCACTCGAACTCCTTGTAATGCCAGCCTGGCAACTATTCCATATCAACCCAAGTTGAGTTCCTTAACTTTATTGAGTTTCTCAATCGACAAATACATGGCTCCACGTATGTAAATGTCACATGAAAAATTGCATTCACAAAGCAAATGCATGAATCCACCCTAATGCATCTATGCAATCATTCATTAGAGGCATCATCACAAATCTTGTATGGCATAGAAGTTAAGCAGTAGGTCCATGAATTCTAAAACATGCATGTATAAACATGCATCATCTGTGCACCAACATCTATGCAATTATCTGTGCATGAACATCTATGCAATCATCTGTAATCATTCACTATCATGCATAAGTTGAGCCAATAGCCTCATTGACATCTCCTAAAGCTAACCAGTACTTCCTCAAAGTTGACCAACACCTCCTAAAGTTGACCAGTGTCTCTTTGAAGCTAAATGATATATTTTTAGATCTAATCAATGAAGTGTGACTTGCAGAGTCCCTTTACTCCAAGCAAAGTTCCTTTGAGCCTTCCGAACGGCCCACCTCCTCATAGTTTAGAAGCCCAAGTTTCATTGGTGCAACTAAAATCTTGTTAAAATCTCTTAAGCCAACTCGCCATAGGCTGAGGCTCTCCTATCAAAATCTTTTTAGAATCTCTTAAACTAACTTGCCATAGGCCTAAGCTCTCCCTTTATTAAGACCTTTTCAAAATCTATCTAGTTGACTCACCATATGCCGAGACTCTCCTATCGAAACCTTTTCAGAATCTCTTGAGCTGACTCACCATAGGCCGAAGCTCTCCCTTTATTAAAACTTTTTTCAAAATTTATCGAGCAGACTAGCCATAGGCCGAGGCTTTTCTGTTAAAATCTTTTTAAAATTTTTTGAGCCGACTCGCCATAGGCTAACACTCTCCCTTTACCAAAATCTTATCAAAATCTCTCGAGTCGACTCACCATAGATTGAGGCTCTCTTTTCACTAAATTATCTTTTCCAAATCATCTTCCATCCATAAGTGTCTAAAAATAGTCACCTTGATATCCATATAGTTCTTTTTCCATGGTCACCTAGATATCCATATAGTTCTTTTTCCATCTCTTTTATCAAAATCCATCAAATTCCACCCATAAATGTCTAGAAACGGTCACCTAGACATCTATGTGGTTCTTTTTTCCATCTTTTTTATTCAAATCCATCAACTACACCAATAAATATCTAGAAACAATCTCCTAGACATCTATATAGTTCTTTCCATATCTTTTACCCAAATCTATCAATTCACCTAAAAATATCTAGCCACTAACTTAGATATCCATTTGGTCCATTTTCTCACTTCCATTCATCATCCACACTTTCCCTTTATAAATTTTAAGAACGATTGCTTAAAACATCTCTATGGTTCTTTTTACCATATTCCTTTTTCAACTATGTCTTCTTCCCAAACATGTCCAAACACAGACCTAGACATCACTTTAGTTGCTTGAACCAACCCTTCTTCCGGATTCATTATCATCAAAATTGCCTTATAAATAAGACAATTCTGATGAAGGGGCAGCTATGAACCCTCAATTTTTTATCATCATCATCGGTCGTAGCTTGACACTTGCTAAGATTAGTGCGATATATAGAGCCAGTACGGTAGTCCAGCTAGCTAGTTAGCGAGCAGGGGTCAAAAGGGCAGTGCCCTAGAGCGAAAAATGGACTTTTAGTCATATTAGTACTAGGATACTTAATTTTTCAGATATTGGCACTTTTCCTATCCTAACCGGACCTTCTATACCATATAGTATTTTTCAAAACTGATCGAATTTTCACTCAGACTGACTGTCTAACTGCTCCAAAATTAATTTTGAACATGTTGCCACTGACCAATAAGATTTCTGAACTCTATAACTCCCAAAAACTGATTCAAAAATCTCAAAAACTGACTCGAGATACCTAAAAAATTTATCAAAAAAAGACCTGAAAAAGTGAGTTGAACTGCCATTGATGCAGCGCAGATCCGCGTCTGAGTGGTGCAGATCCAAGTCAGAGAGGTGCAGCGGTCGCATTTCTCAAATGTGGCGACTGCGTATCTCTGACGCGAATTAGCGCAGACCTGACGCGAATTAGCTCAAACCTAACGCGGAGCCGCATCTAACCCTATCCCCTTGCCCAAATCAAAAGTTCAAAATGCCCCCAATATGATTTTTTAGTATTTTTTAGCCTTATCCTTTACGTCTTTTCATATTTTCACTTTCCAAATTACCTTTATCTTATTTTCCTGTAAATAGATCTTCCATTTCCTCATTTCAAAATGCATCTTAAGTTAGAGTTGGTAGCTATCCTCTAATTCTTATTTTCTTCTCCCTCCAACCACTCTCTAATTAATTAATTAATCTTTTTAATTAATTACTTATCTCATCCTAACCAAGTTAATTAATCTTTTTAACTAACTAAAACTCTTTTTTTAATTAATCACTCAATTAATTAATTAATTAATATTTTTAATTAATTAATCCATCTATCCTTTTCATCATATTAATTAGTTAATTAATCATTTTAATTAATTAATTAATATACCAATTAATCCCATCATCCGGCCCGATAAAATGAAACTTCAGACTGGTAAAACCCTCTGCCCTTCAAAAATAAAGGTATCAGCTTTTTCCTCTCATCCACAATCCCAAATCAAATTAATCAGTATGATCGACTCCTAAACCCCTCCACTTAATCGTGGAATAAATTAAGTGGATTTTGATCCCCATTAAATGGGGTACATAGGCACATTGGAATCTAAATCCAAACCTTAAATCCAAATTTCAAATCCCAATCAATCTCCTTTCCTCTCTTTGATTAAATTTATGGATGTTTCATTTTAATTTTCTCATTACACTCATACCATACTTATGCATTAATCATAATGTTATAATTATCATATAATATTTCTCATCTATGAAATTAATTTTTAAGTCAAATTAAACTTAAGAGCCAAATTTAGATTGTTTAAAACCAAAAACATAGTCCTCGAACTTAACCTGATTTGAAGCTTGTGATTTTATCTTTGGTTAAATTAATTAAAAATTAATGAATTGGAGTCAATTGGGTTTTTCCTTAATTTTTCCATTGAAAAATAAATTAGGATGGCAACTCCCAAAAATCATTTTCAAAATCAACAAAATCCAAATCTAAGGATTCCATCATGAGTCTATACCCGAATGAGCATCCTGATTCCCTTTAGTAGATCAAGCCAATGCTCAAGCAAGGCCTCACACATAGTACCAAAAACCAACACTAGTAACATAAAGACTTAGTACAAAATCATATGTCAAACACAAAACATGTTATAGTATTTGCCCAAATGAGAGACAATTAAAACCAAGTAATAAAATATGAGTTGTTGGAGATACTAAAGTATGAGCTTCATTAAAGATGATACAAGCAAAACCAAGCATGTGTACAGCAACCACATTAGGGTATCCTACTTAGAGAGTTCAAACTAGAATAAACAAAGTAATGTTGGAGAGCCTTATTGGAGAATCATAAAGCAATACGAGCTAAATCATTTCATTCCAAACCTAGATAGAACCCAACAACCCCTCACGAACACTTATTTTCCAATCACCAAATAGAACATATTAGCCTAAAACTTCAGCTGCATAAAATTTGAAAATCACACAGAAATAGCATTAAAAAAACCTAGCTAATTATACACAGAAAAAAGCCTATAGCAGTTGGATCCAAGTCATATCACAATACCAATAGCTCTTGATAAATCTATATCCATCCAATCAAAAGACTTGCAAAAGAGAAATTCACAAACGAGCAACAAAGTCTTGTTCTCTAAATGCTCCAGCTTTGGCAAAAGAATCTAACTGTAGTAAAGAAATTTAAGAACTAAAAAATAAAGGCAGAGCAATTTGCTCGACAGTGTCAGAGAAGAAGCCAAGCATCAGTATCCCCTGCCTGCTCACCTTTTCAACCATCATCACCATTACTACCTCGATCAACGACATGAGGCCCATAAGAAGTGAACAACCGCTAGTCCAAATGCGTGGAGCCTTTTGCCACCAGCACCAGCGGCCTATCAATCACCACTACTCCTTGCTCTATCGCCATCCAAATCGTGCGCAAAGAAGACCTTAGCACTAATGTTTCTTTGCATCACTGATCAGCCAAAGATTAGCTCCATCGCCATTGCTGTTGATCCACTAGATCATAAATAGTAATCTCACACTAGAACACCTTCATCCTCCAAGAAATTCCTAAAAAATAAAAACGATTTTCAACCCATCAATAACAATGAATAAACCATAAAATCAGAAAATACAAAAATAAAAAAAAACATGAATAAGTACATATTTTACAAAAATTGAAAAAAAAAGGGATCAATATTTTTTATATGTTGGAAGAAGAGAAGCGACATGAAGAGAAACAAAACAGAGAAAATAAATAATTATGGTGCGTTTGTCAATCGTAATATAATTTAATAAAATAAATTTCTAATATAAATTTATATTAAAAAATTATTTAATTACATTATATTAAATTTCACTATGGCATGTACCTTTAAAGTTAACTTACATAAAAAGCAAGTAAAAATTGAAACAAATAAAATTTTTTTACCTTTATAACAAGTAACCAATCAATTTAATTAATGTTTAAAGTTGACTTAAAATAAATGACATAAATCTCAAGGATATTTACGAACCGGATACACTCGCTAAAATAGCAATTAAAAGTTTTTTATTAGGTTGATGACATGACGCAATATCACGTGTCTGTCCATATACTGATCCGGTGACCCGAGTCCAATTAAGAATTTCCAATAACAAAACTTTTCCAGATAAAAAGGACGGGCAGAGAGGTCTTCCATGGTCAGCTGCTAAAAAACGACCCAGAAAAAAATTTCATAATCAAGAAGAAGATTATTGATTTAAAGATTAAATTTCTGAATCATCAGAACTAGTTTTTCTTGTTCTAGAAAGAGAAAGAAAGCAGCAATGGCGGACGTTGTAGTTGGGCTTCTTCTTGATAACCTGACAAGGCTACTTACCCATGAAGCTAATTTGCTTTTTGGAGTGAAAGATGAAGTTGAGTCACTGAAAGATGAGCTGAAGCTTACTCATTTGCACCTCAAAAGTCTTGAAGGCAAACACCACAATCACCAGCAAGCTCTTGCCGATGAATACTTGAGCCAGATCTGGGATTTAGTTCATGAAGCTGAAGATGTTATTGATGAGTATGTTGCTTATGATTTCCAACAACAAGGCAACAGTTTTTGGGAGGTAGTCCAATGGAAGATTTACCAATTAACTGGTCGACGAAAAGTCGCAGAGAAGATCACAGTCATCAGAAAAAAGCTCAATACTCTGTATGAAAACAGAGACAAGTTCAGAATTCATGAACCGCAGCCTCAAGTCTGTAGATCAGAAGGGTCAACTTCTGTTGAAGACTTAGACGAGTTTTTCCATAGTAGAAAACGACTTCCAATTGAAGAAACTGATGTCGTTGGCTTTGATTCGGAGGCAAAAATGATAATAGAGCGGCTAACTAAGGGAAAAGCAGAGCGAGATGTTATCCCAATTGTTGGGATGGGCGGCATAGGTAAGACCACTCTTGCTGCCAAGGTGTATAATGATCCTGTTGTTTCGAGTTGGTTTGATTTTCGGGCTTGGGTGGTTGTTTCCAAAGATTATTCTGTTAGAGAACTATTGGAGGCTGTTATCAAATCCACTATGTTATTAACAGATGAGATGAAAGGAATGACTAATAAAGAATTGGGTTTGGAGCTTCGTCGGTATTTGAGAGGTGCTCGCAGATACTTGATTGTGTTGGATGATGTTTGGGAAACTGCATTTTGGGATCAGATACAACATTGTTTTCCTAATAATCTTAGGGGCAGTAGAATCATCCTTACAACCCGGAAAAAGGAAGTTGCTTTATCTGCAAAACCCAGTAATTCTCCTCACTCTCTCAGATTCTTGACAGATGAAGAGAGCTGGAAGCTTTTGTGTTTGAAGGTCTTTGGGAAACGAGAATGCCCTGATTCAAAACTTGAGGATCCAGGAAAACAAATTGCTAAAAAGTGCAGAGGTTTGCCTTTGGTAATTGTGGTCATTGCTGGAGTTTTGCTAAAGAAAGAGAAGACAACCCGGTGGTGGTCTAAAGTGTCCTCAAGGGTTAGTGCATTTATCAATGAACATACAGAAAGGTGCTCAGAGATTTTCTCTTTGAGCTATGAAGACTTGCCTCATCATTTAAGGCCATGCTTCCTTTATTTCGGTCTTTTCCCTGAAGACCATGAGATCAATACCAAGCAACTGACTTTGCTGTGGCTTGCAGAGGGATTCATACCAGAAAAAGACAGGATGTCACTCGAGGAAGTGGCTTACGACTGCTTGGAGGAGCTTGCTGATCGAAATTTGGTACAGGTTGCAACCCAAAAATTCGATGGGAGCATCAAGTCATGCCGCATTCATGATCTCTTGCGAGAATTCTGCATTTCAGAGGCCATGAAGAGAAAATTTCTTGCAGTTTACAGGCATGGTACTTCTTCATTTCTAGGGTACTCTCGTCGACTGGGGATCCACTCCGATCCACTGCAGTGTATCAGTACTAATTGTGCTGCTTCAAACCTTCGTTCTCTTATCTGTTTTGAGCATAATGACAACAGACGACTTTCCTCAAAACACTGGAAGTTGCTTTACAAAGGCCATATGTTGCTAAGGATATTGGACTTGTGGGACGTGTATGTTGATGACATCCCAAGTGAAATTTACAAACTGATATGCCTGAGATATCTGCGATTGAAGAGCGACTCTGCCCACACTTTGCCATCATCCATATGCAACCTTTGGAATTTAGAGACTCTTGAAGTCACTGCTCCATTGATTGAACGACCTCAGATAAACATTTGGAAGATGCGGCAGTTGAGACATTTCTACTTCAATGGGGAAGCTGTTCTTGTAGAACCACCTAAGAAAATTATCAAGAGCCAAGATTATTATCTGAACAATCTTCAGACGCTATCAAGCATAAGCCCAGACAGCTGCACAGAAAATGCACTGTCCCTGGTGCCAGATCTTGTCGAGTTAGGGATATATGGTGACATAGAAAGCCACAAGAATCTGGCTTTCAAGAACATTTCAAAGCTGCATCACCTTCTAAAATTAAAATTGGTGAGGGATCGCCGATACCCACCTGTGATTTGCATTCCAGATTGGGCTAAATTTCCATCGTCGCTCATCAAGCTGACCTTGTCGCAGACACATCTTGTAGATGATCCAATGAAGGTATTGGGGAAGTTACTACCCAATCTCCAGGTTCTAAAATTAAAAGATGGAGCATATGATGGAGAAATCTTGAACTGCACTCAGGGTGGTTTCCCTCAGCTAGAAGTTCTGAAATTAGTCAATCTGGGCGTAACTAGTTGGCACATCTCGCAAGGATCCATGCCAGGCCTGAGAAGTGTGGTGATAAATAGGTGTGCAGGTCTCAATGGTCTTCCACTTTTTATGCAACACATGCCCACCTTGCAAGAGTTGCAGCTCCATTATCCCAATGGTTTAGTGGCAAAGCGTGCTCGCGAGATAGAAGCATATAAAGGTAGGGATCAGTTTAAGCTTTTGATTAATCATGCTGAAAATGGACATGAGATGTACTAAAATAGTTATCAAATCCATGTCTTTCCCTTCTTCGAAGGTGAGCAAATAGTCATTGTTCTTTACTTCAGATGATGAATTCACAAAGAGCTCATATGTAAGAGTGACTTTATGAGTGTATCCAGGTCTTTGAGATTGTGAGTTCAAGCCCCAATGGGAGCCTAATGAACCAACTAAAAGAGCTCACATGTATGCTTTGCAGTTGTTCCAAGAATGGTCTTCTTATGAATTTCTAACCTGCAAACAGAAAACTCTCAAAGTTCCTTATAGTAGTAAATTGTCATCTTCAGCAAATTGATCAGGTGGCATATTATCTTTGGAGTGTCAATTCCATCTACTATTGTTCTTTGTTACATGTTCACTCCTGCTGAAACCAGAGTAAGAATGAAGTTACATGTTGAATGCTTGTTATAGCAATTACTTTGATTACGCACGATTAACATTTGTTTGGCCAGATGACGGAATCATAATGGTTTATTCAGTAAATATGCAGAAAAATGGATCAAGTCCTTTAATGTTATTTACCTCTTACCCTTTTCTATGTACAAGGACTTTCCTTATGCCTAAAGGCATGAGTTGGAGAGAGATTTGTCTCAGATAGATATTCTGTAGGGCCTACAAAAATATATTGCAGAGGCAAAATCTTTGGGGGTTGCTGAGGCTAACATCATTTATCTGTTTATTTCACGATATTGCGAATTTTTCATAATTCATTTTCCGGACGGTAAATTTGAAAGATTTTTTCCACTGTACCGGTAAATGCTTATTATGCTGCCAAGTTAAAAATGATAGAGATTCTTTGCTATGTATTTCCTATGAAGGAAAGATTTTATCCTAAATCCTGGCTTAGGGCACCTAATGATAGCTTGCTCTGAACTTTATTATAGGATGACAGCTACAGAAATATATCATTAAGCTTGCACAGCTCTAGATTCAGCCAAGGCTTGACAGTACTGTAGTCTATGTACTTTGCTTTTCTTAGTTTTTGATTTTTTTTTTTTTTTTAAGAATTTATTACTATGCAGAAAATGCCATTTGTAATTAGACAAGTGGAAATCAAAGAGAACGAATAAAGGAAGCCATGATTTCATCCATTGACAAAGGTCCAAAGCAATCTCAATCTGATTAGGTTTTATCAGGCAAGGACTATGATTTGGATGTGGCAGGTGCAATTTCGGGCTTGGAGGGTAGAATTCGAATGACTATAATTCCACAAGTTTTTTTAGATGATTTTGAATGTAAAATTTTCTTAGCAAGAATAGTACGAGTTCGATTTAATAATTTTTTTTGAAAATAATTTTATATGTAATTTTCTTTTGAGAATTTTATAAATGGTAATATTATTAATAAAGATTTGACCAATTGTAACTTTCCAAACTAATAAATAAAACTATACCACTAATACCAAAAAAAAAAAAAAAAAAACTATTGGAAATATTTTTATTTATATTTTTTCATAAATTAAATTATTTTTTACAATGTTATTTAATTGTAAAAAAAAAATTAATTTTACAAAAATATAATTTGTTTTGTAATATAATTTATTTTATACAAATCAAAAATTTTATGAGAAAAAATAATTTTATAATTACGAAAAAATATTACTTTTTTTTTGAATCACAATATTTTTATAAAAGGTATTATATAAGCAAATTTTTATATTATTTTATTTTAAAATAAAGTACAATATTTTATTTTTTACGGCTAATAGAATAGTTATAAATAATAATATAATTAAAATATTTAAAGTATTATAATTAAATTAACTTACTGTTATATTTCACTAATTAAAAATAAAAAATACTAGAATGATTAATATATTATTCTAAATTTATATATCTATAAATTTAAAAAAAAAGTCTAATTTACGAAAAAATATAAGAAAATTACGATTTTTTTTTTGTAAGAGAACTATTTTTTATAACTAAGAAATTATTTTTTTTAAATTACTGTTTTGCAAAAAATAAGTTATATTTTTATAAAATTAAAATTTTTTTATAATTAAAAAGAATTACAAAAAAACACCAAAATATAATTATAGCACTGGTTCCCAAAAAAAAAAAAAAATTATACCACTCTTTCACTATGCATAACGGACTCAGCCAGGACCACGTGCGCTGCACTACTTCCATTTTTTTTTTCCTTCCTTTTCTTTTTTTATTTAATTTATTATTTATTATCTACAATAAATATGATTCAATTAAAAATATTTATTTATTTATTCTTAAAAAATTATTAATTTAATTCTTTGTTCACGTTGAATTTAACGACTTGACAAAATTAATATAGTTATTATATATATTTTATATTTATTTAGATAAATTATCTAATGCATCAAATAAAATTCACTCTCTATAAATTTATATAAGTGTAATATATATATATATATATATATATATATATATATATATATGAATTAATTATAAAATAATATTTTTAATTTTTTTGATATGAAAACTTTGTTATAATATTTATATATATTAAAATTTGTTTTCATCAGTTATAAAGTATATATTTATAAAATATAAGGCATTAGTTTATTACTTATAAAAAGTATCTTTTATTTTCTTATTGGTATAATTGATAAATTCACAGTTTATAAATAATGAATTTAGACTGTATATTTAATGAACTTATAATTAATATTTAATGAATTTCGTGTTTATAAATAGTGAACATGATTATCATATTAACTATATTTTACAGTGAATTTTCAATAAACTTATATTCTACTAATGATGAATTTACAGTTTCTGTTCAATAAACCTATAATTTATCATATATGAATATATATGATAGTGAAACATAATATTATTATTATTGATGAATTTACAGTTTACAAATGATAAATCTACACTATAAATTTGATGAATATATAAGTAATACTTAATCAACATGTTAGTTATAAATGGTGAATATGATTATTATACAAATTATATTTGATGATAAATTTTCAATGAACCTACACTCTGCTACTGATGAATTTATAGTTTATATTTAATGAATCTATAGTTTATCATATATAAATCTGCATGACAGTGAATCACAGTACTAATATAACAAATAAATATACAGTTTACAAATGATGAACTTACACTATATACTTGATAAACTTATAAATAATACTTAATGAACCTGTTGCTTATAAGTGGTAAATATGATTATTATATAAATTATATTTGATAGTGAATTTGCAATGAATCTCCTTTTGACTGCTGATAATTTAATTTAGAACTTATAAATATAAAAACATAAATTATAAACTAAAAAGAATAATATTGTGAAAATTAATTATATAATCAAGTTAATAATTTTTTCAAAGGGCTTAATAATAATAATAACAATAATAATAATAATAATAATTCTTATTCTTATTCTTATTATTATTATTTAAAAAAGATTTGATTTCAAAAAAAATAGAAAACAATTGATTTATAAAAAAAAAAAAGAAATAAATGATTTAAAAAAATTTGATTTCAAAAAAAAAAAAAAAAGAGAAACACGTGTTCTGAGGAGTTGAGGCGCAGTGATTTTCACTTGATTGGTGACTTGGTCCACAGTGCTATGTGGATTCAGGTCCGCCATATAATTTGCCAATGTGAGTTGTCATGAACTCAGGGTCACATTGCATCATGAATATGGGTCCAAAACTCATCGTTTCATTAAATCTCCTGCTATCTTCTTTTTTTTTTTTATTTTTAATTAAAACTTAAAATTCAAAAATTAGAAACTGTTCCTCCTAGTTTCATCTTCTTCGCGCTCCATTCGCATTTTCCTCAAACCAGAAACCTTCATCTCTCTGATTCTCTAAAATCTCCCAACCACTCAACTCCAAAAACCATCAACTACTACCCTACATCAACTACTTCCTATTAACTTCATCATCTTATACAAAAAAAAAAAAAAAAAAAAAAAAAAAAACACTCAGTAATCGTTTACATTATCAGAGCTTTCCTTCACGGTGAGTAAGTTTTCTATAATTATTACTCTCTTTTTTTTTTTTTAATTTTTTTGTGATTTCTGTGCTAAATTTTAGAGTTAGTTGTTAATTAATAAAAAAACAAAATAGACATTATTATTGATTTATAATCATGAATCTGACACTAAAATACAATGAATTTGCATGTGATATATGATGAACTTAAACATTATATCTAATGAATCTGATAGTTATTTGTGATGAATCTAAACTTTAAATATACTGAACCTCATAATTATATGTGAAATATTAAATGATGAAAATTTTAAATATGAGAAATAAATAAAATTAAATTATGAAATAATTAAATAATTAATATAGCAGTAAAAGATAATGAATCTGTATATGATATATGATGAATATAAATGTTATATCTAATGAACTTGATAGTTATATGTGATGAACTTAAACTTTAAATCCAATGCACCTGATAATTATGTATAAAATATTAAATAATGAAAAGATTAAATATGAGGAATGGATGAAATTAAATTATAGAATAATTAAATTATGAATTTGGCAGTAAAAAAATAATGAATCTGTATGTGATATATAATGAATCTCAACTTTATATCTAATGAACCTGATAGTTATATGTGATGAATCTAACATTTAAATCTAATAAATATGATAGTTTAAAGTTTAATATTAAATAATAAAAATACCAAGCAATTGGACTCCAAATTAAAAAAAAAAAAACTCAAAACATTCAAACAAATAGTATACAACTCACAAAAATGAAGATTATAAAAGAAATATGAAGAATAAGAAGACAGGTTCAAAAAAAAAAAGGAACAAAAAAATTAAAATAATTTCATAGAAGAAGAAAAAGAAGAAGAAGAAGATCAAATTTCACTATTTTGAAGAAGAAGAGATCGTGCATTCACCAAAAGAAGAAGAAGAAGAAAATTGAGTTTGCAGAAGAAGAGATCTCATTGTGATCTTTTTTTTTTTTTTAATAGAACAATACTTTTTGACTTGGGACCATAGTGCTATATGGTCCCAGGTCCATGATATAAATCATCTTTTATTTCTATTAATCCTTAATTCACTTAGGATTGAAGGTGTCTGACACCTATATTATTTTGGTCATGGTTGATAGCTCAAACAACCTATATATTGATTCTTGGAATTATTGCTGACCACTTGTATATGGGCCATTGTTAAATTAGTTTTGCTATTCTTATTGTTATTTTTTTTCTTGGTGGTAAAATTAGGTACAAGGACTAGATCTCAACAAATTAAAGAGTTTAGTAATAGATTCAATTTTAGGGTTAAAAACTTCTTTGTACATACTTGTGTTAACACTGGCCTAAAAACGGCAGTTAGGCCACTATTGAGTTTTAATTTGAAGCATTCCATATAGATAAAGTCTAGGCTAATAGTGGGCTCAATTGGATATAATGTAAGCACAATCTAGTTGTATTGAATAATTTAATTAAAAATATGTGTTAAGTTAGGTTTTTGTCTATGTAAATTACTAAAAACTCCTAGGTCAACACTATAAATACTCTTATAAACTCTCTTTATATATTTTATCACTTATCTCAATAAACAACTAAATTTTACTACAGGGACTTGCATGATCACTTCTTTTACTTGAATTGAAGGTTTACTGAAATCTAAATATTCATCCTAAGATTGACTATGCCACCTATAGATTCACCATTGATTGATGGTTCTTGCAGCCTACATATCAAATCCCTAAGCCAAATTTGGTCTTGTTAGACTACCTATATACCACAAAACTCAAGTTACTTTTCTTGCAAAGATCCCTAAACTAGCAATTCATGACACCACCTACACACAGATAAGTTTAGATTAATTAATTGCTTTATTAATATAAAAACATGGTATTAATTAGTTAGAATTGAAATTAAGGGCCCTTTCATTAAATAATCTAAAGATTAATTAGCTCTTATCTAATTCATCTAGAATTAGATTGTAAAGTTAACATCTTTTGGTACGCCCAACAGAACTTTTTTTTTTTAAATTAGTAAAATGACTAGTGTTGCAAAAAACAACAAGAATCCTACTTCGTCGAGCAATAAGAAGACCGATAAGATTGGCATCATTGAGGAACAAATCATGAATAAGGTGCAAGTGAATGCTAGGATCACATCTAATCGAACCTTGGTTGATGAACCTACTACTAGATTTAGGGAATTTTCCCTAGCCAATGGAATTGTGTCTCAAGCTAATTAGATCAATGATCTTGAATTCAATCGGGTAAGAATTTCTTAGAGATTGAGAACAGGGTCAACTATGTATGCAGCGATCAACATTCAATCATAGTTGGAGTGGCCCAAGAGAATCAAGACCTATATGGTGGCATGATTTAGCAAATTGCCACAGTGATGAGGCCATTGGTTGAAGAGAATTAGACTATTTAGAGGACTATTGATAAGTCTTTAGATCGATTCACCAATGTATTAACTTGATTCATCAAGTTGATGGAAGGGATGACAAACATATGGTTGAGAGTGGAAACTTTTGCCAACTAGTTTAGAGGAAACATTTTTAGGAACTATAGAGATGAGTCAAGGTATAGTGAGTTTGAAATCTTATGCCAAGATAAAAGAGAGGGGGTTGATTGATATGGATAGAAAGAACCTCTAGCTGGGCAAGCTTATATAGGTAATTATCCAATTAATGATCCTCCTTTTGGCTATAATAATAGATATGATGAGAGGTATGATAATAGGAGGCATGATTATGACCTTAGGTCGCAAAGGGATGATGATAAGAGGCTGAATGATGGGCTAAATAATTATTATGGTACATATATAACTAAGAAAGGGAAGATGATTATGATCCCAGTTTGCTAAAAATGACCTAATTAGAGCTTTAAGGAATATAAGGGTCAAATTCGCTCAACCCAATTGGCCAATCTATAGAAAGCCCTAACCTAACTAGATTAATTGAGCCTATCCGTTTCCTAAAGGATATAAGATCCCAGAGTTTATTCTATTTTTAGGGGAAGATAGTTTAAGCAGAATATGTCTCCTAATTCACAACTCAGTACGGGAAAGCTTCAATTGAAGACTTCTTAAAACTTTATCTGTTTGGTAACTCTTTGATAAGGACGACCTTCACTTGGTTGAAAAATCTTAAGGCAGACTTAGTCACTACCTCGACTCAGATGGAGAAGTTATTACATATGGAGTATAGTAATATTGGTTAATTTGGCAAGGACTTCACAAATGCCAGGAGAATTGGCTGAGAAGTTCATAGCTTGGTTACAAAGGCAAAAGCTTACTATAATGCAACAATACTTGAAAAGGAATTAATCAACATTACTTTCAATGGCCTGAATATCACTATTAGGGTGTACTTTAAAGCCAATAGGTTCAAGGATTTTTATGACCTCCTAGACTCAACCACTAGATATAAGAGGTTGCTAAAGGAAAAAGATCAAAGAAAGGCCTCTTTTAAGGGAACTTATCATCGAGATTATTTAGAGATTTCTATAGTGGATCAAATCTATGACTCAAACTCAGATGAAGAGGTGAATTTGGTCAAACTCAAACATGAGAATCCTTACAAGTGTTCGGCACTAAGTAAGTCATTAGCATTTAAGAAGAAGGCTTAAGATTTCAATCTAAATAAGAAAAACTAAGGAGTACTCATACGACTTGAATAAGGCAATGAGAGTTTTGATTGTTACTCAAAGATAATCAAATTATGTTATTGGCAGACACAAACAATGGAAGAGTGGGGAAAGAACGACCATTACAAGTGGCAGAACTTCTTTTAGAACTATACCAACAATTGCATAATCTTCAGAAAATGTTATTCAGAAGGCCATCCAAGAGGGAAGACTAACCTTCTTAAGCAAAGAAAAGGTCCTATTGGTGGAGACTAACCCATTCCCCAAGACATTAATCAACTTGACTGAAATAAATATGATTAGAATTAAAATTTTAGGAGTGGGTGAGCTACAGCTAAACCCAATAGTTCAATTAAAGGAACGGGTGGATTTATAAATAAGGGCTGAAGGAAAAAAGCCCATGGTAGAGCTTGATCTTAAAAAGGCAAAAGAGGCAGTTCAGGCCAGCAATACCAAACTAGATCTCGGTAATACTAACACTTGTTGAATGTGCCTTTCTTGTAAATTTGAGTTTCAAGTTGTATCAAAGTGTAAGGAGCCAGAGAGGGAGAGGCTTCCAATTACTAAGCCTAAAGATCATGGCTTGAGGGAATGGAGGCATAAGAGGACAAAAAAGTGAAAGCATTATAATAAACCAAGAATAGATTTGAGGCATGTGTAACCTAAGTATGAGGACGAGTGTATGGGGTAAGCAAGTAGGCTTAAGACCAAATCAGGGTAGAGTAGTCAAGCAACAAAGCATAAAGGTTTGAATAAGGAGCATGGTACCTTCAAGCCAAAGCCTCATCATCTCGAGAAATAAGAAAGGTACAAGCCCTAAAAGAGATTAATGTTTAAGAGGCTCAGTGTCACACCCTGTCTTTAGAGGTGTGATGGTCCTAGAACATAAGGAGACATAAGCCCACTTAAACTTGTAGAACCCCTATTTCTATGGTATATTAGGCTTAATATCCATTAAACATGTCCCCAAGATCACAACCTGAATTATCAGTATCATTTACTACAGATATACCAAAAGTATGCCTAATGTATACCAATATACTCCTAATATATTTAACATATACCATATGTATACTATTCATATATGTATGTCATACTTATGTTACTATCATTCATATTATGTATAGTCATTCATTTTAGTAGTTATCATATATCAAGTGCGGTATCATATTTAATTACAACCAATGTAGCACATTCAGATTATCTATCATCAAAATACTGCAGCCTTATTGACCATGGAGTTTTAGACCACATTCTTCAAGTTACATAACTGTTGGAATTCCATGAGCAAGATAAACCTTATGAAGCAAAGTAATCCCAAGTAGAGGAATCATACTTAAATATTACCTTACTTAACCTTTTATAGCACTTGAAATTGTAAAACAATAAGAGGTGAGGCAAGTTCAGAGTGTACATGATAACTTGACATAAAATAAAGGAAAAGACAAATGAATTGAAATGCTCAATGGTGTTGAATAGTAATGAATGTTCAGTAATGGTTATCATCAATGAGGGATTAGTTATTTGACATGGGATCAATATTGCTTAGTAGCAATAAGAATATAGATATCAATGGTTACATATCCAATATCAACTTTAGTAGAAAATTAGCAATTTGGAAGTGGTGTGCTTCTCATAAGTAAAACAATAGAGTGGTAGCTATTGCCTTGCGCGCTCATAACACAATCAAAGCATAAGACTAATTAGGTCTTATGGCTAGGACCACCTCTCCTAGTTGAGGTGGATATGCTATCCTTATTTGATTGACCTTTTTACCATATGCACATGACTTATGTATAACCCTACTTTAGCTAGGGGATTTTGCTTTGAGAGGTTTACCATTGAGCAAGGTAGAACAATTTATCATAATATTAGTTTAGGTTCATATAGTTCACAATGATCTTATGGCAACTTATGAATTTCAAATGAATCAATGTTTTTATTTATCATATGGTTGATTATACAATTTGGCTAAAGAACACTAAAGAAGATTTAAACAAAAGATTTTATTTTCAGATGCAAGAATCAATAATGGTAGATAGAAAATATATGCTTGCACATGTTATACCAAGTATCATATAGTCATCTCAACGCTTAGCTCGTATAGCTAGCACATGTAGAAATGTTGTTCCTTAATCTTTGATCATTCTTTTCCTTTAATACTTTACAATCAATCATACCATAAAGTTGCACATTGATTAATGACAAATAGTTCAATTGACTTAACTTACCCTAAACCTAATATTAATTCTTAACAGATTTAGCTGTAAATTGCATAAGATCAATTCTAACAATAATAATCACATAAAGTTCATTTTATTTCATATAATACACACAAGCAGATCATTTGAATTATGGCACATTCATAAAAGATTTCATGTAATGGCCAAGTAGGCCCAGGGCCTAAACCCTCAATTCATATTGTTGACATGCTCATTTCAATATCATTTCACATAAGTCATTTCATAGGATTAAATGCATAATTATTATCAATTAGCATATTAGAATTTTGACTTTCCAAGATGGTCTCGTAGATGAAATGGTAAAAGTCTAACTAAGTTACATAAGTTCACTTTATGACAATTCAAATAATCAACTAAAATCAACAGTCAAATTCCTATAGATTCAATATAGTCAACTAAAGCACTTAAGTAAAGATCTCAATTATCATTCAATTAATTCCCAAGTTAAGTTCATGTTAATAAATATACACAATTCAATATCCTTCATTCTCATTGATTATCATTGTAGTTTTTATATATATGGGATTCATTGGGTCACAAATGATAACATTAAAACATTATGTTTCTATTTATTACCTATTACACAACCTAACCTTCTGACTTTATTTCAATGTCATTTCTTATGATATACTAATCCAATTATGTTGATTCTTTTTGGATCTTAGACTATACATATGAATTTATAATATATCCAAAATTGAGCTTAAAATTCAATCTATAGAAAACTTGGTGACTATTCAAATCTTGTTCTATTTCTATTGCAAGGGCACTGACCCTATTACCTTTATTTGAGCATAACTTAAGGTATATATACAATGAATTTGATGTTTGGGTCACTTCCAAATTATGTTTATAATATCCTCAATTAGTTCAATCAAATTTAGATTGCTCACTAAACCCTAATCTAGGTTAGTTCACTAGTAGGTAGAATATCTCATTATTTTTAAGAATTTCATCAAACCTTTAATGGGCCTATAGTTGAGACAAAATATTATAATTTTTATGATTAACACTTCCTCAAATCTCTATAGATAAATTTTTGGTATCCTAAACTCTACCCAAATCAAAACCCTAGATCGCCAATTCAAAGTATAAGATCAAATCGAGTTCTATCACAAATTTCTTGCTTAATTAGACTATCAAATCCTTCAATTAACTTCATGGTACACTCATAATTATCCAAAGAAAAAATGAATAATTCCCTCAAAATTTCAAGTGTAAGCCAAAGCAATAAGAGGGAAAGAAAGGAGAAAAACATTCGAAGGGGGAACAACATGGTTCACTGACTTTTTTGGTATAGTGGGTTGTGGAGCTGGTTAAAAGATTTTGTAATAACCTAAATTTTTAGATAATTTTGATTATTTTAAAATCTTATATTTTTTAGAAAGGTAAATATTTAAATTATATTTGATGTATTTGTATTAAATTATTTAATTAAAGTTTTATATTTAAAAATTTATTAAGTTATACTTGAGGTGAATAGGGTATTTTCATGAACATGCTTAAATAAAATTTTGTTTATTATTATTATTGAGTTTGATATCATTATTATGATTATGATTAATATTAAAGTTAATATAATTATTTCTATTAATTTGATAAACTTAAAATCTAATTATATTAAATTGATAATAATAAACTGCAATTTTCAAATTTTATCATCATCATCATCATTATTGTTATATCTAAGTGAAAACCAATCAGCCGAGTTTTGTCACATGAAAATGAGAGAGAGAAAGAGAGAGAGAGAGAGAGAGAGAGAGAGAGAGAAGTGGTTTGCCGGTTAATTCACCATCGACCGTTGACCTCTGGAGGCACGGGCCCCACTATTGAAATGCCTAGGCATCGACAAAGCTCTAGTAGAAGGCACACTATGAATCGCCATCGAAGAATGATTCATGCACCGGCTGAAGCATAGCCACCATGCTGTCTTTCTAGGTCAATTCTGGCTAAATTCAATAGCCATTTCTGATATGGTAGGTACCGTTGTTCTCCTCTCATTCCCATATTTCCAATGATTTCCATTTGACTTCTTAATAGTCACCAAAATTACAGATCAAAAACCCACCACCATTGGACTATTTAGTCCTTTTTTGGGGCTAGTGAAAGGGAGTCAAGGTTATTTTCAGTCCCTATTTCTCAAGCCAAAGCTCCTAGTATAAATTTTATTGCCAGGCACCATCGGTGACGACAGTCCAACCACCATCCAAAGGTGGTCCAGCGATGTTCTGATGGACAGAATTTCTAGCAGTTTTTCATTTTGACTTTAATGCTTAATTGTGAATTTGATTGAAAATTTGATGATTATATGTTAAATTATTGTTGGATGAAAAATTATCATACAATTATTGGGATTTATGGGTCTAAATGAATAATTTTATGTCTATATTATCATCATTTTAGTAACTTCATTAATTAAATTAATTAAATCATAATTGACGATATGAATTTATTATATGAAATTAATATATAATTTATAATTTGGTTTATAGACTTATAAATGGAAACAATTGTATAATATGAAACTTTATTGAAATTATTTTATAAATTGCATTAGGAAATTCTTTTATTGAATTATTTTGATTCTAAAACTATTTGATGCCTACTAATTATATATATAAATTTCATATTTAAATAAAGAATTAACTATATCATAAAGTTAATCTATAAAATTAAAATATGAATTTAGTATATGGATTTAATTTGTTTGTTTGGTTAAGAATTTATTATTGAAATTACTTAATAAATTTTATTATGAATTTTATTTCATGAAATTAATTATAAAACTATATTACAAAACTATTTTATGAAACTAACTTAATTTTTAGACCATTATTACTATAGATACAAGTTTAGACAATGCAATAATAAAATGGATGAATATATTTTATATTAATTTCATGAAATGTTAATATTATTTAACATATTCATAATAATAACCTTAGGATATATAGTACGTTAGGTTATCAAGCCCAAAGAAATTTAAGATAATTAGATATTTTGTTTAAACCAATAAATATTTAGTATTATGATGATGTTTCTATTGCGAAGAAAAGGATGGTATTGATTAGTAGGCTTGGATGAGCAATTGATGATTTGAGTTAAGTTGATTGTGATGGTATTTTCTTTTTAGGGATTCATGTTCTATCTTAGGGGAGATTTTGTCGGATCTCTTGCAAATTCTTTAGATGTCTATGATGGTTAAATTAAACTCCTTAGAATGATAATTAACTAATTATTTGTTATTGTTTTATAGATACTCTTGGTATGTCTGTAGTAGGTCCTGGTGATAATTGGGTTAAGCTTCCTGCTTCTTCTAGCTAATCTATAAGTTGATATATTTTAATTTAGTCTTGCATTATAGCATTTTCATTCATGCATAACTAAATGTATATGTGTATAATATTAATTATCACTATTGCATTAGAGATAGAAACATGACCCGTGTTTATACCGTATACTATTCTAATGATTGTGAATGCTATGCGCTTTGTGTTTGCAATGAAAATGGGATGAAGTAGATTCGATTCATACTAACATAGGAATGTGATTATTACATAGTAGTATGATATGATAATAGAATTATATGATTATGATAATGTTTATGATGTCAACCTAGTTTGAGTTGGTCTCACTATGGTCATATGTTTTAGATAAAAGATGGGCCTGGTTCGAGTTGGTCTCACTTTGATCTAATATTAGAAATTAAGAGAGCCAAAGAAGGGGGTCGACTCTCCATCGATGATGGTCTAGATGAGGATTAGATTCATAGATTATTTTCATCATGTATGATTTTTATGTATTGAATGAGTTATATATGTGATGTGGTGTCACATTTAGATCTCAAAATCATGACATGATAGATTAATTTATATCGTCTTATTAATATAGATCTTAATAAATAGATCTTAATATATATCTTATTAATATAGACCATTTAGTGTGGAGCTCATCATCCACACTAAATGGTTTCATGGCACCAATATACATTTTAATATAGATCTTTTGGCAAGTAATGCGATTAAATATGTCCATGACAACATCTTGAACTTAGGTGGTACCCATATCTTTAGGAAAAGAGCCAAGGAGTCAACATCTATCATGTCTTTATTCTTGTTGATGTTTTTGGTTGTTCTTTCTATAGGATTTCTCCATCAATTTCTTAGCTTCGAGAGAGCTAGAAAAATCTATACTTTGAAAAGGATTCATAGTGGGTAAAGGTGCATTGGCATTTAGATCCAAAGCAGGAGAGATGGGAGTCTCATATGCTTTCCCTTTATCTGTCAGATTTATAATGAAAGGAGTAAAAGTAGGGAAATGGTTAGTCCTAGCTTGAGCAGAAGCCAGCTCAACATGAGTGAGAGGAGGAGTGATGGTGGCATTGGTCATTTTCTTAACCTTGTTGTTGATGGATTGGCATTTGGAGTTAAGGGCAATAGTGAAGGTGGTGGACTAGGTATTAAGGGCATTAGTGAAAGAGTTGGTTTGAGTATTAAGGGTAATAGTGAGCATGGTTTAGAAGGTCTCCTCTTGCTTTTTGAGGAGGTAAATGAAGAAAGCACTCATGGCATCTTGTTCGAAAGGTTGGAATTGTTGTCCACTAATATCTTTGAAAGAAAAAGAAGAAAAAAAAAGGGTAAAAATTTAAACTTGAAAGGAAAAAAGGGTGTGTATAAGTGTAATGATGTGTCAAAAAAAGGATTTCCTTTTGTTGGATTGGTCACTGGGTTATGAATTTTGGCAAGTACGTGGTTATGTGTTTAAGGTGACAAACCACCAATTTTGTTGTTTGGATTTTAGGCTTTTGTTGTCGAGTTTCTTCATGGTATGTATGCATGATGGTGTCATGATGTATGCTGATAAAGGTTTCATGGATATATACATAAAAGTCTCAAATTAAACTTGAGTGAGCTAAATGAAGATTATTTTGGAAAAGATCCAAATTAAATAGTAATCCTCTTATTTTGCTTTTCCTTTAAAAGGTGGCAACCAGTCCCCAGTGGAGTCATCAGTAGTGATGCCTCGCTCGAGTACTAGCCCAATCCACTAGGAGGGGATCATAATGCTATTTGGGTTCAGACCACAGTTGGAGCCTTTAAGGTCGGATGGGTTAATTTTTGAAAATGATTTAGAAGTCGCCATGTTAATTTTATTTATTTGAAAAAAAATTAAGGAAACAACCCAAAATTGACTCTAATTCATTAATCTTTGATTAATTTACCTAAGGATAAAATCAATAGTCTTTGAAACCAAAGAGTATTTGGGAACTAGGTTTTTGGTTTTAAATAATATGGATTTGGCTCCTAAGTTTAGTTTGGCTTGAAAATTGATTTCATGAATGATAATTATAAGACAATAATTAAAATGGATAATCACGACGTAATTATAAATGCATAGAAAAAAATTAAAGAAAGAAAGTAAAATGAAACATCCGCAAGTTAAGGAGAGTGTCCACTATAGTCCTGATGGATTCTGGGGGTAGTCGCTCCATAATTCTAAAATAATTAAATGATTAATTACATAAATTAACAAATGGATACCTTCTCTAGTCCTTACAGGTTCTAGGAAGGCCACAAATTTTCTTATAAAAGCATGAATATAAATAATTACATTTGAAAGTAAATGGAAAAAGGAATTAATTTGGAATTAGATTTGAGGTCTGAATTTAGATTCTAAATGTGCCTATGTACCCTATTTAATAGGTATCAAAACCCACATAGTTTATTACATGATTAAGTAGAGGGTTTAAGGATTGATTGGGTTGAGTAATTTGGGGGTTATAAGGATGATAAAAAGTATTATATCTTTGGTCTTGGTGAGTGAGATGGACACAAGAAATGAAATTTAATTTTATCAATATCGGAAAGTGGGGATCCTACTCAAAGAGTATGGATGAGAATGAAGAGTTTAATTGATTGATTAATTAATTAATTAGATTGGATTGGGTAGATTGATTAATTAATTAAAAAAGATTAATTAATTAATTGGATGAATTGATTTTAAAAAAAGTGATTAATTATTTAATTAATTGAGTGATGTAATTAAAAAGATTAGTCAATTAAAGAAATTAATTAACTTGGTTGGAGATGAATTATTCAACTAATTACAATGATTAATTAAATAAATAAATATGAGATTGATTGGAGGGAGAGAGATAAAGAGCAAGTGGATAGCCTATCAATAAATGCTTTGAGGTGTATAAAAATGAAGGAATGGAGGCCTATTTATAGTCAAATGGGGTGAAGGGCATTTTAGAAATATTCAAAGTGAAAAGTTAGGAAAGGTAGGGCTGAAAAAGTGGTGAAAATCAGAAAAAAAAAGGAGTAAAAACGTCATTTTGAGGGGTAGAAGGGAGACGCGCCGCACAGGGTGTGCAACACCGCACATGCTCTGTATAGCACATCACGCCCTTTGTATGGCACATCATAGGTGGCACCTATAGTGTCACACATACTAGGCTATGATGTCATAGGTAGCATCCTGTGGTTAACGTAGGGCATGGGCTCCATTCCATCCTTTAAGATTTTTGGATCAGTTTTTGGGCTTTAAGGGTTTTAGAGTTTAGAAAATTTACTAGTCAGCATTGGTGAATCCATAATTAATTATTAGTCAACTAGACAGTTACTTTTGAGCCAAAGCCTTTGAAAATATTATATGGTACAGAAGGTCCGATCAGGGTAAGAAAAGTGTCAGTCTATGCTAAAAATACTCTGTATGGATCCAATGATTTTAGAATGAATTTTTAGAGGTACTAAAATGAGGGTTCACACCATTAGTCAGTATGAGCCTTTTAGGCAAGTATATTATTGTGTCCTTTGGAAAGTATGAGTCACTTTATTGTATTTTTAGATGTAAAAAGTTTCATGTGGCAAGTATATAAATATTATACATGGGAGTATATGTCTTTTTTGGCATGTATATCATTTGTACCTTATGGGAAGAGTATAAGCCTTTAATATCTCGATTTTGCGAGTAGAGCTAAAAGCTAGATTCAGCCTGTGTAATGAGCTAAGATTTTCCTTAGGATTGTCTAAACGTGTCTTATGCATGTGTGACTCCAAGCTCAATATCCGTGTTGGATTATCATGTGATGTATCCCTGTTGGATTATCATGTGATGTACCTAATGGGCTTGGATCATAGATTGTTTGTACTTTACTTGCTTATCTCAAGAGAGCTTATGCATGATGCAGGCTTATCAGCCCCTATTGGACCATTAAGCCATGGCTAAATGTCACATCCTAATTTTAGAATGGATGGTCTTAGGCCATAGGTAGTCATATGGGTACCAACCACTTGTACAACCCATACCTACTAACAAATCTAAATGGTATTTCTTTCCTCTGCCCTAGTTGTTCTTATCATCACTGCCTACCTAGGGAGGAGTGCCACCTCTAGTTGATCTCTCTCCGTAATCCCATAAACAAAAGATTAAAGTATGAAGCTCAAGCACCACTTAAAGATTTTACTTGAGTTTCAATGCACGACGTGTGTGAGCATATATGACGATCTTCCAACTTTCAATCAGTCTCCTCGGCATCGCCTTTCCATTTTTGACACTTCTTGGTACACTATTCTAGCATCTGGTACATTATTCTAACATTTGTGACTTGTTATCTACTATGGTTTTGAGTTGGTTTGGTTTACTGTGGATTTAGGTTTATGCTAGTTATTTTTGGACAACTATCTGTGATTTTCTTATGAATTTTAGTGGTTGTGGGGTTCTTGTTTTATGTTATTTGGTGTTTGTGATTTTATTTATGATTTATTAGTGGCTTATTTTGGTGGGTTAGTGGTTGAGGATCAAAAGAACTTGGTTGTATTTAATGTTATCCCTATGATGACTAAAATCATAGAATAAGAATTAATTGGCCCTAATTACTTTGATTGGTGTAAAACTATTAGAATTTATTTATGGAGTCTATTTAAGGATGATCACCTCTCTGAGAATCCTCCCACAAACAAAACTCATTATGAATGGTTGAGAGATGATGCTCATTTATTTTTGCAAATTTGAAATTCCATTGACATTGAAGTTGTGAGCTTGATTAATCATTGTGAGTATGTGAAAGAACTGATGCATTATTTAGAATTTTTATACTTTGAAAAAGGAAATGTGTCGCTCATTTATGAGGTGTGTAAGAGTTTTTACCAGGCTACACAACAAAAGCAGTCCCTCTTGGCCTATTTCATGAACTTTAAAAGAACCTATGAGGAGCTAAATACTTTACTACCTTTTAATTTAGATGTAAAAGTTCAACACACTCCATGAGGGCAAATGGCAGTGATAAGTTTCCTGGCTAGGTTTTATTCTCAATTTGAGGTTGCCAAATCTCAAATTCTTTTGAGTACTAAGATTTTTTCTCTTTATAAGACCTTCATTAGAGTACTTCACACATATACTAGCATCTATGTTACTTCATCAGTTTCAACTTTTAGTGCACTTCTCAATCATCATAATAGACAACCAAACCATAGAAAAAATACTCGAGGGGGAGGTAGTGGTAATAGAAATATTCCAAGTTGAGATACAAAGGATGAAGTGTGCTACTATTGTATGACCTGGGTCATATTAAATGTAATTTCCACAAAGTAGAAAAAAAGAATCAGAAAAGACCTTTAACAAATATGGCAATTACAACTACATTTATCTCATAATTTGAACAGATAGTTACCATTTCTATAGATGAATATGCTAAATTCACTTAATACTAGTAATCATTAAAGGATTCACCTTGTTATACCATTGCTAGCACTGAGTCAAGTAAATCAAATGCATGTCTTGTTTCCTCCTCCTCTTCAAACAGGGTCATTAATTCTAATTACATAGATCTTATGATAAGTAATCCTAAATTACCCTATTCTATTGAGTCTCATAAATCCCCTTCTAAAGTTACATTAGTTGATGCCTGTACTTCCTCTGCTTTTGGTTTTGGCACTGCTAACCTAACTTCATCACTTATTTTAACTTTTATCCTGAGTCTACCTAATTTGCATTTAATTTATTCTCTATAAGCAAAATTACTCATGCTCTAAATTATTTTGTCTCATTTTTCCTAATTAATATCTTTTTCAGGATCTTATGACGAAGAAGATTATTGGTAAAGGACATGAATCAAGAGGTCTCTATAGTCTAGAATCCTAAGTGCTTAGGTTAATTGCTTGTCCTGGTGTTAACTCTTTTTAAAGCTCAATATTGATTAGGACACCCTTCTTCACCTTCCTTGAAGAAATTATGTCCTCAATTTTATAGTGTACCATCCTTAGATTATGAGTCATGTCAATTTTCCAAACATCATCATTTGTCTTCTGTCCCTCGAGTTAGTAAAAAAATAGTGCTCCATTTGAGTTAGTTCATACTGATGTTTGGTGTCCTTATCCTATTGTATCTAAAATTGGATTCATATATTCTATTACTTTTTTTAATGAAAAATTATTCTGAATTATTTTCTCATTTTAGTGCCTTTTGTGCTAAAATTAAAACATAGTTTCATATTTCTTTACAAACTTTGAGTCTTACAGTCTTACATGATCAGAATAGTATTTTTCACCAATCTTCATGAGTTGACACGCCATCTCAAAATAGTGTGGATGAAAGGAAAAATAGACATCTTCTTAAGATAGCTAGGTCACTTCTCTTTCAAATGCATGTCCTGAAATAATTTGGTTGATGCTGTTTCCATAGCATGTTTTCTTATTAATCATATGCCTTCCTCTGGTCTTTAGGGTGAGATTTTTGATAAGTGCATGAATGCCTACGTTCTACCTCCTTTTTTATCATGATTTATGCTTAAAATTGAGTTTGATTTGTTTGTTCTAGCCTTGTTTTTAGCTCTTTTTAGGAACTTGGTGTTTTGAAATGCCATGAGATGATAGAACAAAAAAAAAAAAATGGCAGAGTTTAGTGCAAAGAATGGAGCATTTTGAAGAGGCAGAAGCAAAAAGGAGTTTATCCTATGCCCAAGCTCATGGGTGTGGGAGTGCCAATGTGATAAGAGGAAAAGGTTACTGTGAATGTTAGCGTTCAGAATGTTCCCATGCCCAAGCTCAAACCCATGTGGCTAGGCATGGAAGCAACTCTGTCAGACTATATAAGCAATTTTTGCACATACTTTAAGGGGGATCCGAAATTCTATCTTAGAGAGCCAACTTTTCTGAGGGAATCTAGAGGTTTTGCAATAGGAATTGAAGGTGAAGACCCAAGATCTACAAGATTTGAAGTTAGAATCAAAGATCGAAGCAAAGATTCTTATTTTATTTGTCATGAATTATTTGGGCTTCTTTTCTTCTTCTTTATTTCCTCTATTTTTCTTATCTAGTATGAACTAGATTTATATCTACCTAGATATTTGATGAACCCTAGATCCTTTTATATGGATTGAATAGTTTTAACATCAATTAAATTATCCCTTGAGTTGTTTTATCCTTTTAATGCTTATTTGATTAATTCTAATTGACAATAGCATGCATGTTGATTGAATGCTTGTTTTTATATTATTGACTTGAGAAAGCTTGATATGAATAGAACACTCATTAGGACTTGGGGCTCTAGAGATAGACCTACAAAACCCTTTGGTATTTTATTCCTTGTTCTTAATGCATGAACTGTTTAATTGTGTGTTGAGAAGAGATTCCTTACACTCTACCTAGGGAATAGGGATTAAATAGCTCGAGAGAGGTTTTAATCTAAATTAGTGGAGTGCCAATTCAATTCGATGTTTAATTTAATTGGTCTACTATTCATGGATTGTAATTAAGGATTAGGGTGATTCAATATCTAGGTAGTGTTTTGTCATAGTTTTATCTTATTTTTGGCTCCTTTAATTGTTAATTTATAGTTTATTTTTATGATTTTATGATGATTTTAATATGTTTTTAAGTTGTTTTCAATTGCATTAATAATGGAAGAAATGGAAGATGACAAGTATATAATTGGCTATATTTTATCCCCTGTTTTTAGGGCATTTTATTGTTAAATTGAGTTTAGTTTGTTTGTTTAAGTGATTTTAGAGTATTTCTAAGAATCTTTTATGTTCTACAATGCCTTGGTCAATTGAGCCAGAAGTGCGGATAAAAATCAAGAAACTGTGCATTTTTGGACAAATTTTCAATTGATATACCTAGCGACATAGGCGTGTCACTGCCCATGTCATTCCCATATCTGAAGAGGCGAGAGCTGTGTGTTTAGAGTGTTGACACGCCTAGCGACGTGGGCATGTCAGGCTAAATTCTAGAGTATAAAAGTTGATTTTAGACAAAATTTCAGGGATCTGGAATTTTATTTTGGATAGCAGTTTTCCTAAGGCCAAGAAGCGATAAATGAAGGCGAAGATCAAAGTTTCAAGTTAAGGATTGAAGATTTGAGTTTGGATTATCATTCATCCATTATGGATTGTTTGATCTCTCTTTCTTTTATCTTTTATTCTTGTCACTTTTTCATTATGAACTAAGTTTTTCATACTTAAGTATTTAATGAATCCTAGATTACTTTGTATGGATTAAATGGGTTTTTAAGGCGAAAAACCTTAAACTAGTTGAGTAGGAATCAAGGAGAAACCACCCTACTTGCTTTGCAAAGCAAGGAGCAAAAGCAAAGCAATTTACTTAAAGTTAGTGCTTTTTAAGCCTCCATGCCTGTGTCTTAAGAGTAGAGAGACCACCTCTATATATAGGGGGAAGAATGAAGCATAGAGGCTAAAATTTCCAATATGGGAGTAGGAACATGCTATCATTGCCACACAAGAATTTGTGGCAATGTCGCAGAGGTCTTGGCGACACCGCAAGAGGCTTTGCAACATTACGGCAACTTGCTCTAATTCACTCGTTTTGCCCGTTTTCTTCCGTTCTCGCTTGTTTCTTGTCCATTTTCCATGATTCCAATTGCATTACACCTGTTACTGAGTCCCAGATGATTTGATGATGATTTAAGAGCCTTGATTGATTCCTTTCCTAATTGAATGGTCTGTAATTTTGAGAGGTGTAGAATTAAGGGTTCACAGTTGCCCCCCTCATCAAGATTACTCTGTCTGGTAGGCAGTTCTGATGAGTGTGAACTTTAGAATGAAGAGGATGCTCCTGATATATTTGGGAGTGGCTGGAAGTTCTGATGAGTGTGAATTTTAGAATGAAGAGGATGCCTCTGATATATTTGGGTGTGGCAGGAATTTTTGATGAGTGTGAATTTTAGAATGAAGAGGATGCCCTTGGTATATTTGGGAGCAGTAGGAGGTTTTGATGAGTGTGAACTTTAGAATGAAAAGGATACCCCTGGTATATTTGGGAGTAATAGGAAGTTCTGATGAGTGTGAACTTTAGAATGAAGAGGATGCCCCTTGTATATTTAGGAGCTTTAAGAAGAAAATGGCAGTTCCTATCTGGTAGAAACTAGAAGTCATGTTCTTGCCTAATGGAAATGAAGATAATCCTGTCTGGTAGGTTATGATGATGTTGATGATGACAATCTTGTCTGGTAGGTTATGATGATGTTGATGATGACGATCCTATCTAGTAGGATCTAGAAGCAATATTCCTGTCTGATAGGAATGATAATGACGATCCTGTCTAGTAGGATCTAGGAGTAATATTCCTGTCTGGTATGAATGACAAATCACTAGTCTTGTCTAGTAGGAGTGATAATGATGATCCTGTTTGGTAGGATCTAAGAGTAATATTCCTGTCTGGTAGGAATAGCAAAGCATTAGTCCTTTTTCGTAGGCACGATCATCCTTTCTGATAGGATTGGCAAATTATTAGCCCTGTATAGTAGAAGTAGAATATCTGTTTGTAATTATAAAAATCTTTCGTATGTTGAATCTTGAGTAACAGTGGTCAGATGCTTAGAGGAGACTATTATGATCATATAAAAACTTGCTATTTTGAATTCTGACTTGAGACAGGTTCACTACTGCATTCCCGCGTGAAAAGTTACTATGCAGAAGGTATTATATAAAGGCGTGCCACCTCTCACTTTTTGCAACTTTTCTCATTTATCAAATTTTGGTTCTCTCTCTAGAAACCATTCTCTCTAAATTCTCTTTAAGATGGCTTCCCCCCTCTAGTAGCTGCCATACCAGGAGCTACCAAGTACCAAGGAGGTATGATCCCAACCCGACAGACTTGCTGTAGGAACCGAATCACCACGTGTCTAGTACCAGCGTCATAGAGGTATTTACTATTTTGCCCTTCTTTCCTATTGCAATGTTAGTTCATAGAAAATATATGCACGTAAAATAAATTTTTTTTTTTTGTACAAAGACTACAACCATTAGATTGAGAGGCGGTAGATCAAATCTATTTGCCGTCTCTGCTTACTTAGAGACTCATCCCCAAGTTCAAAGGTCGATTGAACCATTTGGATTGCTAGGATTTTTGTCCTTAGATTATACTTGAGAGGGTAATATTCCTTTGCTGCGAATATTAGCAGAGAGGTGGTGGGATACCACAGACACTTTTCACTTTCCATGTTAGGAGATGGCCGTGACCCTTTTGGACTTGACAATGTTAGCTGGTTTGCCATTTTGACCTGGAGTCTTAGAGCTTTATTCTACTTGGACCTCTATCTCATTAGAGGCTATGGTTGACTTATTAGGTGTTGACCCTCCCTGAGGTGATCTATATATCTCCCGTTATTGGCTCTGAGGGCAGATTGACATTTATACTTATGATGTGGGAGTCCTTTCAGATGAATAGGCTGCTCGCTTATTGATTATGATGATATTAGGCTACTCATTCTGCCACACATGGAGGGATACCATTGATCTAGACATTTAGCGCTCACTGGAGGATTTGTCCATTATTGGAGAATTTGACTAGAGAGGTGTAGCTTTATGCACGATGTATCGAGAAATGTCTAATCTATCTTGAGGCATGTTCACTGCTTTAGGAGGGACTCATATCATTTGGGAGGTATGCTTCTATCTTTCTACTTCTGTCTTATTCCCACTATCCCTGTGTCTTATGATTATTTTCCTTTACACAGTATTGGGCATACAAGCACTTTCCTTTTTTTGCTCATGCTTTGAGGGATCATACAGTAAATCACATCCTAAGTGGCTATCTTTGGTGGACACAGAATCACCTTCATAAGGAGAGATACGATTTTTGCCATATTTGAGATTTCTTCTCTCATTTAGTATCATCACAGGTATGCACACATGCTTGGCAAATCATCTTCATTACTCATTTTGATGTTCCATTTTTCTCTATTATTCTTTTTTATAAGTCTAGTGGTTACCTTTTACTGACAGACTTCAACTCATCACTCCATACCATGAGTTTGGTGTGGCTTTGTCTTCTCGCTACCTTCTTTTATGTTTTCACACTGATTCCATGTTTTACCTTGGCGAGAGAGTTCGTGGCCAGATTATAGGAGAGAGGATTATCCCTATTGATCCCCCTGCTGAGATGCGATATGGATCGCGCATCCCTGATTAGGATTCATTAGTAGCAAGCCTTCTAGTTGAGCCTCTCTTAGACCTTAAAGGCGACTATAGGAGTTTCTGCCTGCATCACCTATTAACTTGCATCCCATTTCTTCCAGGACAGGCCCATTCTAGTTATAGATCTTCTACCATAGGATCAATTCATACTTCTGCTGCTAGGAGGAGTGGTGGTCTGAGGTCTGCTGCAGATGCCCCTTCTGATAGGGCTGGACCGAGTGAGTAGGCGAGTTTTCCCGCCTACTTATAGGCAAGAGATGACTTGAATTATGTTTCTCCTAATCATGGCTTGGCTCGATATGAGATCTCTCATTACCTCCCCGTTGATTTTATCCCATTTCTAGATCATGTAGATGAGGTATATGCTTCTGCCCCATTTTTGAGTTTACTCTTTATCACTTAATGCAGGTTCTTACTCATCTTTTCCTTATGCAGATCCCTAAGGATTGGGCTTGCCATAACTATGAGATGGTTCATCACTTGAGGACAACATTGTCTATTACTCTTACTTTGAGTGGTCGTGATGAGGGAGATGATGCAAATCAGAGGAGGAGACATAGGCAAGGCCGGCGCTAGCTTTCCTCCTATTATGTAGTTGTTATACTTACTCTATGTATGATTATGTATGCATGTTGATGTAAAACTTGACTCATGTTCTATTTTATTAGTATGATGCATGGATGTTATGAATAAATTATGCAAGAATTTGACTTATGTATGTTATAAATGTACATATTCTATTAATGAATGCAGGATAGGGCTCCAACATCTTTCTCTTTTGCTCTCTTCCCCTTTTTTTCATCAAATTCCTCTCAAATACTGTATGATCTATAAAAAGGAAGGGTCGTGGTAGCTTGCGGCAATGTACGGCAGGGGTGCGACAGCCGGCCATCCTGTGCAGTGCCGTATAGCCTTTTGCGGCTGCCGTAGAGTAGCTTGCGGCACCCAATGGTGTTTGTGGCAGTGCGACAATGACTCTTAATGAAACACATACTCTTTTGTGGCAATCCCAGTGAAAATCTTCAATGTTCCCCTATATATACCCCCCTTATGGCTTAGAAATCCTCATAATTGCAATTCAACTTTTACAACACTTTTCTTGCTTTCTTCTCTTTATTTTTCTCTCATTTTTTCCTTTAATTTCTCTTTTTCTTTTCACTCATGGAGCTCTATTTTAGCCATTTAATGCATTTATGGACCAAAAACCTTGAGTAAGTGGAGCACATTAACTTAGGGACTTTTGTGATTAGTGCCATGCCAACCTTGAAGGGGGTTCGAGTTGATTGGGACTTTCTGAGGGCTTGTTTGAAATTTTGGGATCCTGAGGCGCATGTTTTTAGATTTGGGGTTAGCATGGATGAAATCTACCCTACTTTTGAAGAATTCAGTGTGTTACTAGGATCTAATCCTAAAACTGACTTGGCTGCCCCCACGCTAATAGTAGGGTATTTTAATTCATTTCTAAGGCTCTTGGGATTGGACACTGCAATTGGTAGCCCTATGACCATGAATGATTGGGTGGACCTGACTGCTGTAATTACTGAGTTCTATGATCCCTGAGGTTTTGAAGACAAGGAATGGCAAGATCGTTGGATGAATGCTTTAGCTTTTTATCTGACTGTTGGGTATCTCTTTATAGGTTCAACTAGTTGGGGGAACATTAAGATAACCGAATTGATTTTTCAGATGGCCAAAGGTCACTCTATAGCTGGGATTATCTTAGTAGAAACAATCCTTAGTTTGGATCGAGTTTACAAAAGTGATGGGCCTTGGTCTGTGAGCCCAATCATTATGCAGGTATGCTTTTCTTCCTTCTTTTCCTTTCTCTTTCCCCTTTTCATTTCTTACTTAGCTATGTTTTTGCACAGATTTGGCTAAGGGATCATCTAAAGGTGGTTGCTCCTCCTACTAAAAAGGACTACTCTGCTTCATGGTGCCAGTCTCGTACCATAGTGAGGAAATTTAGTTCTGAAAAGGAATGGACTGAATGGCTATTTGAACTTGACCCCCAGGAATTGCTGTGGCTTTGTGCTTGGTATAAGATCAAGAAGTTTATGACTATGAGTTATGGCTATAGGATGGTTTATTTGCTGGGTTTGAATATTGTGAAATTCTACTAAGGAATAAGGGTGATGCATCAGATGGGTCATACACAAGGAGTGCCCCCAGACGGAGCTATCTTTGAATCTACTTTCATCACTCCTACTGTGGTTAGGGCTGTTACTAATGGATGGGCCCTTGGTTTTCATGTTGTTCTTCCATCTCATTACTTTGATAAGATAGAGGCTTACACTTTATAGTGGATTGCTACATCTTGGCCATTAGAGAAGATAAAGAGGGTGACTTTACTCAAGGAGATAGAAGATGGCACTTCTGTAGGGGGGACTATTGACAGTCAGGAGATCTATTATTTAGGACTTTAGGCAGAATTCTTTTTTTTTATTTTATTTTTCTTGTTTTAGTGAGCGAGACTCTTAGATTTATCTTAAATCCAATTTTGAATAAAACATTATCATTTTCCATTTTTTCCATTCTTTTTTTATTATTTTTTTGCATTGAAACAACAAAATTTGGCACAAAAGAAAATTTATTAATGATTTGGACTGCACCCAATGAGGGCTACCTATGTATCTCCTTACATACTTTTCTCTATTATTTTGGAGAATTAGGTCCATGTAGTTCTAATTACAATGCATCATTATACAAAGTATCGCTTTAATTGATCTAAGTTGCAAGGGTTGGAGAATTTAATTCCATCCAAAACCATAAGAGTGGCACCTCCAGCTGACAGGATGAGTTTACGCATATAAGCTCCAGTCCAATTCGGTCTAAATTTGCCTCTAGGGTCGTGCACTGGGGCTCAAATTTCCTTTAAGACCAAGTTTCCTTCTTTTAATCCCCTATCCCTCACTTTCTTGTTGAAATGCCGGGACAACTTTTGTTGATAACCTTGTCGTTGATACAACGCATCCATTCTCTTTTCTACAATAGCATTCAACTGATCATGATAACTTTTAATCTAGTTTATCTCATTAATCTGACTTTCCCTCATGATCCTGGCTGATATGATTTCCACCTCAATCGGCAATATAGCTTCCATTCCATATACTAACGAGTAAGGAGTTACCCCAGTTGGTATATGGATGGAAGTCCTATATCCCCACAGAGCAAATGGTAATTGTTGATGCCAATGCTTGTGATCATTAGTCATCTTTTGTAGAAGGGATTTGATGGTTTTGTTTGCTACTTTAACTGCCCTATTAGTTTGTGGTCAGTAAGAAGATGATCTGTGATATTGGATCTTTTCTTTTTTTAAGAGATGAACTACTTCTTTCTGGATATGAGAACCATTATCTATAATAATCTCAAAAGGTACTCCAAACCTACAAAGGATGTTAGTTTGGATGAAATGAGCCATTCTTTTTGAATCCAGTACCTGGTAAGGTGCCGCTTCTACCCACTTTGTGAAGTAATCAACCGCTACAAAGATGTATTCATGACCAGCAGATGATTTGGGATTTATTCTTCCTATGACATTAATGCCCCAAGTTGCAAAAGGCCAAGGGGTGGTTATGGGCTGCAAGGGCATAGGAGGTTGCATTTATAGTTTGGCATAATTCTGGCATTTATGACATCTTCGTACAAACTTCGCATAGTCTTCATTCATAATGAGCCAAAAATATCCTAGATTTGTAATTTTTTGAGCCAACGTGATCCTATTTATGTGTAGTCCTTCTTCCCCTCCATGGACCCATTCCATGATTTGTTGTGCTTCCTCTTCAGTCATGCATCTCAAGTGTATGTTATCCCATGCCCTTTTATACAAAACATCTCCGTTTGGTAGGAAATTACTGGTTAATTGTCTTAGAGTTCTTCATTATGATTTAGAAGCCCCTTTCGGATACTTCCCATTCTTGAGATAGTTGAAGATATCCCAAAACCAAGGTTTCTGATTAGCTAGTTGAATATTCATGCATAAAGTATAGTACCCTGGTTCTTGCTTTACTTCAATTACCATAGGTATGATTATTTCCCCATTTCTCATGTCTAGCATTGATGTAAGTGTTGCTAGAGCATCTGTAAATTGATTCTTGGCACGAGGTAAATAATGGAAAGATAATTCATGAAAATTTTCTGTGAGATCATCCAAGTGCTTATGGTAAGGAACCAAATGCTCTTCTCTTATCTTCCATTTCCCAAGTGCTTGAGACACAATTAGATTTGAATCTCTATAGACCTCCAGGTAATCAATCCTTAAATTCATAGTAACCTCCAAACTAGCTATGCAGGCTTCATACTCTGCCTCATTATTCGTCACTTCAAAAGATAGCTTGATAGCCATAGGAAAATTTTCTCCCTCAAGGGTGACTATAACAATTCCAGCACCATACTCTTTGCTATTAGCTGCACCATCGAAGAATAATTTCTAGAGTTCAGGCTTAATTTGTATGATCTCTTCATCAGAAAATTCTGGCTCTAACCAATTACTATCTATTGGGGCTGCGGCTAATTTATCTGCTATCACACTCCCTTTTACAGCTTTCCTCTGGACATACTTCAAATAAAAAGGTGCAAGAACCGCCATCCATCTTGCCATCTTACTATTAAGAATTGGACTCTCCATAAGAAACTTTAAGGGACTCTTGTTAGCCAGGACATGGGTAGTATATGAACTCAAATAATACTGAAGCTTATGACATACCCATACTAAAGCAAGGCATAACTTCTCAATTTGATTATACTTGAGCTCATGAGCGAGCATATGCTTACTTAAGTAATAAATGGTATTTTATTTATGTGATTTAGCAGCATTTTGGGCGAGCATTGCCCCCATGGCTTTTTCTGTGATAGAGAGGTATAGTAGTAGAGGCTTTCCAAGTCTTGGTGGTTGTAATACAGGAGGACTTAGCAAGTACTCTTTGATTTTCTCGAAAGCTTTCTAGTAATCATCATTCCATTGCTTAGAGGTTCCCATTTTTAGCAACTTAAAGATTGGACCACAGACGTCTGCTAGCTGAGCTATTAACCAACTAATGTATTGTAGTTGTCTAAGGAAGCCTCTGATTTCTTTTTCTGTCTTAGGTGCTGGCATATCCAAAATAGCTTTCGACTTTGCTGGATCTACCTCTATTCCTATCTTACTAACCATATACCCCAAAAACACTCTGGATGATGCCCCAAATATGCACTTGGTGGGATTCAACTTGAGATTATATTAGCGGAGTCTAAAGAAAAATTGCTTAAGGCATGTAGGTGATCCTCTATTGTTTCAAACTTGATTACCATGTCATCGACATATACCTCAACATCCTTATGTATCATGTCATGAAAGATTGTGGTAGCCGTCCTTTGGTAAGTCACCCCTACATTCTTCAATCTTGAGGCTAGTTAACCAAAGAAGAAGAGTAGGGTATTTAAGCCAATTGAAATGCCAAAGGAAGAAAATATGAGACCATCCATTATGGACCCGCCGAGTTTGGAGCTCTAATTTCTTGATGCGGGATGAAAGAAATCACCCTAAACATCCAGTTAAGATGATGTTAAAGAAGCATTAGGTGGGAGGCAACCCACTATTTTTAGTGTTTTAGTGTTTTAAGTTGTTTTTCTTTCTTTTTGTTTGTTTCTTTTTGAGTTGGGATAATGCACTTGTGGTGGAATGTTGGCCAAATGTGGAAATTTGGAAGCCATGGGATGGCCCATAGCCACGCCTTAGGTTGTGGTTTAAGAGGCATTTTAAACAAAAACTCCAATAGGTTTCCACGAGTTAAGGCACGGCCATGCCCCACTACCCCACACTTAGAAATCTGCTTGTCTTCAAGCAATAATCATGGCATAGAATAGGAATTCATTAATCATCTAGTAATCTCAATACTCATATAACAACAGCCTTAGCAAAAATAATTCAAAAGTTTGCACATGTCTCCTCTATTCAAAAATTAGTTACCTTTAAACATGACTAACAAGTTAGACTATTCATGACTAAGTGTTTCTCAAAATTTACATAGAAAATTGCTCAAACCATACTTAAAGGCAAACTACCGTAAACTTGCATATTGATCCAATCTCCACTGCTAATTTAATTTAAGGCATCAATCGAAAGTCTTTTATTTAGTTATAATGGTACTAGGGTAAAGATAGGAAAAGTGAAAAACAAGTTTAACCATTGAGCATAAGAGCATTCAAGATCAAATAACAAGCTCAAAGACAAAATACTTCCCCAAATTCTACCCAAACCTTTGTTGCAACATCTTACCATTTTCGTTAAATTAACAATTGCAATGCAACAATATGTTCAAATTCATGTTAGACTTCATCATTCATTCCTTTTCCATTATTTTCTTTTCCAAAAGTTTTTTTTTTTTTTTTAAGAAAAATGAAGTCTATTACATCATAGTTTACTCTAGAATATGTCCTCCAAGGTAATATAAATTCCCTCACCCCACACTTAAAATCTTTGCTTGACCTTAAGTAATGTCAACACATTTAACTTTAATGAAATGATCTCCAAATGCTCAAATCCTCAATGAGGGAAAAACAGATGAAAATTAAAGTGAGAGGTCAGGCTAAATCTATGTGTTTCCAAAGAAAAGGTCAAAGCTCGAAATGGCTTACTAATGGAAGTAATATTCAAGGTTGGCCATTTAAGCTAAAAGGGTGAATCCTAATGCCTTAATCATTTTGATCCCTAAATCGAAATTATAATGTGGTCTCAACAAGTATGCTTAGGCAAGCACTAGAGATGCTCAATCAAAATGGCACACTCAATTACAACAAAGAAAAATAGTGTTTAGGCTCAAATCTGACCAAGGTATGGTAGAATCTAGCATGCTTCGCAATGAATTAGGGGTAAACAAAAACATTTAAGATCATGACAAGTGCAAAACATTTGAAACATTAGTACTTGAGATTGCTTGAAAATTTTTCCTTAAAGTCCTTATATTTTTCCACTCCCTTAAAATGTGGTTTAACTCTTTGACCATTGACTCTAAAAATTTTATCTCTATAAAAGTTAAACAAATCTATTGCTCTAGAGGGATGTACCACATTCATAATAAAAGGACCACTCCAGTGGGGTTTAGATTTACTTGGATCGTGATGCCACCACGAGTTATAGAGTAGTACTTTCATACTTGGTTTAAGGGACTTCCGGACATGGCTTTTATCATAAAGAGGTTTAGCCTATTCCTTGAACATTTAGAGCTCCAATACACTTATTTCTAATCTCAACCAACTTAAACACCTACAACATTTTTGTATCATAGGATCCCTAAAAGAAAACACCTTTGATAGCAGTATTGAAGGATTCAATAGAAGAGCATTCCTTAATAAGTAATGTGGTAGGAATAGATAAACTATTAAAAATGGAAAATTCAATAGTTTGGCCCAAAATAGTCATAGTCAATTTCTCATTTTTAACATCAATCAAAGTATTAGTTAAAAGGTCTACCCAATAAGATATGCAATTCTGACCTATTAGACAACTCATCTCCCATATCCAACACCATAAAATCAACAGGCACTATCAACCCTTCTCCTTGCACTAGCACATCTTTTATAATCCCCCTAGGAAATCTCAATGACTTATCAGCTAATTGCAAGCTCATTTTGGTGGGTTTTAGCTCTCCTATATTCAACTGCTTAAATAAGGCATATGGCATCAAATTAATACTTGCACCTAAATCTAACATACCTTTAGCCTTTTCACCACTGCCCATACTAAAGTCAATGATAAAACTACCAGGATCCTTAGCTTTTGGAGCTAATTTTTGCTAGAGAACAACATTAATCACCTCAGACACTATAACTTTCTCCTCCATCTCTAGCATCCTTTTCTTAGAATTCAGTCCTTAAAAAATTTTCCATACACAGGCATATTCTTAATCACATTAAGCAAGGGTAAATTGATACTTACCTTGGATAGCATTATGAAAAGCTCATCAAATTACTTATCTTGCTTACCATTTTTTAAACAGCCTAGAAATGAAATAGGAGGCCGATAAGGATCGTCCGCTTTGTGTAACTTAAATGGAGAGGATGTCTCCATCTTTTTCTCTTCCTCCACTGCATAGTTAGAAACTTCACCAACATTATTGTTTATTTGCTTACCACTGCAAAGAACCATGATGGACTTAGCTTGCTCCAGTTGGCTAGGATGTTTCCTTTTTTTATTTGAATGCACCTGATTTGCAATCTGACTAACTTAAATCTTCACATTTCTCACTGTTGCTTCCAAAGTGTCAAATCTTCCATCATTAGCCTCTTGAATTCGAGTGCTAGCCTGAATGAAAGTGTTTAAACTATCTTCCAAGGATGGCTTCTTTTGCTAATTTTGATTTGATGCTTCTTCTTGAAATTGGTGTCCTCTTTACATCATTTGAACTTGAGGCTATTGTTATTGCTGATTATTGTTCCTCCAAAAAAAATTTGGATGGTTCCTCCAATATTGGTTATAAGTATTAGAGAAGGGGTCATTTCTTGACCAAGGTTGGTAACCATCCAAAGCTTATGCTTGCTCTAGTTCTTTTGCATAGGCATCAAAACTAGAAGGACAAATATTAGCACCATGCCCATAAATACCACAAATACCATATACCTTTTAGTTTTGAATCGGTGTGTTTCCCTTCATGGTTAGGAGCTTGACTTGTCTAGTAAGCTAAGCTATTTGCATAGCCACATCTTTCCTAGGAGCTCATTCTTGTACTCCAACTCTTTTCTCTCTCACACTTTTCTACTAAGAGTTAGCACTAAGCATTTCAAACAGGTCATATGTCTCTTAAACAATTATTTCTCCCATTGCCCCTCCAACTGTGTTGTCAACTATACTTTGGCTCTTAAAGGTAAGCCCATCATAGAAAAATTGGTTGAGCAACAACAGTGGATAATGATGATGTGGGCACTGGATTTGTAACATCTTGAACCTTTCCCATGCCTCATAAAAAGGTTCTCCTTCCATCTGTGTGAAGGTTGCAATATTCGATCTTAATTCAGCTGTCTTCTAGTGAGAGTAGAACTTCCCTATAAATTTATTATACACCTCCTCCCCAGTGGTCAATGAGTTAGGAGTAAGCATCATTAACCATGACTTAGCACTGTCTTTTAGAGTGTAAGGAAAACATCTCATCTGTAGCTGATCTTTTGTCAGACTTTGTAGAGGGAAGGTCTGGATGGTAGCATAGAAGTCTCAGATGAAGTTCAAAGGGTCTTCATTCAACACTCCATAAAGTGATGGAAGCATGCTATAATGTATGTTCTTTAGCTCATAATTTCAGGCAGCCACATCGAGTCTAATGCATGATGTTGTTGTGCCTATGATTGGCCGAGCATACTCCTTCATTGCTTGGCATTCTTGTGCCATTTCTTGTTGTTCTTCTTGACAGGTTTCTTCTTCAATTGGGTGAAATCTCCTCCCACCTACCTTGTGAACATTATCAATAAAAAGGACAATCTCTCCTCCTAGAGATCTTCTCCTTTGCATAAAAATCTCAAAAAACAAATTTAAACAAAAGCTAGAAACAAAAATAATTATAGTGAAATAAACAAATTTGCTTTGCAATTCTCTGGCAATGGTGCAAAAAACTTGTTCGCCTCAAAATATACTGTCCAAAAGCGACCCGCAAGTATATAGGGCAATCGTAGTATTTTGGAAGCAGCCAAGGTTGTGTCTCTCAAGGAATTGCAAATGGAAATTACTTGTTCCTTTTTGAAGCAAATTGAATGTATAAAAAGTTTGTTTGATTTGAATTTGGAAAGAAATAAATAATTACAAAATAGGAAATTAAAAGAAAATGTTGATTAAAATGCTATAGGTTTAATGCAAACAATGAAAGATGCCTAAGGTTTGTATTCAATTTATCAATTCTATATGTTCGTGAATATACCCAATTGATTATGCTAAGACTTTAGTTTCTAATAATTCAAAAGATAAAAATCAATCTATTAGCAATCGAATTCATAGAAATCATTCTGTCAAATCATATATCAAAAACCAAAACCCAATCTTAGAACTTATATTTCTAATTCATTTTAAGATCCTAAAGGAATGAAATATGGAATTGAACTTCAACTCTTGTTCCTTCATTCAAAACCTAGGTCAAACAATTGGTAGATAAGCAATTGTTCATAACAATCAATCAATTCAATTAAGAAAATAAAGCTTAATCAAAAGGGATTTAATTCATGTTTTCCGTGAATAGGGCATTCGACCAATGTAGGGATTTTTACTTCAATGTCTATAATTTTTATATGATGTATTTTAATGATTATTGACATGCACACATGAATGATAAATGATTAAATTATGTGTTGATTGAAGGAATGGCTCTAGACAAGTCTAGAGACAATTAGGTATACTTAGGGTATCTTAACCCTATGATGTGATTAATATGTGAATGTGAATAAGTAAAATGGAAAATAGGTTTTATGATGAAGTAATAATAAATTAATGATCTTGATTTGACTATAAGATTGATTGTGTGAATTGATCATAAGAGATAAGCATGATACTTGAAAGGTTACTTGTTAAGTTGATATATATCTAAAGTGTTAAATGTACTAAGTTGAATGATAAATGGAATTGATATTAAGATCATAATATATTGTGTTTGACTATAGAAAATTCATAGTATGAGTTATAATATGATTTCATA